>VZRH01001271.1:156691-265850 GCA_013397555.1 Urocynchramus pylzowi
AAAAACAACCACCCCCCCCCCCCGCCCCCCCCCCCCCAAAAAAAAAAAAAAAAAAGAGAGAGAAAAAGAAAAAACTATAGACCCACTATTTATTTTAATGCATATCCCAGGAAGAAATGTTGCTGCTGAAATTTCTCTGCCCAAAAGTACAGAAATAAACTAGTGTAAATTTCTTTTCAAAAAGTACACAACATTCAAAATCTGTGGGGATAAAGCATGCAGTAAAAGCATTCATTTTAGGGACATACATACCACTGATGCACTTAACAAACTTGTTGATTTTTTTACCCTTTCCTTACATAATTATTACTGTTTTCCTTTCATGTTTATTACTGACATTTAAGACAATGTCCCATAACTTCTTTGTTAGTGTAGAGATCAGTTTCACAGAGACATTTAAAAATATATCTATATCATTAGCAGCACTGTATGAAATATGGGTTGAACTATTTTCCATAGCAGTAGTGTACCCATGCACAGTGGAAAATGTATTTTATTACTAATGACACAATTATAAATCAAACGTCCCATGATGTGTCTACTCCCTGTGCAGTGGCTCTCTAGATCTTGGCATAGTGGTGACTTATGTTCTTCTACTCTTTAAGGATTTGATATTAAATAACTCAAAATTAACAGGGTAGGTAAGAAATTACATGCTAAAGTGAGCTGGAATAAGTTCTAGTTCAAACATCTGTGTCAGAAGATCTGCAGGTTGTGGTGTCTGTAGGATTCTAGAACTCCATTGTAGCTATAGATGAAGTCTGTTCAAAATAGTGACTGAAAATAGTCTGCTGATCTCCTATTTCTAAGCAAAAAAGGTTCAAAACTCTTACACAGATTTTCAGGGAATAAAAAAAAAATTACATTAATTGGAAATAAAATTTGTAGCATCGTATTGTTTAATGTGTAACTGTGAACTTGCATGTAGAGGCTGTATCTATGTTGCTGTATAATAGCAGTTGCTAGACTTAGAATTCCTGATTGGTGGCTCCTTACACTTCATTTACAATAAATTTCACTGATATGATCTGTCAGCAAATATGTAGAATGCACCTTTAACATCCCAGGAGTATGTGGTCTAGGTTTTTTTGTTGTTGCTAGTACAATAAGTATTTCTTTTCATGTTTTTGCATTGTCCTAACAAGCATCATTTTTAAAAACTGACAATGTGCAATATTGTGTCTGGGGTTCAAGGTTTGCAGCTATGTTAAATTTGACAGACATCAGTATATGCACGTGAAATACTTGCAACACAAGAAAACTTCTGAGAAATTGTCAACACTATTGATTTTTTTGTCAGATAGTCTACATGGGCTGGACAGAAGAATGGGAACAAGACTCCCTTCAGGACCGAATGTACACACCAAAGTTTCTAGCACTGAGGGGATCTTCCCTGTATAAATTTATAGCACCTCCAGTAAGTATGTTTCTTATGCTTAGTGGGAATAAATGTTATTAAATAAAATAATGTCATGTAATATGTACAAGTCTTTCACAATTAGATACCACTCATTGGGCTAGCAGGACTGTAGCTAACAGCATTGAAGGGTTCCAGGGTGTGTGGTATAAAAGTGATAGAAAACAGCTCTTCAGATGATTGGGTATCTAGCAAGAACTTATTTTCCCCCACTTAAATGAACACTTAGAAAAATAAAAGAGAAATCTGCTCATGTTAAAAGGGAGCTTTTAATTTTCCTTTGGCAGACAGAACAGGCCTGAAGCAAGATGGTTAGATTTAAACTGCACAATCATTCTAGAGAAACTGCTAAGATTTGGGGAAATATCAAAGCTTTTTACATGTTGTGGAGATGGCAATATGTCTCTATTTAGATTCCATCCTGAATGTAAGTTTTTGCTGCTTGAGAGCCCTAAAAGGTAGGTAGGGAATCAAATGAAATTGTTTAAGTTAAATATATTAATTGGACTCTCACATGGAACACTAGGCAAAATTTTAGGGCTTGTCATACTCAGCAATTTACTTTCACAGTCTTATGGTACATATAAGATGCAGTAAAGATCCTCTAGCTAACTTTAAAGCCAGTTGCTAAGGAGACAGTAGCAGTCCCATCCATGCCTGCAGCAGGAAGAGTCATGTGGATCAATTTTTCCTGTTTATTGGGTGAACTTTCTGACTGCTGCTAAACCCTGTGTTTGTCAGATCCAGGCTGTAGCTCCTTCCTGCCTGAAACAGAATCATAGAATAGTTTGGGTTGAAAGGGAACTTTAAAGGTCATCTAGTCCAACCTCCTTACAGCAAGCAGGGACACCTTCAACTGGGGCAGGTTGCTCAGAGCCTGTCTAACCTGGTCTTGAATGTTTTCAGAGATGGGGCATCTACCACCTCTTGGGGCAATATCTTCCTGAGGTAATTCAAAATCATCTTGCAAATCTTTAGATTGATCATCAGTAACTATTGGTGTTCATTTAGCAAAAGGTTTAAAAACATGTGAAAGACGGGGGAATGAAAGTAAGTATGAACTGAAAACCTCATGTGTTCAATATCCGTAGACTAGTTCATGGGTGTGGGATTTTGCCTCTCTCAGGTCTATTAATGGGAGCTTGGGTTTTTTTGGTGGATATTTTGCAGGGTCAGATTAAAATGTCTGATTATGCTAACAAGCACCTTAATTCAAAAACATCTCTCCTATCTTTGCCAGACCTACTTGAGCATTTGCTGCCTGTGAAGTAAAACCAACTCCATTCTGGATACTAGATAGAATCAGAATCAATGATGAGAAATCCTCTTCAATACAAAAGAGGAAGATTATTCTTTTCTAAGAACTATGGAAGAGACCACAAACCTCTTTACCAAAGAATCATAAATTTATAGGAATAATACACTTGTAGGGAGTAAATGTCTGATGGGAGGTGACTAATGGGTGTGAAAGGAACATGTTCATATGAAGAATCTGAGCCATGATGATGTGAATAAGGAAAATTTTGGCAAGCTGCTATTGTATAAGTCAAGAAATCCATCCTCAAGTTTTTATAGCTCTTGTTTCAGCTCAGCTGCAAGCACAAAATGAATTTGTATTGCCAGATTCTGATTCCTAGTCTAAAATAGAAAAACTGTTCAAATGCATAGAAAAATATTTTCTCTTCATGGAGTAGGAGGGAAGCAGAATGATAAGCATGCTTTTTTTAGGACAGAGGAAGAAGTCCTACAGAGCTTCCTTAAAGACATAGAATCATAGAATGCTTATGTTAAAGATCATCCAGTTCCAACATGTAATGTATATAATAATTGCACACTTCTAAAATCCTATTTTCTATATGCAAAATTTTACAAAAACAGTTATGTTTGCTATTCTCCAGGTTGGTCTCTTCCAGGGATTAGAAAATAGTATGAACAAAGTTTCAATGACAGTTTCAGAGCTTCTTTTTAGGAGATGTATAAAGTGTAAAAATAAAAACTTTTTTTAATTATATGTGCAGTATAAACTACTTAGACAAAGTTCTTTTCTAAAAAGAGATGTCCTGCAAACTTTCTTAACCAGAAAATCAAACAAATGTATATCCCCAGTCTCTGCCAAAGTCTAACACATTAAGGAAGCATGTGTTTAAATGATGTATATCAACAGTCCCCCCACCTCTTTTTTTTATCTATTTGATCAATAGTACTTCTACTTCCCATGCTCAGATAAAGGAGCAATCCTAGTGTTTCTCATTTTAATTTTGAATTTTTTAAAGAAAATTACTTTACTATTTTTTTTCCTATTATTTCCTGAAAAAATTCCTTCTTCAGAATTATTAATTGTGTCAAGTCTGGTGGGTTTAAATTTCTTCCAATTTATAATTGGAAATTTACTTGAGAAAGAGCCACTAACACCCTTTCTTTTGCTATTCAATATTTTGAGTCAAAACATTAAAAGTCATTGGTGCAGCAATTTCTATGGGTGTCTTAATTCTACAATTGCTTTTGTTTTGCACATATCTTTGTACAGAAAGAGTTTTGGTTTGACCTGAAAAGAAGTCCCTTTACAGTTACAAGCAAAATCAGAAAGCCAGGGGAGAAGAGGGAGCTTTCATATTTCCCCCCAAAGTAGGGAGCCTATCATAAATTTTTAAACATAGCTCCAAATGGCTTTGTGCTTCAGGAGCAAAAATAATGACTTTTCCTCACGGCACAATATGGCTTCATCTGGTTTGACTGGGTGTTGTGGGCTCAGTGGGGCTGTAGCAAGGCTCCTCTCCCAATTTTTCTGTTCATGGTGAGAAATTTATCTTTTTGTCCATAGGAAAAAGAATAGCTTTGTGGTTTAGTACCCACAGTTCAATAAGATAGTGAAGACTACATTTGACAATGACTGCAAATAAAGAAAATTCTAATAGAAGAGGAGCTACAACACTGTGGTTTTGAACTTTTCCTTCCTGCCTGTGATTGTCCTCCTTAAAGGACATTCCATTACAGTAATGTTTATAACTAAAAAATAGCTAGGGATAGAATGTTATCATACAACATCAAAATAATTTTGATCTATTAATGATTACTTTCTCTTTAAATAAGAGATAAATTGATCTCATATAATATTTTGTTCCTTTGGGCTTTAGAAAGTATTTTATTAAACATTTTTCAAAAAATTTATCTTGAGTCTTGTAGAAGCAGTAATGTATGTTTTCATCAACCTCTTCATTGTGCCTAGCAAATTTATGATACAGCTGTCTTCCTTTGGATATGGGCCACTGTCCGAAGTGTCTTACCATTAGGATGATTATTCTTTCATTTATAACCTCAATTTCATTCTATTTTGTGCCTTCTTCTTTATTTTGAGATTTTGAATATTTTCCTGTTTTCATCTTGTGTTTTTCTTGGAAATTTTATACACTTAACTCTTCCCTTACTGAATATATTCATCTATCCCTTTCTGTCTCATTTAAGTCTTAACATCTACCCTTCCATTATTTAATTTAATTCTTTCATATATGCATTTTTCTGCGTAAAACAGTTGCCTAAAATGAATACAGTCAAAAACAGTTGTGAAATCCCAAAACAAAGAGGAAAAAAATAGACTATTCTTCAAATCTTAGTTTGTTAGAATTTAGGAGTAGAGTAATCTTGGTAAGGAAAAAAAGAAAGTGAATATCTACCTGTTTTGTTCCATGCTTGGTTTTTTTCCCCCTGGATCTCAAGGCATGTGGGGTAAGTGTCTGGGACATTGCAAGGTTGAAAACTGGTTTTATGGATTTGTAAACACTGTAGGTGATTGGGAGCAAACAGTGGCATGCAGTTACAAGGAGGGAAGTAGTGAGAAATATATTTTCTAATAGACAGGGCTGTGGCTCTGTGAGATGAATTCAAGGGCTGTATCCTCTCAGGATCTCACTGCAACCCCTGCAAGTTCCCAGGGGAAGTGTCATCATTTTGCACAGAGCAGGCTGCATGCAAAGGAACTGCATTGTAAGGACAGGGAGGACGTCTCCCAAGCATTGCCTGGATGGAACAGCCTGGTCCCTGCTAGTTGTTGCTTTGAGGCTGTGCTTGGTCTTTCTGAATATATTTTAAACAATGTAAATAATTTAGGGATTTTTTTTTTTTTGTCAATAAACTTAATTCTTAAAGCCAACAAAAATAACTTCATTTCTTTTTCTGTTTATTTTGTGTTTTGTTTGTTTTTTAAAGGTCACAACCTGGGATTGGACACGAGCTGAGAAAACATTTTCAGTTTATGAGATAATGTGCAAAATTCTCAAGGTATGATAAGAAAGTATAAATTAAATTACCACTTTGACAGACAAGAGCATAACACTACCTTGCAGAAAGAGATCTATTTTTTTTCCCTCTAAAGTCAACTATCAGAAGTTCTGGTGTCAGTAGGTACCGAATCAAACCAGAAGGCATGGCAAAATTGGAAAGGAACTGATTTTGACCAGGAAACTAACTACTTTATTTCTCCATAATGCTGTATGGGGTTTACAGCTTCACTTTAATGTCACATTTAACTAGTGTAACACTTCCTTTTCTAACTGAGGACCTGAAGACACAGTGATCAGTTTGGTTGTTTTCAAATATGTTGGTGGAACAGCAGCTGCAATGTATGATTTCACTGGGACTGAGAGCAGAGCCATTAAAATACGCAATGCCCTTCTGAAGACTTTTGTCTAATTTTTTTCCATTTTCTTCAGTCTGTCTGAAGTGTAAAAAATGAGAAGAGATAATGATACATGTTTAAAAAGCTAAAATTATGAGTAGCAAGTTAAATAAGACCATTATTGTACATTGTTTCAAATTTTTAATTGTGAATTCAATTATTTTATCCGGTCTTTTCTCTGTTTTAAAAACAATGAAAAACAGATGCTCAAAATTTCTCAAATGAGAAGGAAAGAGATGCCTTTTTCTATTCATGTGAAGTACTTTCTCGTTTATGTTGGTTTTGGGTGTTTTTTGGTCCAAATTATATAAAAGATAATTTTAACATTTCTATCATTTTATCTAGGCAGAGGCAGACTCATATCAACAAGAAATATGAAAATACCATACATTTTAAAAGTGTTTTCTACTGGGAAGACCTTTCATTGACATAAATGGCACATTTCCTAGGTTTGTAGGTCACATAGGTGCACTATATTTTCCTTAGGGAGGCAGATTAAAGTTGCAATGGCTCAATAAAATTTGGAAACTTTCTGCACATGAGACTTAAAAAAAAAAAAAAAAGGAAAAAACCCCACCAAGTTTATAGCCTGAAAAAATCCCCTTTGCTAGCAACCTGAACAGAGAAGTGAAAAGTTTGCTTTTACTGCTATGTTGGCTGTGGGGTCCGGAGTCTTCATCAAGGAGTAGAACCTCCCAAATACAAAACATCCTATCCCTGTGGGATGTCCTTCAATTACCAAGTGTGTGCAAATATTGGCTCCTTAGCACTGCTCATGCAGGGAGAGGAGTAACAGCACAAGTTGTTCACTCAGTGAAGGCCTTGCACTGAGGGTGTAAGTGAACAATGCTCTAAGAACACAGTCAGGCTTTGAAAGAGTTGAAAAATACCACTTCTTTACACTTTTTTCTCCATTCCCTTTGGTAACCTCTGATTCCTTCAGGCCTTGGGCTTAATGCAATAAGCATCAAGGTAGCTCTTCTTTGTCTGAGTGCTTTGGAGGCAGGATGACTTCTCCTTATGACTTATCCAAAGATTTTTTTATTCTCTTTAAGCAGAAACACATGGAACGTGTGCCATATAATTTTCTGTAATTTAAAGGTCCTTCTTCTTTTCTTTTAGCCATTTGCCTTTGTTGATGGTCTTCTTAATTCTCTTGCAATTTTAGCCGTTTTTGTTTTCCCCTCTTTGTTCTGTGCCTCCTATTGGTATTCTTGTATACCAATACATTGGTTTTTTGGGTTTTTTTTTTTCATTTTTCAGCCTTGTAGCAGAAGTTATTACAGCCAAAGAGATAGTCCACAAAGCAGTGAAACTTAAACCAGTGCCTTTCTGGCACTGTTGTGTGGAAGCACAGAAAAGAGTACAAATATGCTGGTTTCTTTTTATCATCCAAACTGTCTGGGAAGAGGTGTACATCTTCCAGCCTCAGTCTATATTAACAGAGAGGCAATTCCAGCATAAGTAATATAAAAATATAATTTACGTGTTTCTTTATAACTTTATTCATATTCAGTTATTTCTGTATTTTCTGTAAATATGGTCAGGCTTATAAAATGCTGAAATGTTTCAAGCAGGTTCTTTAGCTGACAAAAACCTGTAAATAATAAAAACTGGAAGTGGGAAAATCATTGCAATGGAATTGCAGCTTCTGACAATGGAGCATCAATCTTCACCATATTCTATTTTTCTACAGCAGGTACTATAGAACTTAACTGTGGTTTCACTAAATATAAAAGCAAATAAAACCAAGAAAAACAGCTTCCCATTACACTACTACATTGAACATCTGTAGAAACTGAGGGTTTTGTTCAGCTTTTATGCCAGCATCTTAAAAGTCTCCATTTAAGCAATGAGTGTTTTTTAGGCCCATTTGAACAAGCCCCATGAATATTGCTGAGCCAGGGGCCATATTAAAAAAAAAAAAGGTTACTCTGATGCTTTGTGATCACCTTCAAACTTCTTCCCTTTTATAGTACCTCAAATGCTATTTCTGTTATAAATCTATTTGACTTGGAGAGTGGCACAGCTTTTCTGGCTAATATTCACTTCAAGTAGAAGGACTTGCAAGTAGGCTGTGCTAACTTCTGTATGATTAGCTCACGAGTGAGAGGTAGTGTTTTAGAGTTAAGTGTTACCAAAACATTTACAAAGCAAAGTGTATCTATATTGCATGGCTTGCTTGCTTTTGAATGAGATATTTTAAAAAAAATATTGTCCATATTCAGACTTAAATTCATTAGGATGCAACTGTCACCCAAGGCAGCTGGTGTTTTCTCCTGCGTGTGCTGGCAATTTCAATAACTGTCCCGCATGTCACAAGGACAGGACTTTACTTAATATGTCTGTAGGTATTTTTTCTCCATTTTCCACTCTGTAATTGTGACTAAAATTCTGATGAACCTCACAAGAAGAGTCTGGACTAGAGAGACTTAGTACCCTAAGTTTATATTTTTAAATAGAATTGTAATTTTCCTCAGTTTGAGAGACTTCTCTAAGTTCCTCTTTATGACAGAAGCACTACAGTGGAGAATATGAACTCCCAGATCCTACTGAATGCATACTGAATGCATATTTTAGTGTTTCAGGAGGAAAGAATAATTCCTCTTCTGGTAATAGTAGAAATATTAATATAGTAAAGAAATATTAATGTCTATACACAATACTTTGTCTACTACAAAGTACTTAACTGATTTACTCTTCAGGAAGAGTATGTAGTCCAAAAATGTTATGTATAACCCAAAACTGCCACCATGACCAATGTTTTCTTTATATTTACTTGCATGTGTTTAGTGTTCTTTTCCCTCTAGTATCCATTCCAAAGACTCTGATTCCTTTCACAAACAATATAGAAGTCTGGGATGCCATTTTCAATTGTCTCAGTTGCCTTAGTCTCAAGCAGCTAAAAGGCAGGATGTTCTGCACCTTATTCAGAGATTTCAGAGATTTTTATGTGATTTATAGCCAATGGATTCATATTTATAATACTCATCAAATAAATCACTATTTTGTTGTAACTGTATACTTTTTTTCTTTTATTTTCTGGATCAGATTACAAAGAAAAAGAAGTAGAAGCAAGGCATTAAGTCTCTATTCTCATTTGATTAGGACCTTCTAAATGACCAGGAAGACCCTTAAAATTTGAAGCATAAAAATACACTTTAAAAAGCAGTCTTTTCACTGTGTGAAAAACAGTTTTATTGACAGAAATTCAGCAAAATATCATCGATCCCCTAAGTCAGTATTTACAATTTTATATAGTAAAAAATATAAAAGAAAAATAACCCAAAGCCTCAAAACCACTTTCATACACTACTTAACAATAATGTAACATAAAAAAGATTCTGTATTAAGTTTACAAACTACCAGAAAAAAATACATATCACATAAATATGAAGCTCTTCTCTATCAAGATTTTGGTGATGAAATAATAATTATTGACATGAAACCTAGGTAAAGCAGGCTGAGTACAAAAATCACATTTTAATTTAATTGGTTTAAATTATTCATTGTGAAATAATGGCAAACAGCAGTGGGCTATGTTTGATGTAAAAGGAGCATTTATGGAGATGCAAATAACTTAAGACCTGGGGGCATAAATGCATAAATTGGTAAGCATATGAAATAATTTATTAAAAATTCAATAGGTCTGTTTATTAAGGGGTGGAAGCAGAGAGAAAACAAGGCACTGAAGAGCTATTTATCCCTAAAAATAAGCAGGCAAAAAGAAAGTGAGTAGAAATCAAAATCAGGTGAGTTAAAATGGTGACGAAAGTAAGAACTGTAAAAGCTGTGCTGATTAGTCAGTGAAAAGTACCTGTAAGGTACTTTAAACCATAGCATTTAATCCCCTCTTTTTTTTTTTTTTTAATCACAAGTTTATTCAGACTAATGCTAATGGGACAGTGACACCAGCATGTGGATGAAAATTTGTCATCTGTGTTAAGAAATTTGTCAGGCAAGATAATGTAATGATACCACTTTTGACATTAAAATGTATCTATGAGTCATTTTCAATAGAAATGCTGGAAGAATTTGCTATCAATAAATATTTCTAATTTATTTTCCCAGAAGCTTGTTTCACCTTACCCTTTATCTTGGGGAGTAAAGCCCCATTAACAGCCAACTAATTTTAATGTTGCAATTGAACAATATTCAATATTCCAGAAAAGCAGGTTATTCTATCACTAACTTCAAAAAGGCAGGGGGCCTTATCATGTTCAGTATTTCAAATCTGTTTTAACTGTATATGTTTTTTTGGTACCTCTTGATACCAAGTTTTAACACACGTGTTTTGAGAGTGTGTGCATGTGTGTGTGTAATTTAGCAAGATTAAATTACCTTAGATAAATTTGTAAATAGTTTAAAGATTTAAACAATTTTTCAAATAGGGGGTAGAAAAAAGGTTGTTACATTTTTCAGGTAAACTATGAAGAATAACATAAGAAATTGCACTTCTCTGCCCTTTTTGCTTCTGTTACTTAAGTTCTTAAGCTCGTCCAAACATCTCCTTGTAATTGTAAGAAAATGCTTTCTATAGTTTAGTCACCTGCCTCCTATCTTTAGTGTCATGCAGAAATATTTGGAGATTCACAGTTAGATCATGCTTTATTCAGCATAAAACAGAAAACATATTCAAGTGTCAGATCAGCTCTGAAATGAAATGTGAGGATAACTGTGGAAGGCAGTCTGTGCTGGCAACATGTCAGGGTAGTGAATCATTGGTGTTTACAGTTAGTACCATTCACATCAGTGCAGCTATAATTTTCTTACTATATTAATCAGGACCAACTTGGTGTCTCAGAAGACTTGTGATTCCTTCCTTATTTTAGCTGTTAGTATGTGTAAAATCCTCAAATGTAGTTATGTTAATTTTTCCCACTTAAATTGCCTGTAATTATGCTGTCCATTTCCAGTAAATTAAGTACGGGAAAAGGATGATATAAAAAGGATGGGAAACTACTGACAATGTTATTGCATTAAGGTAAATTTTAAAAATAATGCCAATAGACACATAAACATGTAAAGTGCAGGTAGGGAACGTAATTTGAGGTCTGTCATTCATATGGTTTACTCAATGGTGAGACTTGCATCCTGATGTGATGCCACTAAAATACTTTGCACTCAAAATGCTTAAGAGACAGGAGTAATACATCCTTTTTATGAATTAATTAATGCTGCATCCAAGGAATATTAGATTATCAGCTGGGGTTTAGCCAAGTGCCAGTTCTTGGAAAGAATGCTAACTGCTGAGTATTTCAGCTGAAAAAAATTGAAGTAATTTTCAGTCTTTGGTTTGCCTTCTGTCCTACATTTAAGACTATCAAATTTTTCCACAGAAAAGAGGATCTATTTCCACTCTCAATAGGATTACAGTTGTCTTCTAAGATAAGAAAAATACTGATAGTCATATATATCTCCATGTCACTGGCATCAAGACTAAGACTAAGTTGGCTTCAGTTAGGCCATTAAGAAAAACTTCTGTACTGAAATAGAGCTCCTGACAAGACCACTGAATTTCCACCACTGGATCCTTTTAAGTGTAGGCTGGGGTGTAGCTGCTCCTCTCATGCACAGCGATAGGCACCAGGTGGCTGCACCTCGGGCGAGATCCTACACGTTTTCTGTGATTCTGTATGTGATTTCAGTTCATTTCTCCTCAACATGGACATTGTTATACAAGCCCTAATCCATGTTCATCTGGATAAATTTAATGGGCCCTGTGTGTTAAAGGTGTTGATGTTGCTGTAACTCTGCAGCACCATGTAAGAGTCTTTTCTAAAAGCAAAGAGGCAGTGTTATTACGTGCATGACAACTACCAATGTATAAAGGCTTATTCATTTTTTGTTTGGTTCAGAGAGGAAGGACAAACAATATTTGAAATGTAAACTTATTAAATAAGGCTTTTCATGTTTCCTGTTAACTTTCGAGAGGTTTCTCATTTTTTATTAATTCCCCCCCTCTCTGCCTTTTTCTGACATTTCTTATGCAGTATTAATATAAACTGTCACCTTTTGGGTGAAAAATAAATGACTTGTGTTGGGCTGGGGCTGCCAATCTCAGAGTCTGATCCTTCATCCTAGAAGAAATAACAAGATAAACACACAGAGGAAAGCAAAAAGAATAACAGATACAGAAAATAAATTTTTAAATTACTTCTGCAACCTCTCTGTTTCAGAAATTGCTTTTTGTTGCCTGTCTAGTTATAAGACTGACAGTTGTTGGCTGTTGCAACATCCTTGAAAAGCAAAGACAAATTAACTTTTAACATAAGGCAAAGGGAATGTTGAAAAAGAGCAGAAATGAGGTGTGAATTATAAATACTGTGTAAGGATACTTGGGAAAGACAAGTATATATCTTAAATCCAAGATGCTTGAGATTTATCTGCAGCTTGAGAAGTTCCCCTCCATTGACTTAATTTAATCAGAGCATTTCTGAAGATTGGAGTGATTCAATATTGTATTAGGTAATATACTCTGACTAATCAATTTTAATAGATTTTTGTGTAACATTTTTCTCTCATTTATCAATATTCTCTTATTTTATGGTCACAGACTTTAATTATTTGAGTTTTTTCCTATCTTTATTTCTGGCTATTGCAATACTTAAATTTAGCTTGAGATGCTGCAATCTTATTGCACAAAAAATTTGTGACTCTAGGCATTCGTGCAACAGTGATAATTTTGTATTTTTTACTGAAACTGTGGCCCAATCCTTCTATGAAATAAAGTGTTCCTGTCTCAGGGGCAACTATTCAAAACTTCATTAGGTACATTCTCTTCTCAGTGGAGGTCTAAATGTTGATTACTCTCAACAGCCAGAGCCAGCAGTGAAACCAGAAATATTAATTTCTTAAAAAAATCTTTATCTTGTTGTTTTATGATAGGACCTTTTTTTACCACAGTCCCTTTTAATTTTTTTTTTCTTAGCACTATTAGCAAGTGCATGTAAAATAAATTTTTTTACCCATTTGTTTATACAAATTTTCTGACATACTGATATTTCAACACAAATGCTTTTCACTGTGCTACTCTAATGTACTCTCACCCTGATATAATGTATTGACAAGCTATTTGAGTAAGGAATTCTGTTCTAAAAACAAAGGAAGCTAAATAAGAAGGAATATGCAGTCAAGTAGGTAATTATTTTAATATAACAAGTAATCAGTTTGGTAGGTAATTTTCCTAACTTTTATTAAATCACATTTAAAGCTTTTCTTTCCTATGTTTGTGCCCTTCATGAGGAACACCTTTAAAAGATCTTTGCCTGACTTTAAAGCAAATACATCTAAAGTTGAGGGAAAATAACCAAATACAAAACCTGACAAAAATGAGAATGAAAAGAACTTTTCTTTCATGTAATTTTTTTGTCCATTTCTGCTGTTGAGTCAGGTGTTTTTTTCTCTTATTGAAAAGGTGCATAGACACTTTAAGGAAATTTAGAGTATCCTGTTCTCACTTACCATGGCCAGTAGGATGACAGCTCCTAACAGCTGGAAATATAGGGACAGTTCTCTTCCTTTACGCTGTGGGGATGCAGCATGTTCAGAATGAAATCTTCAAAATGGTAACAGTCAAATTTTGCCCAGAATAACTAATTTTTTTTTGGTAGATCTTAACTTTTCTTCCCAAGGGCAGCAAAACTGTCCCTGAATCAGCCATTGCTAGTCCAAAGAATGGAAGTCCCAGAGCAGTGCACAAAATAGATTTGGGGGCTGATGTTTCTCTGTTTATTTCTTTCTTTTTAACTGGGACAATCCAATTTAATTCCTTTTTCTAATTTATTTTACAGAACTGATTTAGCTGTTTTAACTATAATATAAAATACAACAATATCCTCAGGCAGACAACTAACATGGGGGAAAAAATGAGCTGCAATTATTTAAATTTGAGAAACTACTTTAAAAAAGGGTCAGAATGAAAAGATAGGATCACTCTTTAACATTGCTATCCATTATCTTATATTTACTCTTATGGGACCTGTTCTTGAACTTAATTTCCAGCAAATAGTGTCTCAAAGTTTGGAGAGGTAAAAAACCTTAGTAACTCTCTAAAGAGATGACCAGCACATTTTTAGTATCTGTTTGTAATTATACTCATCTCTGATTTCTCTGTAACAGAAAATAACCACTAATGCCTCTCCGGAAAGTATTGGAATAATTTATTTCCTCAAAAGATTAGTCAGTTTTATGAACATTTTGAAAATTTTCCTCATATGGCCAAAAAATAAACAATTTTCTCAGTAGAATTCATTAAGAAATAGACACAATTATGCCACAGACTCAGAAGAAACCTGTTTTCAAACTCTTGCTCTGATTCAAAAGAGGTTCTTCAAGACTGTCTTTTAATCAGGCAGAATAGGAAATTAATTTTCCCATTTAGGCAGAATAGGAAAGTGATTCAAGCTTACTGCTGAACCTAATGGAATACAGGGAATGAACCTTTCTATTTATTTCCAGCCATCAGACAGATCTTTCTAATGGAAATTTAATTGAAAGTAAAATTTATCCTGCAATTATAAACAGTTTTCCCCCATGAGTAAACATACTTTTTGTAAAATTTGAACATCAAAATATACTCTGTCCAGTTTTAGTTTGACTGCAATTCTGTGTTTGCATAAATGTGTGTATGTATAGATATCTGCAATTTCAAAGGTTTTTTTACACTTCTTAACAATAGAATTCAGAAGGGTCCAAACAAGATGAGCTATGTACAAACACATGCCTGCATGGACTTTATTTATTTATTACTTCAGTAAGGAAGATATGTTGCAGAAGCTCTATCTTTTTTTCACTGTGGAATGAATCTGTTCTCTGCTGCCTGTAAATGCTATTAGAACCATCACCATAGCAACTAATGGTGATGCTCAAGCAAACTGTTCCAAAAATTCCAGTTGAAGAAGTAGATCATTATATGCCCTTAGAAAGAAGGATGTATGTTTATGCAGCCAGAACTGATATGTAAAAGCAGACACAAACAGTAAAACTAACAGGGCACTGATGCCAGCAAGTGTAAAGGCATGATGTGATTCATTTTTACAGTTGCTTTGGAGATATTGCATGAGAAAATGCTTTTTATCTTCAGAGAATTTAGGTGCTAGGTTTGAATCTTGATTATGATAGGACCAATTTCTTTTGGCAGAACTATCTGAACTCGTTAACAAAGAAAACAGGTTTTATTTGTTTTCTTATTTATGTGTTTTGAAGAACTGTTGTAATTAATATGAGAGACATGAATACTTACCTTATTTTAACAGCTGAAATATAATTTTCTTGCAAGTCTTGCAAGTAGTATGGTCAAAACCATACTACTACATGTAGCAAGTAAAAACCATTCTTACATGAATTGTTGTTCATGTCAAAAACTGCTCACTGGTGTCACTAACATTTACAGTTCCATGAAAAAAATAGATGTGCCACTCTGTATGTTACATCTAATTTTATAGGTAAATCAAACTTCCAGAAAATTCTTGAGTATCTCCTGAGTAAAAACCATGCCATGAGTATGAAAGTGGTGAATGTTTGTTTCCTGTTACAGATAGCTTTGTAGAATAGAGCTCAAGTCTCACTGACCTTCACAAGAGGTGAGGGTCTCATGCATCTTAGCAGATTTAAATAATAGCCAAAATATGAGTATTTAATGTACTCATCATATTTAAAATGAAATGACACAAGTAATCAAAAAGAAGTAGTGCTGCTTCTGGAAAGAGCAGGGTTTCAAAAGAGAAGAGAACACCCCTGCAGAAGAGAAGGAGAAGTCACTATTTAGTGATAAAGAGGCATTCTGCCTTAATTTGGAAGGGACCTGCCTAATGAGCCATGCTAAGTTCCCATGGAAAAATTTATTACTCTCACTTAACATGGATATCATTATTAATTAGGCAAGCAGGAGTCATACTGTCCTGTCAGCAGAGGAGCTGGATTACCCTGAAGCTGGGTGTGAGCCAATGTCTTTCTTCAAAGCCCATCCTTCAGCAGGACTACATTCCCTCTAGTGAGAATTAGCATACTGCTAAAAGTTTTGTGTGTGTTTCTCTTCAGAGAGTTTTATTAATTCACAATGAGAACATCAGGGCAAACGGAACAACTAATCATTATCAGTATGAAAGAGTTCTTAAAAAGTCAACATGAAATTGGCTCATGTCCATCATTGACTAGTAAGTGAATATAATAACACAGGCTCATAGCAGATTCTTAAATGGATAGAATGAGATTTATATTTTAGTTGAAGTAGTGGTTTGGTAAAAGTAAATTAATGAAGATTCCTGCTTCATCCAGACCTGGTTTTGAGACTCCTGACAAGATTTTTTTTTTTAAATTTGCAGACTTTTGAACAATTCCCAGCTGGATTCCTTGAAAAAAAAAAAACAACCAACCAAAAAAAAAACCAAAAACACAACAACAAAACAAAACAAAAAAAAACCAAACAAAAAAACACCACACAAAAAAACCCCTCAAAAAACTAAAAAACAACAACAACAAGATGAAACAAAACAGAACAAACAAACAAACAAAAAACCCACCTGCTTTAAATTCCTGTCTTGATAAGGACATTTGGATAGCTATCTTTTAGCTTTGCCTACATATTGTTTTTTCCAGTTATCTATTGTACAAATTATTACATTCTATAAATCTAAAATACAGATTTTTAATGCTTGAGAAGAAGTGTAAAACTAGAGAAAGATCTTGCAGAAAAAGCAGAAAAAGTTGCAGATGCAGTACTAAGGGGAGCCTTGCACATAACTTTTTCTACATGTAGGATAGAATACCACTAATTAGGAGAGGAATACTTCATATGTATGTTAGCAGTTTTAGAAAAACTAAAATGCATAATTTAAATGTATTTGACTTACACTTCTCTTATCATGTACGTAACCATAGATGATGATGTCAAAATCACAAGTATATATATTAAAGCTAGTCACAAATTGAAATTATTACTTGGTTAAATTATTATTTCTGAGGAAATGTTGAATCTGGATTTCATTCTGAATAGGAACTTCACAGAATGGAAAGTCCAATAATAAATTAGTCCATTATGTGTGTTGTTTGTCACAGTATAATGTAGTAGATGAACTGTTTTAAACTTTTTATATGCAAAACACTGAGGGGAAACACTACCTAGTATTGATTAGGTCTTTCTTAAATCAAAGCATGCTCTCATTTTCATACCTAAGTAGCAAAAGCTTGCGTAATTATTGTAGATCCCATTTAACTCTCTTTTCATCCTCTAGGTTTGATGTGATGCTTAGTAAAATCTAGTACTATTCTTGCTAGCAATGTTGATAATAAAATAGATAGGTTTTTATTTAATCACTTCAAAACCTCCAGAGATTTTTTGCATTTTTCAAGTGCTTTTTAACAGAGATCAATTTCAATGAAACTTCTAACATTTTATTTTTCACAGTCTACGCAATAACTCTTCTCTTTTTTGTAGATAGCATAGTCTTCTCAATTGGAGACAAAAAAGCCTGTGAGACTGGAAGAGTCGAAGAGTATAACTTAAAAGCATCAAACCTTAGCTGTGCCTAGCTAAATAGAGATATGTATTCTGGAACTCAGCCGTGCACTAAGCTCTGTCCCATTTGAAAAGAGGGATTATTACTTCAGTTACTTTAAAGCAAATGATTCATGTGATCCCACACAGTCATGTTTCAGAAAAGCTTTAAGAGTCTGCATTACTAATAATTACTTATTTTCTACTAACTGTTGACAAGAATGGGTACAGATGAGTTCAAAATATTTTTAGTTTCTTCTGTGGTTGTAGCTATGAAGAACTAAAACCTTCCCCAGGAAATGCATGTACCTCACTCATGAGTCTTGCTGCAATCCATGCTGAATAGGTCCTTTGGGTTGTCAGCTAACAGGCCCATTCAATCAGGTTTAGCTCTGGAAGCACAGGGAAATCAAGATCCCATTAAAGATTTTTTAGACAAGAAGTTCTACTTCTAAAAGTAGCTATTCTGCTCTGGTGGAGTGAGGGTTTTCCAGTGCTTTTGCTCATCCAGAATTGAAAGTGTTCAACCTGGAAGAGAGAAGGCTTCAGGGTGAACTTATTGCAGCCTTTCAGTATCTAACGGGATCCTGTAAGAAGGATAAAGAGGGACTTTTCTCAAGAGCATGTAGTGACAAAACAAGGCAGAATGGCTTCAAACTGAGAGAGAGTAGGTTTAGATTAGATGTTAGGAAGAAATTCTTTATTGTGGGGGTAGTGAGGCACTGGAACAAGTTGCCCAGAGAAGTTATGGATGTCCTATCCCTGGAAGTGTTCAAGGCCAGACTGAATGGCTCTGAGTAACCTGGTCAAGTGAAAGGTTTCACTGCCTATGGCCACAAGGGGTTGGAGCTGGGTGATCTTTAAGGCTCCTTCCAACCCTAGCCACTCTATGATGCTGTGTTTTGTTGCTACACATATCCACAAGGTTAAACATTTGTCACAGTGCTCCTGCTCTATGTGCTTTGAGGCTGTGTGTGCAATGGAGCATAGATGTCATTAGCAACAACCTGGTATTATAACCTCTATTTTGAATGCTAGTCAGGACATATTGTGAACAGAATTGACACTTCACTTTTAGAAGAAGGGCCTGAATGAAAAGGAAAAAAGAGGGGAAAAAAGACATACCAAAAAAAAAAAAAAAGACAAAGGATGTTTCTGATAGGACATAGACTATTATTATAGCTACACCTAACTGGTTCAACTACACATCCTTTAGAATAGTTAGAAGAAAAATCTGAAAGAAGATTTTTTTTTTTTTGAAATGCTGTCTTTTAAGATCAAACATGTTCATGCTAATTTTTTCGTACATGACTAAACACTGTAGAGCTGCTAAGCTTAGCACTTGGTGGAAGTAAGGAATGAGATTTTTCCACAGTGACTGGTCATTTTAAAATCATAGTAACTTGTTTTTTCATGGTGATTGAAAAGAGAGGATATGATGCCTCCATAGCCAATTCTTCTAGAAATTGTAAATCACGCTTCAACCAGAAGCTTTCATGAATGCATGCTGTACTGGCTTTCTTGAACAGGTTGGTCACATTTCTACTGAATTAATGGAAAGGGGAAAGTAGTGTTTGCTCTCCCCTTGCCTATTTGTATACCTGAGAGTGATAGTTTCAGACAGGTTCCTATTTTATATATTTTATTCTCAATCAGCTTTAGGTTGCTGGTTCTCTGCCCCAGGGAGAGCTGACTTGAACAATGTAAACTGCTCTTCCAGCTTGTATCAGCTGGTTGTGCTCCCCTTGGTCTATTCAAGTTGTGTATAACCAGAAGGCAATACTGTCCCGTGAGTCTCCTTTGCTGAACTTAACTCTGCCCTTTGCTATGGGGTAGCTTTGTGAAAATTGCATGCAGGCTACTTATACCTAAATCTCCAGATGTATTGGCAAGGACAGCTGGTGAGCTTGTGACTTGTGGCAACTTCTTTGATGTAGCAGGGATTAAATTAATTAAAGCTTTTTCTGCAAACCTATTTTTCACAAGAACAAATTAAGTGTCAGAATTTTAGCATAAAGCATCCTTTTTCTTACATAAATAAAGTTTAAAAAATAATTGAAAACATTTTAATGAATGTATTTCCTGATTAACTTGCTTATTCTTTGGTTTAGTACTGATTACAAATACTAGCAATCATTAATGATTAAATATTTATAACCTGATCTCCATTATGTGATGTTATGTTGAAAGTAAAGCCAAAAGTAATTTTTTCCTCCAGGACCAAAGCCAGCAGCCTCACCATGGGCAGCCACTGTAGTGTCTACCGGCAGTATCCATTTAAAGATTAATTGTATGTTGGATTTTGTAAACCTCCAGAAATATGAAATTGTTTTCTCTAGCCTCTATAAAGAGCATATGGACTTTTCATACTTCTTGAAATAAATATATTCCTTTGACTAACGTTCCAGAGTAGGTATATTAGTCAAATAGGTCAGAGAAGCTGATACTTATGTTCCATGTACTGGAAAGTGGAAAATTTTCATAGAATGTATCTAATCTAAAGTGTATAGCTGATAACATTTTTGAGAAGTGATTTGTTAAAATATTTAAAGTTACTGCCTGAGATATGCTGTTCTGTACCATTCTGAATATAGGCATGCTTTTTAAAATTCATTGAAGTGTCAATGTTTAGACCAAACCTCTGATTTTCAGTTCCTCAGTGACTGGTTATTCCTGTCATTTAAAATGCCATTTAAAAATGCTGGGTTTGACGCATAAATGTTTGCAATTAAAAATATTAATTGATGTATGCCAGATTATATAACTTCAGGTTTTCATCAGGACAGTGATCTACTGGACCGTCGGAAACATTGCTTCAGTGTCCAGTCTGAATCTGGAGAAGATCTTTACTTTTCTGTGGAACTAGAGTCTGACCTAACACTATGGGAAAAAGCCTTCCAAACAGCAACTTTTTTAGAAGTTGAACGGATACAGGTGAGAACAACTGCCTTGATCATCTTTTGGTACATTAACAAATTAGACTCATGTGAAATAATGATGTAATTTAAGAAATGTTATGACCTTCTACAGCTCTCAAGTTATTACACTTTTATGCAATTGCTTTTGCTGTTCCTAAACAACTTGCAAGCTAGCCTTCAGAAGAGGTCACCTGAAATACAATCTTTGAGTTAGTATGACCATGTGATACATATTTGTTAACTGAAGTTCATGGACAGACAAGGAAAAACAATCTATAGATCAGGGTCAAAATGCAGGTGTTTAGATATTCTTACTGGCTTACATGCTGCATTATTTGTTACTGAATATCACAAGAGAACCTTGCAGGAGTTAAGTAGTCCTTGCAATACCAGGAATGAGAGTATACTGAGTGAAGTACTTATTGGATACAAGCAAGAACAAAAGTTGTACCTCAGACACATTATTCTTTCTTCACATATTTTCTGTTCCTTGTCAGGTGACAGTGCACAGATGGACAACATTCAAATACAGAGTACTAATGATTTTTTATAGCAAAATTACGTATCAGAGTGTTTAAGGATAGCTTCGTCTCACATGACCAAAAAACCATGACTTTTAAGTCATGGCTTAAAAAAGGAGAAAAAAGCCACCCACCACAATTATAATTGACCTAATTCAAATTGTAATATTGATTTTCTAATCATGAAATATACATGTGGTTAGAACAGCTTTAGTTGATGTTGGCAGGAGTTATACACACCTACCCAAGCCATATTAGCATATTAGCCTATGCAAGTATTGGCTCACACATTTTCTGTGTCCTCCTGGGAATGCAAGCAGTGGCATGTTTTTATTCAGACAAACTGTTAGTTAGTTATATATTAGCCCTTTTTTGACCTGCAAACCACCACATGCAGATGGACTGAATTGGTGTATACTAATGAAGATCCAGTATGCAAAAACTACACTGCTGTTTTTTTAAAGGTATGTTTTTACACACGGTGCCTTTGTTGCAAAAGGAGTCAGGGGAGGTTCAGCTTTCCTCTTTTAAATTCATGTATGCTGTTACCTTTTATAGAAACTATTCTTGTCTTTTAAGCTGTAGTTGCTGGAAAATCTAAGACTAGATTTTCTGTGTGAAACTTGCAATAATGTATGTCCTCTGCCACTAAATATTTGAGAGTTGTTGTCTTTCTTGTATAACTCATTGCAACATAATTTATAGTAGCACTGCTGTACCATCAGTAAAAAAATATATGACATTTTTCTTGAATAACTTCTACCTCAGAAGCCACCCCATATTTGTTCTACTTTCAGATTGATTCATACTGTAGCATTCCTGGTTTAGATTTTTCTTTTGGGTTTTAGGATTATATTTATTCAAAATTGCCTTCAGGCTTCTCCAAAATAATTTTC
This sequence comes from Urocynchramus pylzowi, assembly GCA_013397555.1. NCBI lineage: Eukaryota > Metazoa > Chordata > Aves > Passeriformes > Fringillidae > Urocynchramus > Urocynchramus pylzowi. The sequence goes on from VZRH01001271.1 coordinate 178,613, forward strand.
TTTATAATCTTAACCCTCAGATTCATCTTAATCTTTTCACTTTTTTTTTTTTTCATCTCCCCTGATGTTCAATGTAGCAATTAAGAACTCAAAGTAATGATTTCCTGATTGATTGGTTGATTGATTGATTATAGCAGATCTGTGAAAGTGGACAAACTGGCTTCTTATGATAGAATATTATTGTGGAACTCACACTTATCATTTCATCTTTTTTCTTTATTTTCTATATCTTGATTTGGAAAAAAATATAGAATATTTTTAATATAACTGGGTTTGGCCTCCTTATTTTTCTTTTAGCAATACATTACTGCTTTCATCTACCAACCTGCAGATGCAGATAGAAACTGGTGGTATACTTTGTTTCTAAAAAATTATTCTTTCATTACTCTGTGAGGAAATAAAAAGGGACAGGTTCAAAATTAAGGTATCAACTGTGCATTTTTACTAAAATTTTGGTTTCTGCGATTGTGTTGATATGAATATTCATATTTAAAATGAATGCTAAACCAGTACGTTTTTCTTACAATAAAAGAATATAACTTTGAAAATATAACTTCCGTTTAAAACTAACATTTAAAAGTATTCAACTGTGTTGTGTGCTACTCCATAATCATGCAACAAGTAACTCTTACTCAATGGCTATAACCTCCAGAAGAGGTTAATCAGGGGCCAATTCTAATCTAACTCCAAAGAATATATAACAAATTCAAATATTTTTTAAATGCATTACTATAAATATATAATGAATTCTGTTTCAACCTAATTCATAGCTTCTGCCAGAGGTATATCTAAACCAAAAATTTAACAGTTGGTTTTTCTTAGAAAATAAATATATTAGAAGAGGCATAGTCAAATTGATAATAATTTAGCAATAACATGGTACAATGATACAGTGGTGTCATTTTGGTATGTTACAGTCACTCTTTAATTAGTTTTGTAATGTAGCAAGTGATGATAATCCATTTTCATAATTACCTATTAAAAAATATTAGTTGAAATGAAAATCCTTTTTTCCTTACTCTTTCACAGCATTGTTGCACTAAGAATAGGAGACTACTATAACTTGCATAATGATGTGCAATTATATATATTCCTGTCACATTCCCTTAGTGTTGCTGCTAGGTTAAGCTAATATTTTCACCCCTTGCATCATGATTTTTTCTTGCTGTCCTTGCTTGTGTTGTAGTTGTTTGTTCTCTAATGTATTGATTATTATTTAAGCTGTTTTATGTTGCAGTACTTTAACATATGCTTTCATTGAAGTTGAATCTGAGTTTAAAAGTCTGAATTAAGTCTTTGATTTATAGTTCACTTTGTTTCAGCTTCAGAAATGGCTTACATGAAGTTCATAATATATTGCTCTTTCCATAATTTAAACTGTGCATGTTGAGGGAATCGTTTCTAAAGAACAACTTTGAGTTGTCTCCTTCAGCCTCTGCCTGACCATTGAATTATTAATAAACCAAAGTTAACATTATGTATTCTGTGGAAGAACAGCAAATGACTTCTGAAGTGTGTTCTGCATCTCCCCTATGAAGGGGATGCTTCAGTTCTGATAAGGTTTTCATGATTTCTTGTGAGAAATCAGCAACCAAAGCCAAATATCCACAATATGTATTATTCATAGTCACTTTTAAAGTTTTAAAATGTTAAATGTATAAGAAATTTTAAATTATCTTGTACTTTGATAACAATTTTTGCCTTTCTGTTTTCTCCAAATATCTGAATTAAAAGGCAACTTAAAGAAAATAAAGATGAGAAAAGTCTTGCAAGAGCTAACTAGTGTCTGAAAGTTCACATCCCTACTCTGACCTGTCACCAGAATCATGTGCAAGTGGATACAACACCTGCAAAAACCAAGGGACATTCTTCCCCAAGGAAACTAAATTCTCACTGTCTGGAGATCTTTTGTTATTTTCACTTTTTTTTTTCTCTAAATTGTTTTTGGCATCATAGTCTGAGGGTGTAGAATGGTCTTTTATATAAGTAAAGAATAACTTAATAATCAGCTGCTACTGGTGATCTGCAGTTTCTTCCTGCAAAGAGCTACACTGAGCTGAACTAGATGATATTTCTCCACAAACTGTGCACTGCCTTTTGTAGAAATACCCTTCAGTCTTGGGAGAAGGTTGCTTTTTCAGTACAGCCTTGAACCAAGGCAGTTATGTCCTGTTTCTCATAAATCTTAAGTTCCCAGTGAGGCTAATTAGCCAGTCCAAGTTCTGGGCTTAAAAGCAGAGGGAGCTGTGCCAGCTCAGCATGGTGCTGCAGTGCACACTGTAGGCTGGCCTCGGGTGTTGGGATTGGAGGTAAGAAAACTTTAGATGACAATATGTATTTTAAATCTGATAAACATTTTCCTTGCCAAATTTAATTTCCAGTAAAGGCTCTAAATCTGTTCCAGATCTTGAACATTTGCAAATAAAAATGTAATTTGCATCTTGTAAGATGTTTGCAAGATAATTCCACAAAACCATACATTTTTTTCTTTGCATGCAAAACTTGAAAATTTTTGCATATGTGACTTAATTAACTGTAAGTAACTGTGAAATATATTACATTACACTTTTTTCTTCTACTAATGAGATAGTACCAAAGGCAACATCCTCTTCTTTTTCAGCACTGATGTACAATCAAAGTTTACACATTCATAATAGTCTCATGGTGTAGCTGATCAAAGGGAAAAAAAAAAAAGAAAAAGCCACTTTTATTTGTCAATATAAACACTAAGTATGAAGTTTTCAATTTTCCTTTGTTGCATTTTCTATTTAGAAGCTGTTAATGCACCTTCCAGCTTCTTGTGTTCTAAGGAAGACCATTTAGTATCCAAACAGCCCCCCCAAAGAATTTATAAGTAAAGGCATCTGATTTATCTTTATAATCAAAATGCCAAAAATAATAATAGGTTCTTTTGTAATACTTAAAATTTGTAACCCACATTGTTCCCACATTTGCAATTTATATTTTGATTTTGCTGACACATTATAGGTCATGGAAGTCTTTGTTCTCATTTCATAATTTTAGCAGCTACAGCAATATTTGAAGAGTATAGCTGTATTTCATTTAATCTGGAGGGCAAAATGTCTATGAAATAATAATAATTTCTTTAAAGAACTTGCATCTGATTTAGAAATGTTTTGATTTTTTTTATGTGTTTTGTGATGAAAAAGACAAGTCTGTTATTTTGTACCTGAAGTCAGCCTTCAAGCACAGCAATAGTTTTGATGCTAAAAATTACACTTATAAATGTCTCACAGTGTGTCTTCAAGTGTGATGTTATGGAAATAAATAGAAGCATATATTTAAAAACAGTAGAATGATAAAGTCTTCCAGAATTCCAAGGTTTCTCATAAAAACCTTTGAGATATATTGGTCCACTATCTGAAGAAAAAAGAAAAAAAAGATATTTCCAATAATTTCATTAGCTGCTAAATGGTATGAAGTGCTAGCTTTTCCCCTGAGAGTTAAGACAACAGAAAACGACAAGAAACAATGTACTAAAGAGATACTTTATACATGCTTTTCTTTATTTCCTTGAAAAAATAAAATAAATATATTAATATTAAAAGTTGTTGGCTATGAAAAAACAAATAAGGAGGTTTGAAAATAATATTTTTTTTTCCTTTTAGAAAATGCTATTAGTAAGCCACTGAGGCAATTCTGAGCCTTTCATTTTTTCCCTAATGGAAGCAAAGCCTGTTTTCATATGTCTTAGACGACTTCATCACTGATAAAAATCTTTTTATTTGAAATACAAAAAAATTGACATATTTACACACAAATTACTTATTTCTGATAATAATTTTGAGGTACATAAACATTAGAATAAAGACTGAGAGACACTGGTCCTAGAAAAACATTTAAGAAATGTCTTCTGTGGTAACTACCTTCTCTGATGTTTCTTTTGCAGTGCAAGACGTATGCCTGTGTTTTAGAGNTATTAAAAGTTGTTGGCTATGAAAAAACAAATAAGGAGGTTTGAAAATAATATTTTTTTTTCCTTTTAGAAAATGCTATTAGTAAGCCACTGAGGCAATTCTGAGCCTTTCATTTTTTCCCTAATGGAAGCAAAGCCTGTTTTCATATGTCTTAGACGACTTCATCACTGATAAAAATCTTTTTATTTGAAATACAAAAAAATTGACATATTTACACACAAATTACTTATTTCTGATAATAATTTTGAGGTACATAAACATTAGAATAAAGACTGAGAGACACTGGTCCTAGAAAAACATTTAAGAAATGTCTTCTGTGGTAACTACCTTCTCTGATGTTTCTTTTGCAGTGCAAGACGTATGCCTGTGTTTTAGAGAGTCATCTTATGGGACTTACCATTGACTTCAGCATGGGCTTTGTCTGTTTTGATGCTGCCACAAAGGTAAAGTTCTAAGAAATTTTTCCATTGCACTGTTATTTTCCTTGTTATTTCTAATATTTTGACATAAGCAGTACATCCTTAAAACGTCCTTCTCTTTGTTATAGAAACAGATTATCTCTTGTCAAATCTCTCATGTTTTAGTTTAAATTTCAGACTGATTTTTAATTATGTGAGAAATAGTATTCTGTTATTTGCTTGAAAAATCAATACTGATACCAATCTGAAACAAGCATCAGATCTTTATTCTTTAATTTCACATGAAAGCCCACACTGATTCAGCTTGATGGTTTGTTTTGCTGGTGTGTCCTTGGTTTTGAGAAAAGATAATTTTCTTAGTTTCAATCTCATGTGTGAGCTTGAAAATAATCTTTCATTCTCTTTTCTTGTTTCATGGGAAGGAGTGTGTGCTGTTACAGCAATTCCACAATTCCCAGTTTATATTTTAGCTATTATTGTTCAGGCATCTGTAAAAAGAAAAATCAACCGTAGTTGATATGTCTCGCCCAGCCTTACCAAAAGTCACTAGAACTGATGAAAGAGTTTGCTTTATCGAGCAAATAGTATGGAATCAATTTCCATATTGTAATATCACACATCCAAGTCTCAGTAAAATCACTGAGACCCTGACTATGTCATATGTTGACATTTGCACTAATTGCTGGCAAGTGCTAAAATGTGCTCAGGCTTTACTACTACTACTCCACACTGCTGTTAATGGTAGAATCTTTCTTCTGAGTGAAACAGTGAAATCTTTCTTCTGAATTCCACTTCTCTTCAATATCTATTTTCCTTTGAGATGCTGCAACATTGCCACCACCAATTGCTGAAAATGCCCTTTTGACTCCAGAATTTGTTCCTATGCTCTATCTTAAGTCAACCCTTCCCACCTCATAACTCCACTAATCCAAACCCTTTTATTCTTCCCACTCCATTCTGTTTGTTTGCACAAAGTGATGGATTTTAAATTCAAACACTTATGTAACCTTGTTTCTGTTTGTTAAGCAAATAGTCTTGTATAATTCATCAATGAAGCGTGACTATCGGTTTAGAAGGTATTACACTAAAATATCAGCACAACAAAATTAAAATGCAGTAGCTCAGTAAAAAAAACATGTGTTTTTCCCCCACCCTCCAACATTTATATATATATATAAAAGTATAATAAAGAATCTCTTTTGTATATCTAACCTAAATGTACCCATGTACCCTTTCAGTTTGAACCCATTACTTCTTGTATTATATGTATGGTATTGTATGTTAGAATAAAGCATTACAACATGAATTAAAAAGAAGGACATTGTTGTGTTAGGTAATCAGGCATTAGGCAGTGTGAGATAAGGATGACAATTGCATTAGAAAATAAAAGAAACAATACAATAGAAAGCAACATAATCTGTTGTCAAGGGACTGCTGCAATTAAAACTGTCAAACAAGCCATAAGGTGAAATGTCTGAAATTTAAGGGTGTCAACCACATTTTAGTGGGTGCTCAAATAGGAAAACCATTACCTAGTCTCCATCAGTTTATGGAAATATGAAGATTGTAGTGCTCTTAGCTAGAAATTTATTCAGATATCTTTATTATGATGATGACAAGTGTAAGTTGTGTCTATCCTGGCAACGTTCTTCAACAATATTGCTAATCTCATATGTACTGAAATGCAAACTAGACCTGTATAGTCACTTAAGCTAAAAATGTTATTTTCTACCTTATGAAGTTCATATGAAGCAAAATTTGTTTTCCTTAGTACAATTTTAATTCAATTGTTCATATCTTAGTAGTATTTACATGTGCATTTGTGAATTAAAGGTATACAAAAGTCCTAGCAAGTGTCCTGTGAATTAACATACTCAGTATTAAAGACAAAAACATTATTTAAAATGTCATACCATTCATGAAAACAATATTTACATATAATTCTTTATAATTTCTAGAGTTTTTTTCAATTTATATTTTAAAAATCAGTACAAGCTATTATCTTTTCACTTCCATTGACAGGTTATCCACAGCTCCATGGGGCACCCTGTTCCACTGTCTCACCACCCTGATCCTCTAAGATTTCTTTCTTATGTCCAATCTGAGCTCTACCTTCTTCTACTTTAAAAACATTATCCCTTGTCCTGTCACTGTAGGCCATGGTAGAAGCTCTTTGTTCATTTTTTGTAAGCCTCCTTTAAGTACTGAAAAGCAGCAATAAGATCTCCCTGGAGCCTTCTCTTCTCCAGGCTCAACAGCCCCAACTCTTTCAGCCTGCCTTCATGAAAGAGGTGCTCCAACCCTCTGGTCATCTTAGTGGTCCTTCTCCTGTACATGTTCTCTTCTGTTATTTTGCAGCTGCTCATACCAAATTCAACCACTCCTTTTTTGGGTAAAGATTAACTTAATGACGTATTTCATAGACTTCTGAGTTCAGTGTCAGATTGAACTGTTCATTCTGTATTTCTCTCAGAATAACTCAGAGAATAACCCTGCAGATGCAAGATATTTTAATGAATTCACAGAAGGTCTTGGACAAGTACCTAGAGAAGAAATCTGCTGAATATAATTACTTTTTTTAAAATTCTTATTTATTTATGACATTTTCATATTTTGGAAACAAAATAGTTTCTAAGAAGTCCTGTCTAATATTTGTTGCCGTGGTATCTTCAGTAAATCTTCAGGCGATTTCAGTTTTATAATTAATATAGTGCTCATAGTATTTTAAGTTTTCTTTCTTAATTACTAATGAATTGGCTGTGAATTGTCTTTATAAGTGCATAATTACTAATATGAAACTGAAATGAAGGAAGCCAAGTTCTTTAACTCGTGATTTTAACTGTTATTAATTTCTTCAAATGTTCCAGTTATTTAAGAAGTGCAACAATATTTAAATTCTTTCTTCCTCTCACATTTCAAGTAAGTGAATAAATTTTGTCCAACATGCCTAAAAAATTGCAGTCAAAATTTCACAAATTTTCTAAAACCCAAACTCACCCCCAGTTTTCATGAGCAAGTGTATAGGGGATAATGGCTCTCATTATGTATATGACTTCCAGACAAAAGCCTTACAATGCTGTGTAGGCTTGTTTCCTTGTTTGCTGTCACTTAATACTTAAATAATACTTAACTATGTAATTTGAAACTAGTGGTTAAAAACTGTCATCTATGCTAAATGTATTTCAAGTAAAACATCATAATTAGATAAAAACATTGTTTCTGTGTCTATGATAAGACAGACCTATGATAAATATGAGTACACTAAGTATTAAACTGAGTTATTCAGAAAAAATCTGTACTGTGATGTGATTATAGCAGCACTGGCATAAATCATAGCTGTTTCTGCTGCATATTTCTCTGCTTTCTCATATTCATTTTCTGACTGATAACTCATAGAGTCAACAGTAGTTTGTCATTTGGAATATTTTCATATGATGCTTTCTAAAAGGCCGTTGTAATTTCCTGAAAGGAGAATGAACAACTTTTAAGACTACCTGGTTAAATCCTATTACGTCAGCATTTCAGAAAATTACTTCTCAATTCAGGTAAAAATTCTACCAAATAGAATTTTGGCCACAAAGTAATTTTTCTCCTTGCACCTTGAAAAGTAAGGATGAGTATATTTATGCCCTTGAACTGCTGTAGCACTTTTCAGAGCCAAAGCTCCAATGCAAGTTGTCATCTTTTATTAGCAAAGTATGGTCTGAAAGCAAACTGTGACACATAGCCCAAGCCAACACTGGGGCATGTTTGATTATGATTGTTTTCATGATGTAGTCCTTCATTTGTGGTAGTTATAAACCTGGAGTCAAAAAGCCACCTGCTTCCTGTGTTGGCATACACAGAAATGTAATTCTAATCAATAGGGAGTTTCCTCAAAGCATCTCTTCCACTGGGGACTTCTTCCAAAAAATGTCCACCAGCTTTAACCAATTTTATTTGCTTTATTTGAAATACAGGATGTCAAATAGAATCCCCTCACCAAACTTCCCTCTTTCTTCATTGCTGCTATTCTGGGAAAAGTGAAATATTAGCTAATAATATTGAATACCCTTTAGATATTTTCTTTTATTTTCTGCCTTAATCACATTTTCCAGATTCTGCTTAGTTACTCCTTGCACTACAAGGTGCCTTAGTATACAGCATCTACTCCAAAAGTAATTTTTCACTAGAGATGTTCCATATGCTAAATATTTGTTTATGTGGTTTTATATAAAAATATAAAAATTCTGAAAAGATGCAATAGGTTCTTTGGCTGTTCTTAGAAGTTATATACCAAATTTTATCCTAGGTCATTTTTGCAGCATCGTGTATCAATGTTAAGTGGAGAAAACATTTTTCCCAAATCCTGCCTAACGACATCCCAGCACTAATGTCCTAAATTTGTCTAACATTAGCTAATGTATAGACAGCAATGTTTTAATGAACAAATGTAACTCTCTCATGGGCAATTTCTGTTATCTATGGACGTACATAGATACTATGATGAACATTTATAAATAAGATTTGCAGCTACAATAGCCTTAAGAATTAAGTATGGAGGCTGATAGGTTAAACAGAATAATAAGACATGTACAGAAGTTAATCTAACTACTATTCTGAAAGTGATCCAATGTATAAAGCTACTTTACTCAAGTGCCATTCTGCAACTGATTCCTAATGTGCTTCCATAAAAAATGTATGGGGGGATATACATGGAAATATGTATATATATTCATGGAAATATTATAATAAAGGTGTATCCCTTGACATATTCATTAAAATTGTTTTCTATAATGTGCATATTTGCATCATCAATTCTACTAATAATATATGTATGTGTTTGTGTGAATATATATTGCCATATACCTACCTGAGCAAAGTGCTGTGTCTGTAGTCCATCACATTTACTACTCATTAAAACAGCAGTCAAAAATATACATTTTTCAGAAGAGAAAAAAAAAAGTATCCCTTGTAGGATTGAAAATAAATTAAGGTGCTGCTGAATTATATGGTGGTGCGAGAACAAAGTAAGAAAAGGCTCCATAATGGCCCACAAGGTACCCATCAACAAACCTCAGTGCACCTGTCCTGTGTGCTCTTGCAGAAACCTTCACCAAAAAAAGAGAATGTACCATGAACAATAAATATCATTGCAAATATCTTTAATTTGGTTTCTATACCAAAAGACTACTAAATCACACAGATCAGTATTTCTCTTAATTTCTTTAGGAACAATCTCCCATGTTTTCTAGGGATACATACCTTGTCTGTCTCTTCATGCAACTAATACATGTACAGCATATTGAAATAAAACAGCATATAAAAAACTTCTTGATATTCAAATTTCAGTAGTAGGGAAGGCAGAAAAAAACAGGCTCACTGGAAAATGGAGATTTAATGATGTAACTCTTGTGAAAAAATATTTATTCCATGCTTCAAGGTTTAAATGTTGAACTAATAGCTACTATAACTTTAATATAAGCCATCAGCATGTTTTATGTTCTGTGGCTAGAAACAAATGTTGGTAAGTTGTCCATCAGCACCAAGCAAATACACTGTAGTCTTTTTGCATTTTATGTAATTTCAGTAATGGACAAGAACAGTTATTTTATAAAGGCCAACTTTCATGCTTTTTTCCTTTGTCTCATTTTTGTTCTTTATCCTCTGTGTCCTCCCCTGTCTTTCCCTTTACAGTTATAAAGCTGCAGCAGCTGACAAAGGAAATTGCCTTGGACCATAATTCTTTTGTAGTAAGACACTCTCCAGAGATCAGTAACACAGTAGAACTGAGCATGAACAAGATCTTAATCCTACTCAGTTCCCTACTGCTGCTATAACTCTGGACAAAGTGTCACTTGGCAAGAATGAAATCTTTCTCAATTAGCTATGAGACAAACAGACAAATAAAGGTGTATCCCAGGTACCTGAAGACTCAGGGACACATAATCTTAGAAACAAGGACCTGAAGGGCTTAAGCTCTTGATTTATTTTGACTTGTAGGAGTATCATGTATTTTAGTTAGGCAACAAACAGCATTAGCTTGAAAGGTGCTCATTGAAATTTAGCATAATTCTGTAGCATATATCACACATTAAAAAATTGCATTAAAAATCTAAAAGGAGGAATAATCCAAACAGTCAGAGTATAAAGAAAAAAGGAGGCAGTGTTGGAAACAGCTATAGATTTTTGAAGGTGTGATGGAAAATACAACAAAGGAATTTGATGAAACTAGAACTTGAAAAGTGACCTCTGACATCCTTTCCTTAATAAAGATGGTTTCTTTGTTTATTCCAACATTTACAGGTGATCTGGGATGTAGCTGTCTAATCAATATAAAACACTGACAGACTTAGGTTTTTTCCAAGCATCCTACTGAAGGCCAAACCTCTATTGCTGTTATATAATAAAACCTGTGTGATTCATGCCACTGAATAGTATTATGCTTATGATTTTCATAGATCATGTATGTAGACAAGATACACTTCATAAAATCATAAGATATCCTGAGTTGGAAGGGACACATAAGAATCATCAAAGCCCAGCTCCTGGTCCTGCATGGTACAGCCCCAAGAATCAAACTCTGTGCCTGATAGCACTGCACAACTTGAGCTCTGTCAGGCTTAGTGCTGTGATCACTTCCCTGGGGAGCCTTTTCCAGCACCCAACCACCCTCTGGGTAAAAATCTTTTCCCTGATATCCAACCTAACCCTCCCCTGACACAATTTCAGGCCATTCCCTCGGGTCCTGTCACTGGTCACCACAGAGAAGAGATCAGTGCCTGCCCCTCCTCTTTCCCTCACAAGAAAGTTGAAGACTACCATGAGGTCTTCCCTTAGTTTCCTCTTCTCCAAGTGGCCTCAGCTGCTCCTCATGTGGCTTCACGGCAGGGGAAATGATGCCATTGTAGTACGTGGTGCAAACACTATTGCTCAAGTTTATTAAGTGTAAATAGACTTTCTGCAAGAGGAGAGTTGGTCCACAGTGGATAATTCAACACAGAAGAGACAAAACTGTTAAATAATAAATTTATGGTAGTTCATCACTGAATCCACGGGACACAAATTAAATCTGTTCTGGTTGGAGATTCTTATGTTGACAAAATACACATTTTCTTTTCTAGCTGCAATGCTTAATGCCCTCTGTATCCTAAATTATATATCTATCCCAGAGCCATGGACTAGTCAGACATTCACATTTCTATGAATATTCCTTAGAACATGGTAAGTAAAAAGTACAGTCACCTATTTATTCTGTATTTGTTTGATAATCTAATCTCTATTTAGGATTAGAACAAACTCCTTGACCCAAAATGAAACAAAAACTCTAATAAATATTTCTAGTCATAGCCCAAACAAAGATAGTTACAGCTATTATGAGTTTCCACATTTCTGATGTCACTACCTAAATGGAAAGTGATTTTATTTGATGTCATCACACCAAAATTGTATGTGGATTAGTCCAAGATTCTGGGAATGAGTAGCAAACTGACATATAATATGAATGTGAAAGTATTTTCTAAGGTGCCTACAAGAATATGTGTTCTAGATCTAATACTATTGCTACGAATACAAACAATATAGTTTGTTAATTTGTGTGACTGTATTGCAGGTATAGAAGTCAATAGCTTTTCTTCCATGTGTCATTTATATGTTGCATTTATGTACCAACTATAAAATAAAAATATGCAGGCAGAGAGCATCCTTTTTAATTATAGCAGAATAACAGTAGTGAAAGATAATAGGTAGTAATTTGTTTGCAAAGACTAGCACAAATGAGTCCTAGATGATTACTTATAAATAAAATATTCCTCATTAAAAAGTATTGGTGAAGAATCTTGGTCCCAGATACGTCACAGGAAAAAAAATCCTACTAATTCAGTGAATACAGGATTTTGCTTTTTGATGGTTTGTTATTACAATAATTTAATAACATCTCAAGAGGAGTCTTAAATCTAATTTGTCAGTTTGTCTGCAGTATATTTGTTTGCATTGCATTCTGGTATTCTTTGAAGTTAATTTTATTAAATGGTGTATAATGCAAAAAACAGCCTAAGCAATATATGAATAATAATTGGAAAAAGGATTTATATCTTATTGGTTGTTTTCAATTTTATGCATGATACATACTGTATTTGTTCAAAGAGATTGTCTTCTTGCAGTGCATTTTTCAAGACAGGGATTAATTATGTCAGATTTTCTGGGTCGACACTGGGAGCGTGCAAATTGTGGCACTGGTGGTATTTTCAGTGTATGCCTTGGTCCCCACTTGCTGAATTGGACTGCTTGCTGTTTTTCCTAAATTCTACCTCTACTCATTAAATGAGAGTTCACGTTTCTCTCATTTATTGAGAAGCAATAAATAGAGCAAATGCTTACTGAGTTCTCCTCTTCATCTTCCATCAAGGCATCCTAATGTTGTGTGCCATGACTTGAAAGGTGTGTCCGAAACCTCGAGAGTAGCTGATGCCACTGTCTACAAAAGAATCTTTTTTAAATTGTTTGCAATTTGTGCTTTCAAAGAAATTGGCACGTGGCCCACCTGTCAAATATATTTTAGGGCAAACAAAAATTTATTGCTTCCTATGAATGCTGTATATAGACCTGTAAAATATTCTCAGTGATGCAGGTTATGCACAGTTACTGAGGGAGGTACTTGAAGAGAACAGGCTGGTTTTGTCAGCTAAAAGTATGACAAAACTCAAAACCATGAGTTTTGAGCTCAGTAACGCTGCGCTTTTAAAGCAGTAAGTACTTCTGCTTATATTTCATAATTCCTGAAAACTAATTCAGAAATATTTTATGTGACACACACTTAGGTGTTTGACAATTTTTGAAAAAGCCAACATGTTTTGCAAACCTGCTTATTGGTTAAAAGTCAGTATGTATACATATATATATTTGTACAAAATTATAACAGCCTATGTTAACTTTCTGAGGCAATCATTCAACAAAGAACTCTGATATTTAAAAACATGAAAAATAATGACTGCGACAGTGCTATAGGTCAGTATTCCCAAAGATACCTATACCTAATGCAGGAGAATTAGCCTTTAAAAACAGATTTTGGAAGAGTAACCACAGTCAGCCCTGTAACACTGAAGTCAGCCCATATGATCATGAAAGGTAACACATGAAACTCTCTCTCTCATGTGTTAATGTCACTGCTGTAGTTGCACGTCTGTGTGAAACTGCTGCCCAGGTGAGTGGGTCTGGTCTCTCCTTTCTTACTTTGGCACTACAAAGTAGGCATTGAAAAAGGACAGGTTTGGTCCCTGTTCACTGCTTATGCATTTTGCAGCAATGAAAATGAAAAGAAGAAAAGAACCACACTCAGAACATATACAACCAGAGGAATTAATCCAGTGATCCCCAAGATATTTTATTTTAAGCAATGTGACTGCAGTCACAGCATTCTGCATACCTTACAGATGTGCTACACGTGCAAGATGCGCAGTTCTGGCTATGCAGGGCAGCACTTCAGCCTCTTGGGTAGGAGAAAGGATTTAAATGGGTCTTACTGGGCATAGGATTTACTAATTTACTCAATTTTTGTTATCTAGAATTTGAACTTCTAGTTTAAGTGGTTGAAGCTAACAGTTACACTTCTAATGTAGTATAGTATATTATAATATATTCTAATATAATAATAATAGTAATTATTATATAATGTAATATAGTATATTGAAGTAAACACACATCCAGACTCTACCATAATGAACCAGTTCTCCCCATTTTAAACCAGGATGTAGGATTTGTTATTCAGAGATTTCTCTAGAAAAAGAAGTAGCCAGGGTAACTAGCTTGAAATACTTTGTATTCATGACTTAATAACTTAAAGCTCACAACGTTTCTCTATTCTTGTTTTCATAAATGACCGATTCCTCATGTGGACAACTTTGAGGGAAAGTGTGTGCAATTTGCTGAAAATCACTCAAAAGGAGTAGATAATTCTTTCACGTGGAAATCATTTAATGCATTGTCAATAGCATTTCTACTCCTTACACTTTAGATGAAGAGTATTTAATTGTCTCTGCAGAGGCTGTCAGTTCTAGGAACTTGTTTTTATATCTTGATGTTGAAGGGCAGTTTTGTTGGGATTAGTTCTCCTCACACTGTAGACCTGATTTTGCAGTGTTCTTAAGTTAGAGCCCCTGCTAAGTAGGAGTCTCCAAAACCAATGTTATGCATAAATTGAAGTGTATTCCTGAGTTGTGGCTGTGGTTTCGTGTGACTGTCATTCTCTTTCCTCTGAATGGGAATGAAGTGCATGGCAAAGCATGGAAATGTCAAAGTACCTCAGTTCTATAAATCCTTCATCTTCATTCAAACTTAATCTGACTGGGAATAAGGCCAGGTACCCTGGGATTTTGCCTGAACATCTAAGGGTCCTTGTTAATGCTGCATCTCTCTCCCAGCCTCTCCATATATCATCAGAGAAGAGAAAGATGATAGCTCATTGCTTTGATTGTTTTCTCCTGAGAAAAAGAGACAACCAGTGCCCTTTACATTTCTCATCCAGGAAATGACATACTTAAGTAAATTTGCTGTCCCTGCAGAAAGGCAATGGTCTTGATCTTCTGACAAGATTTCATAGATCTGTAAAAAAACAAAAAAAAGTTTACAAAGCAGGTAGGAATACAGCCAGCTGAATTATGTTATATACTGTATTGTTTTGTTTAATTTGTTTTTTTTTTTTTTACCTCACTATTTGTACAATATAAATAAACATCTTTGATCAAACAACGTCAAAGGAATTTCACACACATAGAAATGAGGGAAGCTATTCTATTTTCTGTAGCATAGATTGGTGGGCTCAGGAGGACAACATTTGAAACAAATAGGATATAATTTCACATAAACTGCCAAATTCCTATAGTTTATGTGAAACAGAATGTCCTTAACTCTATGTCCTAAGCTCAGATGGGAGCTCACCTGTCACATGCACGCAGAGGATGAAAATGAAAATGTTGCTGACACTGGGGTTTTTTCTATTAATCTGGAAGGGGCAGCTATATAGAGACAATTGTGGAGAAAAGTTCTAGTACTTGCCTTGTGTATAGTGCACAGTTAAGATGCCATCCTTGCAGTTTCTTTACTTGCTAGGTTGCTAAGACGAACACAACAAACTTTATTCATCTTGGTGCAGGGTAGAGAATTTGCCAGTCATAAAGGGACCAACACATCACAAAGCAAAGAGGCCTGCATAGATTTGGGACAGTTCAACATTTGACCTCCCCCATATTCTGTTTAATTCCCAGTAGGTAGTAAACCATTCATAGATAAAGACTAAGGGCACAGATGGAAGTGTCCTCCTACACCACTGAGAGGAAGTAATTTACACATCCTTAGACAAAAGGGTTGCCTTAGGTTTCTGTGTTGTCTGATGCCTGTGAAATTAGCGTTCATCAAAATAGTAACACAATTTAAGTGATGATGACCTCGTAATTATGTGAAATACTACTGGAATCACAATGAAACATTTTAACAATCCAAAATATCTGGATGGTGGGGGATATCTTTAAATGAGGATGAACAGACAAAAAAAATAGCTCTTTTCCATTTTTAAGCAAAGTAGTTGAAAATTGTTTTTTTTTTTTTTCTTCCTAAATCCACACTAGATATAATTATAAAGAGATGTTTTTGTAGACATCTGTAAATTTTATTAATTTTATATTTATTTTGTAAAGCATTATGTCTTTGTCAACAAGACACAATGCGATTCATAATCATATTGAAAAGCCACTGATACGGTTAGAATTAATTATTTTCTCAAATTCCTCAATAGAGCTCTCATAAATAAACTCAAAATATGTTTACTTTAATCAAATTTCTTTTGTTATTTTATCCTTTTAAAATAGATATTTGTTTTTACTATGATAAGCCCTTTATGTTAATACTATATTTTTTTAGTATGGAAAGAGGGGGCTTGAATGTCAGATCAACACTTCAGATAGAGTAGGGAATCTACAGATCATCAGTGGAAAAAATCCTTCTCTTTTGTTTAAATATTAAATATAGATAAAGGAATTTCAAGGTAAATTTCACAAATGTAGTCTGACAGGTGTTATTCAAGCACTGCCAAAGTACAATATATCTATATGATCAAAGGAACATCTGAACACAGAACACTACATTTATTTAATTATGTACCATAGAGGTATCAAAACTTTCCTTAGAAGGAGATCAGCTATTTCTAATACATTTTTCAATGTTAACAACATTGACTTACTTGTGTATGATGTTTTATACTTTTGTTTGGTTTTATTTTTTCCCCTTTAGGCTGTGCTTTGGAGGTACAAGTTTTCCCAGCTCAAAGGTTCTTCAGATGATGGGAAGAGCAAAATCAAATTTTTGTTCCAAAACCAAGATACTAAACAAATTGAAGCAAAGGTAAAAACAATACATTGTTTGTATAAAGTCAATATACAATTTTCAAAGCATCTAGGGGACCGGGGAAGTATGGTAAACTAAGTTACTTGGAAATACTAGGTTAATGCATGAAAAATGCAAAGAAGACCAATGAAATTGAAGAAAACTGAACAAATTACTTTGACCTAGTCAAAAGTCTTTTGAAAAGGTGTAATTAGATTTTAAAATAATAAAATACAGGACGTATGGTATATGTGGGTTTAGGCATGTTTTGCAACTCTTCTCTTAGTCATTGTGATAAACCTATCTGAGAGCTTGAGTACCCTGTTTCTTGCCCTATAATTGTATCATGAAGAAATGGTGGAAAATATATCCTTAAGTCAACCTGGGAACAAAACTCAGCAAAGGTTGACAATCTGTTTTTATTCCTCAGAGAAAAAAAATAAAAGTGTGAATTAAATACATATTTCCCAACAAGACTGAAGTGTCTGTGTCTAATGCAAAATCAGAAAAGTTGTATTTCCAGTTGTGCTTTTGATTCATGAGTGAATTCATGAAAACAGTAGCTGTGAGAAATTTAAGCTTACTTCAATTTATGTCTTTTGAGAATATGGCCATTTACTGTGCCAGTGTTTGTGAGAAGTGATCTTTCCCAGGTCTGTGATGGTTGTAACTGCCTTAGAGTCTGGGTCAAAGCTCTTTTTTGACTAGAATCCAAATTTCAGTGTAAACCTAAAGACTATTTTCTTGTTGATGTCTAAGTTTTGCTTTAAAAGCATTTACTATATTGTTTTTCTTGACCATGTTGGAGACAAAATTGCTGAATGAACACAATAACAAAACAGTTCCATGAGCAAAAAGGAAATGGTTAAATATATTGTCTGTAAGTGATAAATATGTAGAGTATTATAAAATATGTAAAGAAAAAAATGCATTGTTTTGGGCATAGTTATGTGCTTAAAAGCCAATGGCTACATTAAGCATCTTCCTCCATGTCTCTTTATGCTTGATGTTAATTATTTTCTGCCCAGCAGCTATTTACTTGATTTTGAGCATTTTACTCAGTAAAATAAAGGTATGTAAGAGCTCCTATTAAATCAACAGCAGTAAAATGTGAGGACCATGCTTTTGATGCCTTCATGTTCTGCTGCATCTCAAAGATACTTTCTTATTTCTGATTTCCTTCAGAGATATTTTTAGTAGTAGAGAAATTTTTTTCA
The DNA here is from genome assembly GCA_013397555.1 of Urocynchramus pylzowi. NCBI lineage: Eukaryota > Metazoa > Chordata > Aves > Passeriformes > Fringillidae > Urocynchramus > Urocynchramus pylzowi. The sequence goes on from VZRH01001271.1 coordinate 196,541, forward strand.
GCTCTAATAAGACAATACAGTTTAACCTAATATCATGAGGATGATTTTCCCTTAAGAAAGTAATTGTGAACTTTTGTCCTGATCTCATGTACAGATGAAAGATGAAAGTCATCATTATTTTTCTAATATCTGTCTGCTATTGCTGTCATATTGACACATTATTTTAGCACTAACAAAAATGCATAGGAGTCCAAGAATCTTACACTGTTGGGGTGTTTGGGGATTTTGGTTTGGTTTTGATTATGCTTTGGTTTTTTGTTGTTTTTGTTTGTTTGTTTGTTTGTTTTTTGTTTTGTTGTTGTTGTTGTTGTTGTTTTAACTGATAAAGTTAGAATATATTTTTAATACTAAATTACATTTAAAAAATAAAACCAAAGAATAAAATACAGATTTTGAAAAAAAAATAGGGTTTTTTCATGTTTTAAATTATATCTGTCACATAAATCACTTAGAGATACATAAGTATCTCTACTTACACATACACAAGCCTTAGTGCCTTTACCTATAGGAAATAACCTATTGTTATTTCCACTCAAATTGAGTTCTAGAAAATTCTGCCAAACTTATATTAAGGTAGAAATACTGTGTTACACCTTATGAAGCCAGAGTATTATGCAAACCTGCTAGCATGCTTATTAATATGCTATCTTGTTCCCTGGTTGCTGCTCTTTACCATAAATTTAAACTTTCACATTGCTCAATTTTTAAATAACAGTTTGTTAATTTTAATTAATTTTCTCAGTGAGTAAAGAATATCAACTATATGCAAAGATGTCAGGTTATACTCTCTTTGGAAGGTGCTATGGCATTTGCAATGAGCACTTCCATCCATTCAAATTTGTTTACATGTTAAGTATGTTGCTTAGTCTAAGAAATGTAGATAAATGTGTCTGTAAAATGAATGTGAAGGTTCTTGGGTCATATATTTTCAACACTGGTTACCTTGCAATTTTGTGGATAACCCCCTTCTGTATCCTGTCATAGATTTAAAGCACTATTCATCATAAGGAGAGGTGGAACAGTCTAGCCTCTATTTTCTTGCTTTACATTCCTGAGTCAGAAGTATAGCTTTTTGTGGAACTGTTGAGTCATTAAGAAATATTAATCAGATTTTCAGAAATATTTGTAATGCCAGATTTCATGAATGCTGTATGCAGGCTTCCTTTGAAATCAGAGGATGGAAATTTTGTAAAACATCTGTTAAAGGTTGTGATGAATATTCATGCCACAGCTATCATCACCTGTTAAATGCAGCCCTGTTTTGCAGCTGGCCAGGAGACCCACTGCTGTAGCATTTTCTTTATGATTCTATTCTTTTTTTTCCCCAAGTTATAATACATGGGGAATAATCAGAATGTGGTGAAAGGACAACTCAGCAGAGAATACAATGAAAAAACTGAGGAGCCATTGCACCAATGCATTAGGGCTCTTCACTTACTTATTCCCAAGCAGCAATGTGGAAGCAGGGCATAGCAGGTAACTTCCCAGACACCGCAAATACTGTGTTTAGGGTTGGGCCCCTCACTAAAATAAAGACATTAAGGAGGTGAAGTGAGCCCAGAAAAGGGCAACAGAGCTGGTGAAGGGTCTGGAACACAAGTCTGATGAAGAGCAACTGATGGAGCTGGGGTTGTCTAGCCTGGAGAAAAGGAGGCTCAGGGAGGAATCTCATTGATCTCTACTACTTCTTAAAAGGAGATTGTAGCCAGATGGGGTCAGCCTGTTCTCATAATTAAAAATGATTGGACAAGATGAAATGGCCTCAAGTTGCACCAGGGGAGGTATAGGTTGGATACTATGAAAGATATATTCACCAGGAGAGATGTCAATCATTGGAACAGGTTGCTCAGGGAAGTGGAGGAATCCCCATCCCCAAAGAGATGGTGTAGATATGTAGATGTGGCACTTGGGGACATGGTTTAGAAGTGGATTTGGTGGTGCTGGATTAACCATTGGACTCAATAAATGTCCTATTCAGTCTGAATGATTCTATGATTCTGTGTAATAGCTTGACAGAAAAATATGCGTTATTAAAATCCAAATTCTTCCTGTCTTCCTTCATTTATAATGCAGAATATTTTGTGTATCTCATGCTTTCCCAGATGTGTGTGATTATGGCAACTTGAACCTGTGTGATAATACCCTTTAGCTTTAGAACACTTATTCATGATCTGCAGGATCAAGAGTGTCAAAATGCTCATCTATTGAATTTTGATCCAAACTTAGATAAATTTGTTATTATTGTAGAAATGCATTCCAACTTGTAGATATACATTTCTTGGGAAAAAATAATTATGCATCAGCATTTTAAATTTTATCATATCTATCTTTATAGTAGTCCAGCACCTTCTCTGTATTCTGGTGGAATATACTGAGATACCAGTGTTAATCTTAAAAAAATTTAGGAAAAAATGCATTTTGAGGTCCAGCACCATGTACATTCATCAGTTAGCTTTTTTTGTTGTTGTTTTTAGGAAAAACACTTGCCACCAGTTCATATTCCTAAGTGAAAGAAAGTTCTTCACTGACACTGAATACCTAAGTCTTTTATGATACCATCAACATTTTTTATTGTGTGCTTCATGCCTGACTTAAAAAATTCAAAATGGCATGCCTTGAGAAATATAACATGTGCTATGGATTTAGTTACAGTTTCACTTATTTCCCAGTTTTGTTATTTTCAGCTTTAAAATTATTTTAGATATTTAAACATTTCAAACACTGCCTTTTTTTTTCTGTAGAGACATTGTACTCATGCATTTGTTTGGCTTCTCTCTAAGTGAAATTATGTTACTGTAAAGATATATAATGTAGGATAAAAGAAGTGTTTCCTCTTTAACACTTTAAAGCTTTCGTCTTTAATCCTTTTTAGTGGATTTAAGCAGTTCCAGTCTAAAAATCTGAACAATAATTACCATAGGTCACACCAGTAGCTTTATGGCAGGGTGCCTGAAAACAAACACCTGACTTAAAAGGTATCTGAGGCAAGGTCTAAGTGGTTTCTGACAAGAAAACCACTTAAGGGCAGCATTAATCACTGATACCCCTTAGACATTCCAATCTGTAGGTTATTTCCCAGCTGTCACTCAGCAAGAGATATTGCACAATTTTGCTCAGTGAGACAAAATTTTTATGAGTGAGAACTACAAAATAGAGCTGTCACCTTGACAGAATGTGGAGCCAATGTGTCCCTGTATTTGTTCTTACTGAGCTGTTTGGCTTGGGTTGCAAAGAACTGAACACAGGAGGGCAAAGCTTTCTCTGCATTTGTAAGGCCTGAAAGGGATTTTCTTAGACCTTCTTTCCTATCTAGTTACTTATCAATTTACCTGTTTGTTTAGCTATAGTTTAATGATCCATTAGTGTCTCAGTAGTATCACAGCAGCTTCTGGAGGTAATACACAATCTAAGGACTGCAGCAAACTCAGAGTGGTGTGATCTTCATTTTAACCTAAGTATTAGACTTTTCTGACAGAACAGAAGAGTACTTGAAATCTTTGAGAGTTTCTGTTTTGATATAAACATATGCCTCCAAACATAGGAGTAAGTGATGTGTATAAAAATCAGCATCTTATTACATTTTTGAATTTTTACTGAACTGGGTCTCTCTATGCTTGGTAAAACATGTATGACTCAAAAGCTACATTTCAGTCTGTGCTTTCACCTCCCCCAACTTGCAGCACAACAGTTCTCTCAGAAAAATTCAGGCAGAGCCACATTGCTGTGCTGTGTCAGGTGAGCTTTTGTTCACAGATTGGCTGAACTCCTAAGCTAAGCATTTCAAAACTGAAGTGGGTACAAAAATAAGTTTATCAAGATGAAGGTCCAGTCAATTGTCTTTATCTATTTGAATATAAAAAACCAAAGAAGGCACAAATATGGTATCAGCAAAGGAAGAAATTTAACTTCAAACATTTCAAATTAATCTCATTATTAATTAATACTTCCTTAGTATTAATTAATGCCAATTAATTTGCACTTGAAATTATCTTGTAAAGAAATCTAATCTAAATTTCCTTAATGACTACTGATCACATTACTGTGAACAAAATACCCACTTTCTACTGTTACAAGGTGACTTGATGGGTGCTTGCATCATTTTCCAGACTGACATTTCTGCTCATCTCAAGTCTGTTATCCAAAATGCAATTTTAAATTAATCCTTGTTCTTGGCCTTGAGGGTTTTTCTGTGAGCATCACAGTGTTATTCACATTTAGAGTATCATCTTTAAATGATTCTCTAAGTATACAGCCTTAAGATTTTTATAGAGTGATTGCTCAGTTGCAGTTACTGAATTTTTGAGTTCAGATTTCTGACTTGCTTTGGTTTCTGTTGTTAAGTTTTCAGTTTCTCATGTCTTGCACATGGGTTATTTATCTAATATCTATTTTAGATCAGATTCTATGCAAATATAGAGAGACTGTATGTAACTCCACTTTTGATGAACAAATATCTTCTCATATCATCTGTTTATATACGGATGAAAGAGAACATGTTTTTTTTTAATTTACCATGGGTACTTCAAAACATACAATTGCTGGATTTTGTAAATGTATCATTTATGTAGTTGTATCATACTACATAATATATGTATAATACAATGCAATAAGAGATTGCTGGAATTTGTTTGCTTTCTTTTGGGAAAACTCTCTTTTTTTTTCTTTCTTTCTCTGTCTTTTCAATCCAGACTTCCTTTGTGAAAGGCTACTAGAATTCCAATATACTTTTGACATTTTCAATGACTGCATCTTTCTCCCATGCCTTTTTGCCCACTTATGTTGTCCTCAGCAGGAACTGCAGATGTTCAGATGGATATACCAGTATAATAACAGCAATGTAGGGTGACAGCAGTTTAATTGAGATAGCTTAGAAAGAATATGAAGACCAGAGGGTACACTGATATTCCTGGGAGAGTAGGGCCTTAGGTGAGCTGTACAGGCAACAATCTGGAAATTGTTATAATAGTAAATTGTGTATTTGTACATGGACAAGTAGGGGTGGCTTAAATTAGGATTTCTTTGCTTTTTGGAGAATTCAGTGCATGTGACTTTCCCTACTGGTATCAATTTCAATGGCTTAACTGCATATTTTTTCAGGTTTGTCTGTTTTGATCACTTGAAACTTCATGTGGACTATGTGTGCAGTACACACTACTCTGCCTAGAGGAAAGTGCATTCAGACAAAAGTATGGCTGAGGACAAAGAGTGTACAAAAACAACCAAGGTGTTGTTTGTCACAGGTGCATGAGAACCTGTGGGTTCCCCTTTGTCTACTGGCAGTAGTGCTGACCTTGAGACACCTAAAGGGGCAAGCTCCCAGCAGAAGTGAGGGCATGTTTTTTTCTATCATCAGCCCTACATGGAGATGTATCTGTTTGTTAAGGTTTCTTGTGATTAGGCTAATCTGCCTGAAAAGTGTGGCTCCTGATAGGCCCTGTTCCCATCAATCAGGCTTCTGGGAACTGAGTTGCAGCCATTAATCAGACCCACATGTACTTGCCACATACCAGTCAGCCTACTGTGCTTCACAGTGCTTTAATTTCCAGTTGAAAATGCATGTCTTCATTGAGATAGGAATGGTGTTTCATTGCAAATAATAACAGCATTTGCTGCCTTCTCAGTGCTCTTCTTTGCAGTCAAGGTAATTTCCATGTTGTGGCATTACTATTGATAACAGTTAACAAGTGGGACCTTCAGAGGCTGTTCTGTTGCCTCACCCATTTCCCTTGATGGTCAATTGAGCAGTGGATACTCCTGATGTGTTACTATTGCAGAAAGCTGTGATAACTGTTGGAAATAATTATACTCATGCACTGTGAAAATTCAGTGTCCAGTAGCTGTAATTATGATAGTAACAACTTGTTTAGCTTGTAGCATTACCTAATTGACTTGAACAATTCTCAAACTGTAGCATTTGTTTTAATATGGTTCTCTTGTTGAGACATAGGGGGAACTATAGTCTTTCTACAGATAATACATGCAATTGATAGTAAAAATATGTGCAATTGGTATTAAAAATACTAAAAATATTTCACGGTTCCACCTTATTGGAACCGTGATATTTATTTATTCCCTTATCTTAAGCTTCAGGTGTGTTTTTATAGTACTAAATAGGTAAATAAATAAATTAATAAAATGAAGTTAACTGAAAAGTAACTTAATTACAACGACTCATAGTTGTTATTCTGAAATAGCTTCCATAATTCCTTGTTTCCTTTGGAACAATGGTCATCTTTGAATGACCATTCTTTCTTATTTTGAAATTTGAGGGAGAAAAAAAATCCACTTTGACATAGTGATAAAATTGCCCTCCTCTCTGGGTTTAAAACTGAGAATGTCACTAAATGGATTATTTTTTTATATAGACACAGCTGGCAGGTTTGTGAAACTTGGCATAAATTTTATCTTCTTTATTGAGATTTGGTTGTCAGGGGAGTTTAAAGAATCTCATGGGATGTTACCAGTTTATTTCTGAGCATGTCTGAAGGACGTCTGCTAAGGCTGTAGGAGACCTGAACAAAGCTTCACCCATTCAGTACATCACTGGGCACTGCACATCCAGCTGTCTGCTTTCACAGTGTTGTCCCTCACCCACGAGGGCTTTGTGAATATCTCCATGTATTCTGTGAAGCAATATCTTTGGGAAATCTCAAGAAGCAGAAAATTGCAGGTTGATGTCATTTGAGACATTTAGCAAATTTTGTTAAATTTACAACATTTTCAATATGCTTCTAAACAAATGAGCAAAACCCTGGCCCTATATAGCCTGGAAATACCAATGCGAGACAGAAAGACAAGTAGAATGTACCACAGATACCTATTATTGGCTTCATGTTGCAATGAAAAAAATCTGTGTTGGCAGTGAATCAAAGCAGAAAGATGTAAAATCTGTACTACTTTTCCTAGACTTAAATGTATTGAAGTACCTCAGTAATTGCTTTCAAATACAACAGATATTTATTGATTAAATACCAGCTTCAAAAACACATACTGAAAATAACCTTAAAAAAAATGATCAGATAAAGTCATTTAGACATAAAGGAGCAAATTTATATATGTAAAAAAAATGTAGTTTTTATTTATTTCCTCTCTAGTGGAGTCTAAAAAAGCTAGTCTAATCACATGCTGAGTGGGCTATAAAGAAATGTAAATAAAAGCAGAAAAATAAGGAATTTGTATAATATTCCTAATAAATTTAAAACATGGAGTGTGTTTCTTTTTTGGCCCAATAACAAATCTAAATTATTACTGTGTGATAGTAGCATATTTTGAAAATATTTTGTCTCTTTTTAAATATATATAGTAAAGAATCAGGTAAGAAAATAGCTATTTAATAGTGTGATTTAATAGCTGATTAATAGTGTGAGGAGACATAGTGAACAAATGTAATATATGTGGAACTCAACATTATTAATTTTTGTGGGTACATTGGTTAAACAGCAGTAGTCCAGAGGTGTGCAGACTGTTACAGCACAGCCATAAAGTTTCTATCTAAATTAACCTGCAAAAGTGCCAGATATGCATTAACCTGAGGCAAAATAAAAATTATATAGTGTCACTTTCTCTCTCCTTTAGCTATTAGGATCTCATATTTCTATGGGGCACTTAATCCAGAAATTTGTCCATCTTAGCCTCCAAGCAATTATTTACAGAATGTTCCATTTTCAATGTCTAAGTCCCTATAATGGAGAATTGCAAGGCACATTAGCAGAATTGCATTAAGCTATTGAATTATTGCTGTTGTAACAGTGGTTCATTCCTGGTTATATGCTTGTGGGGTGTTTTTCCATTTCATGTTTAATCTTTTTTTTTTTTTTTTCTTTCCACTTTCAGGAGCTGGAGTTTTCTAACCTGTTTGCAGTCCTTCACTGTATCCACTCATTCTTTGCAGCCAAAGTGGCTTGTTTGGACCCTTTGTATGTAGGCAGCCAAGCCACAGCTTCTGCTGCTCCCACAACTTCTGGTACTGGCAAATTAAAGTATTCTACTTGACACCCCCCATGACAGCACTGCCACTTAACAACGAGACATAAAAATGTATAAATATTCATAAGATTTAGACCTTTGGTGAACCATGTACGTGGAAACCAATCCTGGAGGCAAGACATCTTGCAGCATCAGCAGATAAATGGTCACGTGGGATCATAATTTCATCTTGATTCTGCAAGACATCAGTAAATAATCCTAGTCAAAACCCCAGAATAGGATGGATATGCTTTTAGTATTATCTATTTGTACTTACATAGTGCTTTAAGCAACATTGGAAGCAAAAGAATAAACGGCAAAATGAAGCACTTGAGTATTTAATAAAATTTTAAAATTGCTGTAATAATACACAAATAGAATTGTCATTTTCCTCTTTTCAGATGTTTTTAATGACAAAATATTAAACTCTGAGTATGAACATAATGCCCTACCATTATATTATAAATGAGAGCAAGCATACAGTACAATGGTGACAAAGGAGATAAGCATGAAAAGACATTTGTGTAAGTACCTCCTCAAAAAAGAAAGCACTTTAAGCACTGTTGTAAATCCATACTTGTGTTCATACATGGAATCATGCTACTTATTCCATTTTGTTCTCTTCATCCAAAAGTAACAACTGCAAACATACAGCCCTGCTGGTCTGATACATTAAAAACAAAACAAACAAGCCACAAAAAGAAAAAACACTTTTTCATGGATAAATCCCTCTTCTTCAAGTAAAAATAATGGCATAATAATTTAATTTTAAATATAAATTAAGTGCAAGTACTAGAAATAATATGTCATCTATTTATTTCCTCAGTTTTTTTGTTAAGAATTAAATACCATACCAACATTCTTTGTTCACAAGAGTTTGAAATTGTTTCAGACAACCCATCTAATACATTGTTTCCATGGTTAACCTTGATTTCACATCTTAGTAGAACTTATGTTTCATTTAAACTCTCAATACATAGATGTTTTTCATTATGCTTGAAAAATTATTTTACCCTTTGAATTCTTAATAAGTTATTTATATATATATATATTGATAGTAAGACAGGAATAAATTGAATAAGCTATAAAGAATGCATTACAGAATGCATAATTTTCCTTGGTTTTTAAGACCTTTGCATCACTCTGGATCAAGTACTAGTTTCAGAGTATCATTTAATGATGAAATATAAAGGACTTGTAAGTTTAAAATTAATACATTTGTTTAATTGCAATTTTATAATATAATTTAGTTTTGTGCTATGACACACATGAGTGAAGATGATGGAAAAAAGGTATACATTTTCAGTTGTAGTTTTTGGAGTTTCTATTAATTGTATTGAAATCAGAACTACCTTTTTTTTCCCCTCCACTTAGACTTGTTAGTAGCACTTCTGAGATAGGTCTTCCTCATTCAGCAGAAAGAGTAATTCTATCACATCCCTTTCTATGTGTTAAGATGATTAATACTTCAAAAGTGAAGCCAGAGGAGAGCTTATCCAAATGGGTACAATTCAAAATGCAAGGCAGGGACAAAAGATGAATGAAATGTAGGAGCAAATCATGCCTCTGTTCTTTTGCTTTGCATTAGAAATATTTGGATTTACATGTGTGAGAGTAACATTGTTTTGTAGTATAGCTGATCTAATTTCATACTAGATTCTAATAATCTGAAAATATTTGTGGGAGGGGAACTCTTTTGTCACTTTCAAAGGTTTTCTGGTACACATGTACTTCCTATTAGTACACCTCCAAGGGCTACACATTTATTTTCCATCCTAAATTCATTTGAATGATGCAACAATCCAGCTATTAAATACTCTAAGTGGCACAATGAAATCCAATGTTTTCATAGACACCATAATGAATTTTTAATAAGAATTGTCCCTAAATAAGAGGGTCACATCTGAAGGACGGATAAAACTGCCATTGCTGTCCACAGTATCTCAAGCTTGGGACACAAATCCCAGATATTTTTAATCTAAAGCTATAACAAATTAAGAGGTTTAACAATGGTAACTCAGGCACTGCCCTTGTCTAGAAAGCATATACTGGAAACACCAAATTTAGCAGCATGTTGACAGTGCTGAAAAGAGAAGCCTGATATCTTTTAATGGTAGTTCTCAGTGCTCCCAAATAATCTCCTTCATTTCAGTGCATTGCTGTGGCATTCAGCTGTCACAACAGTGTGGCCATGTGCTACCACCTCTGCTGGCAATAACAGAATCTGAAACTGGTCAGCTGCAGGTTGAATGTTTTCTGTTCAACTGTTCATGTGATGTGCAGTTGCATCACTGAATCTGAGGGGTGTTTAGGAGACGTGCTTGAATGAATGTAACATTTACCCAAAACAGCACAGAGTATGTCATTGCAAATTTCTGTAGATGAAGGAATTCCATTACATGAAAGCCCCCTGCACAAAAATTCTCATTGTGCAGAATGGAGTTAATTATATGAACTTTTGGGACTCTGCCAGGGTATCCTGAAGATCTCTGTCAAGAATTCTGTTTGTAGAACACCTGCATTCATCACTGAGAGTTTTGCAACTGGGCATTAAATACAGAACATTTAAGAAACACATTAGCCTGTAAATTGGTTTTTTTGTTCTTGTTGCTTTTATAAGGAGGCAAACTGGTGGGGCTTCATCAGCACTTTCATTTTCAAGAAGAAAAGTGTTATTCAGAGAATACAAGATATCATAGCTTTGACTGCAGGTCAGTGTTGATTTGTAAATGCAGCAGGCAGTTGTGCAGTGACCTCACAGAATATTCAGAGGTGACTCTGTTTATGACCTTGTAGCGCAACTTGGTCAGAAATTCAGTCTTAAACCAAAGAGGCAAAATTTTAAATTCTGTGTCATAACTAATCCTAAAATACCAAAATAAAATTTACAAACATTAAATGGCTACATTTTGCATTTAAATACCTACATTTAAAACATAGTGAGCTCCATATGCATATGTCAAAACTCAGGCTTTGTGTTGCCTGTCACTTCACACATAACATAATGAATAAATGTTGTTTTGTGGGTCAACACAGCCCACTGACAATGAAGAAACAGAACTATAATGAGCCATCAGCTTTTGCAAAAAATCTGTATGCAAGTAAAAGCAAATATTTTAACAAAAAAGAGTAAACAAACCAATCAGTAGCATAATACGTAATTTGTTCTCTTCATGTCATGATATTTTCAAGTAAGTTTAATAAAGAAAATTCTTTATAGTACTGTGCCTATTGATGTTATATAGTATACCAAAAAGATGTACTCTTAAGTATAACTAAATATATTTGGCTTGATTTGGTTAGCTTTATGATGGGATATTTAGATTATCTGTTCCTCACAGAATTAATCATATGCTAGGTTATAGTGTTAGCATGATTTTATTACGGAAGTGTTGCCAATTTGAATACATTTATTCTTGATTTCATCAGTAAATGAATATGTTTCATTTTCTACATCTTGTTAAAAATAACAGTTACAGATTTTCAAAAGAGCTTTGCAGTCCAGTAGCACCAAGGCACCTCTGAAATAAAAATCGGCATATTTTTTAGCTGTTGGCCATTTTATTATGTTAATTAAGTGCATCAAGAACTTTGTGGAGAAGAGCTAGTTGTAAGAGGGCTATTTTTTTAAACCAGTCATTTAAAGTTTTGTTTATTCAAACTCGAATTCTTAGGAATGCAAACCAATTATATACAGTATCCATATGCTTTGAGAAAAGAATCATGAAACATCTTGTTTTCTAAACTAGTTCTTGATTCCACAAAATTATATTCATTTATTTTAAATGCAGAGACTTATCAGAACACCTCAAAGTGCATGGTTAAATGTGTAGTTGTCAACACTGCAGCCTGTTACTTTTAATGTGATTTGGTTTGTTCAATGCCTTAAGATGTTTCTTGTATCAGACAAAATGTTAAAAAAGACTTGAGATCTTGAGAATGTACAACTATTGCCCTTAGAAATTCAGATCAGTTTTCATTTTTTCTTAGCAATTCAAGAAAGCTTTTAGAAATTTTATTAACACTGAAAACACTACGTCCTGCATTTCACTTTCTGTTTCTTCATGTGGTGGTTTGGTCTGTGAAAAAATCTAGTGTCTGAAAGAAAGTTAAAGCTGATTTTAAAAAGTTCTGTCTCAGGCAGTACGAGCTGGAGCTTAAAACTCAAACCTCTGACCAATTCAGGATGATGGGAAACATGAAAGACTCACTTAGGTTCCCAAAATTTAAGTACCTGTCTTAGATGCCTGAGGTTGCACTTCAGGCACTTCAAAAGGGAAACACAGGGTGGGAATATAGTTTAAGATCTCTGGAGATGTGTGTGAATGTGTCTCTCTTACTCTCTGTTTCTCTAAGGAACTAGAGGTGCTTCTACTTTAGTGTTTTCATTTTATAAGAAATGTGCTTTATAAGCCAGGCTCCTGCCTACAGCCACTCATGCAATTCTTTTATCACAGAGCAGTCATCAAGCACATGAGCTGTTTCTTTCAGGATGACACTAAGCAAGCATCCCAGTTTCAGGTCCTGGGGTGCTTTCAGACCATCCAGCCCAGCTGAAATGAGTCCAGAGGGAAAAACCCTCTGAAATGCTACGCTGCCAGGTCCTGGTGCCAGCCATTTCTCTGGCTGTGGCTGCTGCTGCTCGTGCACCATGGAGAAAAAGCTAAAAAGCTAAAAAAGCTGAGCTTCACAGTGTAGCCCCCTGGAGCTCAGTGCCTGAAGGGAGATGCTGTGCTGCAGCAAGGGGCAGAATGAAGCTGAAAAAGGCTGATGCTGCCCAGGCAGGTTATTTTGCATCACTTTTTCCCTCACCACACCAGGACAGTATTGGTTGCAAGCAGGCTACTCTATGCTGGTCAGTCCTCTCCCTGCTGCATCTTTCTCCCCATCTGCCACAAACACACCCCTGAATATTGGCTCTGGGGTCCCCAAGCACACTTCCATGTTCCCTCACTCCTGTTGCTCAGACAGATGCAAAACTGTACTTAGCTACATAACGGAGCCTCTAAACCTTGTACATAGCCAGGAAACTGTGTTAAGGTTTATGGCAAGAACATAAGAGTGCTTGAGTGTGTGGTTAACTTTCAGGTTATAGCAAATAAAGTCATATCTGTGCTTAAGTGCTTTCCTGACTTGGAGGGTTGTTAAGTAGAATTATTTTATTTTCCTGGAATAAGTTCTATAATGTCAACACATTTCTACTTGCTTGGCTTCATTTTCAGGAAGTTTAGCAGAGACAGTGGTTCATATCCTCCTGGAATCATAAAGAAAAAAGCATTGGAATGCTGGAATAAAAAAAAAATCTGTTTAGTTTCTGTATATTATTACAGTACATTGCATAATCTATTGAAATATATTGAAAAATGTAAAAACAAATGCTTTAATTTACATTTCCTTGTCAGTTTTTGCCATGGTATACACGCCTTCCACTTTCAACAACTTTCTCCAGAGGAATCCCAGCTATCTGTTAGAGAAATTCTTTTGCTATTCAGTATATACTAATATATAATGCTGTGTGTATGTGTGTGTGTGTGTGTGTGTGTGTGTGTGTGTGCATGTGTCTATATATTAGTATATACTAATGGAATATATTCAGTATATATTAATGAAAGTTACATATTAGGCACAACTGTAAAACAGAAGCATACATCCATGAAGCTTTATATTTAAAAACTTACAATACTATAAAGAAACATATGTATATTAGTTAAAGAAATGGCTATTTTTGCAGGGTATGCACAATCTGGATATATGATAATAAATTGATAAAAATTAACAGATTTATTATTTCATACCTCCAGGAACTTAAAGATTTTTTTAATTATTCTTATCCCTTTAGCATATTTGCAATATATGTCATAAATTTTAATTTGTTATGGATTAAAATGACTGAAAAATGTAATAGAAAGTCCTATATATTTTATAAATATTAAAAAAATAAGAAAAGCTATTCAAATTATTTATTTCATTTTTAGTTAAGGTTTTGTGATTGTTTGTAATATGTATTTGTGACAAGCATAAGTCACCTAGTTGTTTAAGCTCATTAATGTACCACTAATAAAATGCTATCTTCTGTTTTGTTTTTGTTATGCTTCTTTTTGTAATGGAACATAGCAGAAAAAATAGAAAATAAATACTTTTTTAACTAATCTTTTGCATTCAGTCATACAGTGTACGAGTTTTATATCGTTGAAAGCCAACAACGGGAAATCAAGAAAATATTTGAAGAACCTGGGGTGGTAAAGTTATTTCCCAACAACTGTTTATTTAATAGAAATAATGACCATTCCTTACTTGTATGATAATTTCTACAAGCCTGACACTCTCTTAACGCCTGACTAGGACTTTGGAAATATCCCACTCTCCCCTGGCTACAAAGCTCAGCCTACAACAATCACCCAGCCACCAGATTATTTTACCATTGACATTTAAGTGCTCAGTTGGCTGGAATTAACCTAGGCTCAATATTGCAGTGCCTGAAGGTATTCTTGGTACGTCTTTGAAACCAAACAATTTTCATATGGTGCTGCAACTACTAGAGCAAAAGCAATGTTGATGAATTTATTTTTTTTTTTTCCCTGAGGGAAGAGATGCTGAAAAATGGGGGGGTCACTGCTTTTATTTAGGCACCTTTGTACCTTTTTGGCGATTTAGGGTGGGAGTCTGCAGTGCACATCTCACATGCACATTTTTGATGCCTTTTTTGTGCTCCCAATGTGGGAAGGCCAGGTAAGCTCCCTTACAACAGTGCTGCTGTCACCTGTCTCTCCCAGCCCTTCCAAAAGCACTCCCCAAGGCTTTCTCCTGAGGCTGGGGTTGCCCTACTCAGCTCTCTACCCAAGGAAATGTTCTTTGGTGACCCCAGCCCTTTCAGCATCTTGAAGAGAGGGAAAAAATATGAACTAATTTTAAGTGTGATGAACACCTTCTGTTAAAAAAATTCTCACTCCTCATTCCCTGAAGTGATTAGGTTGCTGTGGGTCAGCAAACATACATAGCTCTGCCACATCAGTTAAGTTCCTATGTCTCAAGTTTGTGTTTATACCTCATTTAAGTGAAAGGGCAGAAAAAATGAAAGGAGTGAGGTCTTTAAAAAATAGGTGAAGAGAATATTACAGTTAGGAATACCTTAGAAGTAGGTATATTCCAAATGTACAGAAATTCTCTTATAATCACCATTTTCATTTGTCCATTAATTATGAACTATATTTTGTATTAAGAGCATGGACTCACATAGGACCGAAAGGTTTGTTTCTCCTGGAAATACCTATCTTCTTCTGAATTATCTTTTTTAAGATAATTAAAATGTTTTATGTCTCACATGTTTTACGTCTTCCCCTCATGTTTTGGCCTCAAATGAAAACTCTTGTAATCAAAATTTCCTAAGAAATTCCTAAGAACCATATCCTAAGATATGGTTCTTGAATAAGATTCTTTAAATTCATGTTTCTTATGTTCCTCAGCTAGTATACTTTTACTCCAGGTCCTACAACAATTTATTCTTGAAACATTTGAAGTTAATTATGATCTATTTACCTGTGCATCTGATCAACAACAGTTAAAAGTGTATGTTATTTGTGACTTTTCAATGATAAATTTGTAGTTGTCTAATGTTTCTTTTTCAGTATTTTGACAGAAGTTATTCTTACATTTACCTATCAAGTAGTAGTATTTTTTTCAAGTATTCTTCAAACACAATCCCCTTTATAAACTGAAAATTATATCCTTTTAATTTTCTAACCAGAAGCAAAATAAATTATTCTCTGTAGTGCTATGATTGTTATTGCTATATATTTCTTCAGTAAAGTGGAGGATTTCACTCTACAGCAAGTATTGGCATTTATTGGCTATGTGCTTTGTGTACTTTGCATGCACATTCTTCTCACCACTTTGAGCAAAATTTCTTCCCAGCCCTTTCTTCAATGTCATGTACAACACAGAGTTCAACCAGACCTAGCTCAGGACTCCTTAACACTGTGACAGCAAAATTTTACTAGCTCAAAAATGCTTCCTCACCAGTCTGGAGATGATTTAAAACTTGAGTCTATAAGTAGAGATTTATTATTTTTTTGAAAGTACACTGCATAAAAGCAGCACCAATTGGAAGAGGGTGTGTGGAAGCACTGCCACTCCATACTCCCGGGCTTGGCCTTGCAGAATTTTGAGCATAGTAGTGTTTTTGTTTTTCTGGATTACATAAGGTACACCATGAAACTTTTTAAGATTTTTTTTTTTTTTTTTGCTGCAGAGTGGAGGACTAGAAAGATTTTTACAAGATGCTAAGATTGTCATGTGAAGCTATATCTAGAAACAGAGCCTTTAAAAAAGGGGTTTTTTTTATAAAAAAAAAAAGCTCCATCAAGTACCATGAGCTTCAGTGAAGAGACCAGTTCTGAGACCAGTTTCAGTGAAAGTTCTTATGCTGACAGATCCAAACTCTCACCTTTCTCCTTTGAACAGATACAAAATCCTTTTTTTCTTATTTTGCTTCAAGAGTCCAGTGAGGGAAGACAAAAGGTCTCAGAAAGGTCAAGCCCCCTTAACTGAGGCAAGGAAGAGAGACAGTGATCTTTGCACTGCAGTTCCACCAAGAGCAGCAAAGGCTCCGACTGGGGCAAGATCACAAACAACTTAGGTTCTCTACACACCAGAAGACAAATGTTTGAAAGAAGTGTGAAGTTGAGGCCTTTCATCATTTCACAAGAATCAGGATCTCATGCTTAACATGAAACTCAAAAGCAAAATGAGAACTCATGTCTGGATGCTTCATGGAAGCAGTTCCACTTGGGCATGCTCAGCTCTCTCCCCTGAGAGAAGGAAGCTGGAGGGCCCCAGTGGTGGTGCAGTATTAGAGAGATCTGAGCTGTGTGAGAAAATTAGGGCAATCTTGTGACAACTATGAATGACCAAGGGGCTCATGAGATGGCAGGAAAGTGTTCAGAGGAATATGAATTTAGGAAGAGCTGCCTGAGCTACTGAATCTTATCCAGTTTCCTCAGGCAGCAATGTCATATAACCCTTTTACAAATATTTAAACCTAATCTTAAAAGTAATTAGGCTTTTTGGCCCTCTTCCTCTTGTTGGAAAGCCTTCTGGAATCTTACTGCTCTGATGGTTTGAAACTGTCTTCCAATTTCCAGCCTAAACCTATTTGTAACTAGTTTATATCTATCTGACTCTGTGCCAGTGTTATCCCCTAATTTTATTTTTTCTCCAGCCCTAGTGTCATTCCCCCATCTCCCCTCCTCTTCTTGATATATTTATAGCAAGCAATCATATGCCCTGACAGCTTTCATTGTGCCTGAATTCACAAGCCAAGCTCATACAGAAGATGTCGATGCAGTGCAGTGAAATTTGGTGCAGAGAACCCTGAACTATTGCTGACTCCAGCTGATCTGTCTACCTGTTGTGCTGCAGCAAGACCAGCTCAGGGCCAGAAGCAGTTCATCCACTTTAATGCACTTTGAGATAATAAATACAGCCCATCAGCACCACGCTGTGATGTACTGCTTCTAGAGCAGATAAAGTCCATGGCAGCTCAGGGCTTTCAGCACTGCTCTTCTTCATTGCTCAGTGCAGACATTCACTAATCAGGCTCCCTGGCTTGTTTCCACACCATCCTAATGGGATGCAGCCTTACTCTAAATCGCTTCCAAATTCTACCTTTTTCTCAGACTGTGACTACTTCTGCACCTTATGCCATGGCCCAGAGAAGACCTCCCTTATGTCCTGCCCCATGGCCATAATATTTGTCACTGTCTGTGAAGACTGTGACTGGTAGCATGAGTTATTTCTGTGACTACATCACACTGGTGACTCACAGGCATCCTGTGCAAAGCTAGTATATCATGGAGCTACTTGCTCTTCCAGTCTTGTGATCAGCTCTCAGCTCATCAGTAATGAGGATGGGGTATGGGAACAGGTCCATTTATCACCCAGAACATAAACTAGGACTTTTTCTTTTTTTCCCCTTACATTATGGGGAAGGGGAAGGATAGAGAGATGAGCCATCATTTTAAGAGTTAGCTTTCTGTGAGACAGCTCCAAAGGGGGCCAGGGTAAAGATGCATATTTGGATGCAAATTCTTTTTCTTGGAGGCAGATTAGAGGATTTATGTGCCAGTTCTACCCTTTCCACATCTTTTGACTTCCAGCCATGACTAAATAGAAGAAAATAAAAAGCCCTGGAAAGGGCAATGAAGAAAGAATGAAAAGCTCATAGGAAACCTTTTCTTTATGGTGTTCCAGAGGTAAAATATCTCTAGCATTTATCAAGTCCTGTTCCATCTTTGCAATCAGACAGTTTATCTCTAAATTATTTTTTTTTAACCCCTGCAGATGAATTTTATTTCAGCAGCCTTGGTTGGGACAGAACTCCAATGACAAAGTCAACACTATATTCTATATACTTCTTTTTGTTTGATCCAGAAAAATCAAATCTTTCAAAGCCCATTCTCACTTTATGTGAGCAGAGCTTTTGAAACACAAATAACCCTATAAAGAATTTTAAATCTTCAGTGGGAGGGGTATTTTTTTCTTCTGTTTTCTTTCTAAATATGAAGAGGTGGAGCTCAATGAATCAATGTCATTTCCTTTTTTTTCCCCTGTGTATAAATAAAATACTGTGAGTCCATTTATTTCAACTACTTTGTGATCAGCTTCAAGGACTTTTAAAAAGAGATGTGCAAATCAGTACAACATTTAAAAAAAGATATTTTCGAATATCAACTTCAGCCAGGGATCAGAGAGTTATCTAAGTTACTGAAAGCTTGTGCAAAGCATTTGTTTTAATGAACAGGAACGTTAGATTTTAAGTTTATACATATATTCAGTGTTAGTTTAAACTATGAGTTATGAGCTGTTTCTATAGACAGAAACAACTCCTGATACATAAAATGTCAGACTGCTTCATAGTAAATACATAAATTTGGCTAAATTTAAATCAAATGCAGTGGGTGGCTGTACTGCAAAGAAGATAGATGACTGTTTAAAGTGGTCTTTCACCCCTTGCCAGTTGGCTGCTGAGAGGATTTGCAGCTGAGCCCACGAGCAGGCTCATGAGAAGTCTGTAGTCCATGGGTACAAGCTGCTCAGAGGAAGGCCGGCCTGTTACTCTGTCCTTCACAAAAAGACCTGTTTTAATCTGATCCTTTCTAATCTCAGTGAGGGAGACTTCTGTCTTCCCTTCCGTTATTTGATGGGAAAAAAACACTGGCCTCACAACACCGAGTAAAGATGAGAGAAATCAGTGTCAGGCTGGTTCAGGAGGATGTCTTTTCTGAACTCCCATGCTCCAGATAAGAGGATTAACAAGTAAAAGAATATAGTATCTTTTTTTTTTTCTAATTGTTAAGTTATTTTTATGATTTTCCAGCTTTGTGATAGACAGTGTTAACCCTGGGGTTAGGAGCATTGGAGGTCTTCATTCAATTGATGCATGAGAGGAGCAGACGAGGGTATTTTTATAAATTCTTTGCTGTTTATTGTTAAGCTTTAATACTGTGATTCCAGTGTCTGTGACTTGAATAGAGTATTCTGTGTTTTATTATATGGCAATGTTTTAATTAGAATGATTTTCTTTATTATATTAATATCATGATTCTTCCTTATTTTTCCCTCATATATCTGTCAGCTCCCAACTCTGTTCTCCCACAATTTTTATGAGATGGCTTCAGTAGTTTCAGTGTTCCCATTCACTTTTTTGAAAAGGTGCTACATTCAGTTTAGATTGGTTTAATTACACATTGTTATATTTTGAATAGTGCTTAAAAAGGAAGAGGAGGAGGCAAGGGAGAAGATAGACTGTGTTTCAGTACAAACAGATAAAATGATTGATGCTTCCTGTAAAATTATAAATCATAATTCTTGCTTTTTAAAATTTGTACAATATGTATAAGTATTGTCAATGGAACTGCATTTTCTTTTATGAGTTCTGATACTTTATGTGTCTGCTAAGCAACTTTTTCCCTAAGGTTACAGATGCATTTATCTATGTTGAATAAACCCTGCAAAGTATTGACTTCTATGTGAAGTTTGCTGAGACCAAATCAAGCTGCAGAATTATTGTTATTTACCTTATTTCTAATGATTGCTCTGTTTCAGTTATTAAATGTTGTGTAAACACGTAATCAGAGAAATATATGTGGGTTGTAAAAGGAAATATGAGTTGCTCTAACCCAAAAAGTTGTGTGCTTTCTTATGTTTTGCTGAATTCCAATACTGAATGGCCAGATGAAAGTCTTAAGTTTCTTTAGAAAAAATGCTGCAAATCTCATGCTTTCAGAATCTCTCCAGGCAATGTCTCTGGTTTGTGTGTACTCTCTCAAATAGTCCCCGGGCCCTGGTACTTAAGGTATGATATTTTCATGAAAGCATTTTCCTACAGCTATTTAAATGGATGACACCATTTGCTAATATTTTTCAGCAGTAGCTTTACCTGGAGCATGACCCTCTTTCACACTGGGATGTTTGTTTTAATGTTGTTGTTGTTTTTTCCTAATGCCTTGCTCATTTCAACACTTTAATACAGAAGATCTCAGAACAGCTAACTGTTTTGACTAGAAAGACACTACAAACATAAAAGCATCTATAGCTAATATGTTGATAATGTGTCTAAGCTTACAGACTGAAATCCCCCACTTAATCCTATTCACATGTTTAAAATTGATCTGTCAAGTATCTTTGAGACAATAGAATAAAAGAATTTCCAGACCTGTTTTAGGTAAAGGCCTCCACTTTTTTCATGAAGAAAATTACTCAAGAAGGAAGAAACTAAAGGATACCTTTTTCTTCTAACATCTGGCAGAAGCCATAGCATACAAAACATGGTTCACTTTAAAACACTAAAAATAAATTTTCCCTTTATTTTTAAAACAGTTCTGTCATGTTCAAAATTAAAATTAACCATTTTTAATGTTTATTAACTTCAGGTCATTCCCTCAGGTCCTGTCACTGGCCACCACAGAGAAGAGATCAGTGTCTGCCCCTCCTCTTCCTCTCACAAGGAGTTTAATGTCTTTATTATATTGTAGTGCCCAAAACTTCCCCCAGCACTTGAGGTGAGGCTGCCCCAGCTCAGAGCAGAGTGGGACAATCCCCTCCCTTGCCCAGCTGGCAATGCTGTGCCTGATGCCCCCCAGGACAGGGTCGGCCCTCCTGGCTGCCCTCCCAGGGCACTGCTGACTCATACTTAACTTGTCACCAACCAGGACCCCTAGCTGCCTTGACTGAGCTTCCCTTTTACTCCAGAAAACAAATTTTAATGTCTTTGTCCCTAATTGTTTGATGACAGTAATTTTTTAAAGTGCAAACTAATTCTGGCCCTATTTTTTATGTCTTACACCACTTTGCTGTTGACCACTGCCTGAAACGTTTCCTAACATTGTAAATACATGATCTAATGGACCCAAAATTTAGACATTTTCAGGTCATCCTTTTCATGAGTACCCCAAGCTGATGTTCATGTAGTTTCTGTAAATGCGATGCTGGAAGTATGGCCAGATAATGACGATAAAAGGTTTGATTTATATTAACAGTAAATATTTCCATAGTTTTTCCCTTATAGCCTTTTTTTCCTTCTCAGGTAACTCAGCTGACTTCTTGATACTGGAACTTATAGTGAATCAGAAGATAAATTAACCTGGAAAGTGCTTAGAAGGCTAGCAGGAAATAGAAAATATTAGGAAACATAAAGAAATAGTGTTAGCCAGGGAAATTTTTACTCTGTGGGAAGATGGCAGCTTCCTAGATGTTAGCAAATCTAAAAGCACATAATTTCATCAACAATCCAACACTACTATCAAACCAAAGTGCTTTTATTGTGATGTTGCCAAGATGCTTGATAAAAGATAGGGACTGCAAGGTAAAAGAAAACAATTTATATGCCAGTTTTCTAATTTCATGCCTTTCCAAATTACAGTAATTGAAGAAGTCCCTGCTCATTGCATGGCACAGTAGGTCATGAGAAGGCAGAAACTATTCCACTCACACTACTAAATTTCTGTATGCATCTGGGCAGATTCTTTCCAGTCTGAATATCAAGTCATAGCCCCAAACAATGCTCCTTTGAATAACACAAAGGCTATTCATTGGAGTTTTTTTGTTGGCAGGCTTTTATACCCCCTCAGTCTAAACCAATTCCGTAAGATGGAAGAGGCCAAAGGCATCAGATCTAATAGTTCTGACATTATCTCTTAATGACCCTTTAGTGGGCTATCATGAGTCATATATTTTCTGCTTGACCCTTTGCAGACAGTTCCAAGTAAGAGGCACTTAAGTCAAAGTATTTGTATAGAAACCACTATGTCCGTTTACAGAATTATCAAATTATTTTAGAGTAGCTTTAGGTGAGTCACAGCAGCAACAATGCTTTGATGAATCCAGCAGAAATCAATAACTCTCTGCATCTACTCAGCAATCTGTATTAATTATCATTGTAGACCCCAGAACTGGGGCCAAAAATCAAAATTATATGTAAAGATTTACTTTAGCCTTACATATGATCTTGAAAATGTAATAGTTCATCAATCTTTTAGGGGTCAGCGAAAGTCAAACAAGGACAGTATCTATAGAACAAGATCCTAAAAGTTTGTTTAGCATACAGCAATATCTCCCTAAACAGCCAGGATGGGTTGCTATCTCATATAAGGGACAATGTGAGGAGTGGTTGAAAGAAGAGTTTGGATCCTTTCTTTCTCCTCATAAAGTATAATTGTAAATTTTGAAACCACCAAAACTGCAGTAACATTAAATCTGCTGCTTCTCAGCCAGAAAGAAATGCTCCCTGATCTGTGGATGAAAGGCTACCATTACCTATAAAAAAAAGCTATTTTTTTTCTGCCTCTATTGCTTTGTGGTGTGCATGTTTCCAAGTAAACCTCTAATGCTATTAGTGAGCACTTGCTGTAGAACACTGATAAATCTTGTTGTAGTACAGCCTCTTTTCTTATCATGGTTTTCAGGATACATGGAACAGCATAAATAATAACAAAATGGTACGAAAAAAATTGTCATATTCTACTATTATCTTTGGCAAACAATAAAAGTGAGCAAGAAAATTTCTGTAGTCTACTTCACCAAGGCTACAAAAGTTGATCCCAAAAGACAGGTTCCCAAGCTAAGGATCTCAGCTCCAACTTGAAAAATGTATGTGGGATCATGAACCTCAAATCCATTGGATTTTATTTTGGGAGAAAATCAATTTAATTAGCAAAGTATATCATTGGATCACATATTGTTAACGTAGGAATAAAAATTATTTGTAAGTGGGTTATTACGAGAAAATGCTGAGGTACCGCTTTTATAACAATAAAAATGAGTATGCAAATTTATAAAGACAGTCCTGGGAAATTACTTGTTTTTCTTTTTCTTTCATTCTTTTTTAAATTGTTTTTTAAGTAAATATCAACAGATCTAGACAGTAGAATTTCATGATAATACATTTGATATACACACTATATCAAAATTACATGCATTCTATATCAAAATATTATATCAAACTGCAAGCAAACCTGATAGTTGATGTGACTTCATATATTGTCACATCTCCCTTGTAAAAAGAGGACATGTCAATTCTTTGACTTCAAGGGGATTCAATTTTCTTCAAGTTTTCGGTACTTAGATAAAGTGCCCCTGGTTTTCTAGACACTTATTATGAGGTGTTATAAAGCAGATATCTAGTGTAGACGGCAGGGTATTTAGCCAAGACAGTTTCTCAGTAAGAAGTGATGCTGGTGATGTAACCAAAGTGATGCTAGGGAATATTCCTGGGCACTGGAGCTGAACAACTTTCACTGCTCAATTGTTATGTCCTACTTAAGTTGTTAAATGATTGATTAAAATGGTCCCTGGCAGAGAGCTGGCCCAGGCCGTCTCCAAAGCAGTTCCAGGTGGGATTACAGAGTGTGCACTGATCAGGGCCATCCACCACAAGGAGACAGAATGTCATCATTCTGTTCTGGAGAGGGAAAGAGTATAGTGATATGTGTGAGGGCTACTCAATGCCAGTTTGTCTCAAGTCCAGAAGACAATATTGGGCATGTTTAATTTAGTAGGATAGACATAGCCTTGGAGACTTTTTCCTGTGTATTAGCAGAAAATCACCTCAGAAATCAAAAGCTTAATTAGAACTAAGGCATTAGTTTAATTTATCCCTGTCTACTGGTATTTTAATGTGTTTGCAGTAAAGCTGTGCCTGCCTTGTCCGTTTTGCGTTTAGAATTTGACTGTTACTGTCAAGGCTCACAATACAGCTTCTCTTATGGAAACATTGTGTCAGAACTGTCTTATGGGGAATTACATAAGCCTGAGTTTTGTCTCTCCTGCTGCTCAAGGGGAACGAAACATTAAATCCACTTGGATACATCAAATTAGAAGGGTCTGCTTCACTCTTCTGGAAGATGGAAAAGCCTATGTTATCTGTTTGAGAGCAGTTTCAGGAAAGTCTTCTATCCCATTGGGACAGAAGATAATCAACACCATAAATGGCTCTGATAAGTATGCTATCTTACCAGACTTGGGATATGATATAACAATCATGCAATCACAGTAAACTTTATAAACAATTTTTTCCCCTGGTCCCATTGGATGATTAGCAAAGTATTTTAATTACTCATCTAGGGAGATAAGTAAATTCATTAGAAATATGAAGCAAAATTGAATCACATTAGTTTTTTTTCAGAGTTAAAAAATGATTTTATGAAATTTGTAATCATAATTTGATGTTATTACGAACTATACTGTAAATATTTTGCTTAAATTGTTAAAAACATGCAATAATTTAACAGCTTACTCAACAACTGCAAGACTACCTCTTGGAGTGAGTCCAGAGGAGACCCACCAAGATCATTAGAGGGATGGAGCATCTCTCTTATGAAGAGAGGCCGAGAGAGCTGGAGCCTGGAGAAGGCCCTGGGAAAAGCCTAGAACAGCCTTCCAGTACTTAAATGGGGCAATTATGCCTTCTGAAAGCTCAATGTGGAAAGAGAGCCAGTACCTACATCACCTACTCATGCCACTGTCTTGTGGTGTGTTACAGGTATTTTCATTTGCAAATGGCTAAGAGCAGCTCTAACAGCACAGCAGGCTTTTGGCTAAATTAATGTCTCTAGTGTCTTGAAATCCCAGGAACAAGTTACAAGCATCAAGCTATCATTTTGTCTTAACTTGACTATTTCTTGTGTGTTCAAAGCAAACCTGAATAGGAACAGTTATTCAAATGAATATCAAAGTCCACATGATTGAAACTTTAAATTGCTAAGAAGTAAACTGGCATACGTTAAGCTGTGAAAAGCGTGCTAGTTATTCTGACATAACTTTTCATGTTTGGTTCAGAGGCTATGAACTCAGCTACTTTCAAGCAGCATTTTGTCTTAAGTTCTACTTACTTTCTGGAGGAGAGGTACACAGTGGTTTGTGGAAAAAACATAGACATAAAAAATACAAATAAAACTAATGGGCTGGGGAAATTAGGCTTTAACATTGTAGATGGTTTTTAAATTTTTATGGTGCTCACAATGAACTCGAGCTCTCATCAACTCTTATAGGGCACTGCTGTTTCCAGTCCCCAGGGTTAGCAACAGTGGGAACACTAAAAGAGGAATTTTGGCATCAGCCCATAGAGACTTTCCCTTTCTGTGGCAGAGTTATGGTGTCACAAATGCCAACATGTTGAAGCAGACAAAATTATCTTCTGCCATTCTGCAATTCAAAGCCTTTTTTGAAGTTACCTGCAACTAGCAGGTAAATACTGAGCAATGGGAATGCAATATATCCAATCACTATATATTTTCCCCACCTCTCTAAGGCCGATTGAAAAGCAGTAAGTATGGTTGGTATAGATTCCAAGCTCACTTAGAGTGATTGAGAGCTGGAAAGACAGATTCTGTCTGCTTTTGCTCTAAGCATTTGTTCATTAGTATACTTCATTAATTAATAGGTTGTATTGCTTCTTTCCCCTATCTATTTCTAAGCCCCTTTGCTTGGGAACTAAACCACATCTTTTTCATTTATGCAACCTACAATCAAAGCAGCTGAGGCAGCAAATCTCAAATGTTTGAGCTGTGAAGTAAGAGGGTGGACACATGTGTGTAAATTTATTTGGTTCCCAATTTTCTGAAATTTATGCTCTGTAATTAAAGGATAGATGCACTTTCCTGTTGTCAAACTTACATCGGCCTTAACGATACAATGACATTTACCAGTTTTTCTCCTGCATGTCTGAGCTGCAGCCCATATGTGAAAAGTACTGTGACAGCTCTATTAGTGAGGATTTTAACTGATATTTTTTAAGATGTTTAATAGTATTTATGGTAGTTCTGTTAATGGAAAATATTAAATTCTTGATAGGTTCGAAGATGTGTCTACTGTAAGAGCTCAACTTCTGTAAAATTTCTGTGACTACTTACAACAACTGAACATCATTTGTGTCAATTTGAATGCTCATGTAAATATCACCCTTCATAAATGATGAGCTTTAAGCACAGAATAAATATAAAGGAACATGCTTCATATGAATCTGAAAAAGAAACCATAAGTCACAGAATCAAGAGAAATCTGGTGCTCTAGATGATGTTCCAAATAAAACATTTCTTTTAATTAAAGGATGTTCAGTTTTAAGGTTTTTAACTGAGTTAAATAACTTAAACACCAGTAAAAAATCATCACAGAACTTTCCTTTACCTACAGTATTAAATAGATAATAGAGCAAGAAAGAAAGAAGATAGAAAATGTATTTGAAAAATATATGAAGATAAAGGTATTTTATTGCAATATAAATTTAAATTAAATAATTTAACCATGGAATTGTCACAAAAAGTTTACATAGTATCTGTTGATGAGTATGGCTTTCAAAGGGAGGCACAAAAATTTTGACATCTTTGTTATTACTGTTTTATGAACCAACTACCAGACGAGTATACTTTTAATCCCCTTTTGAGATAGGATCTTACACTGAATCATAAAACTTTATATATTACCTACATCAATGTCCAATTTACCTTTGAAACTTGATACCTTCTTTGTCTCAATGTCATTATATTCCAGGTCATCCTGTTGTGCAATTATTCGTTGTTCAGACTTTTAAAAAAATACATGATTTGGTGCATTTAAATCTTGTTGATCAGTCCTATCTCTTTAGAGTGTAAGGCAGAATAAAAACTTCCAATTTATCTTCTTTAATACATATTACTTATATGTATTTTCAGGTTTTTTGTTCTTCTTCATTACATTCATAGGCAGTAATCACAAGTTTCCATACCTTAAAACTGAAGAAAATAAAACTTCCAAACTCAAAAAAAACCCTCTTGTCAAAAGAACAGTATCGATATTGTAGTACTAATCACACTTAAATGCTACTCTTTTTAATTATATTATCACTTACTGCTTTGTTACCGAGGCCTCCTGTCTTATTCAAAGCACAAAATGAACAGTGCTTAATGAACAGCTAGCTATTCAATATTTTTTTTTTTACTCATCATTCAAAATCTAGTTCATATCTTATTTACTGTATGCTCTTAAAATTCACTCTGAAGAGAGAATTATTACATCTTCTGGGGTTTCTGATGTTACCCATTAATATAATATCTGAATACTGCTAAAATACTAACCCATTTGTTTTCAAAAGATCCTGGGAGAACACTAGGAATTATGCATGTTTGCAGACATCAGATTGAAGACAGGGTGATTAGAAGTGAAAGTTGTTCACTCTCATTTGGGTCAGTCTTTCAGGACAGTTTAATAGTTTCCATAACTGCAAGTGCTCAGGGCAGAACTCTCTCAAATCAGTCACAAGTACACACATTTGGAAATTTGGAAACAAGCCACTCTGACCTAATTTTAGAAACCCAGGAAAGGACTTACTCCTAATACAAGAAAGGGTTGCATATATTTCAGGGACCTTGAAAGAAAGATATCAAAGACAGAAGGAAACCAGTTCTTCACTCAGAATTCATTTGCTTCAAAGATAAGACCCTTCTTTCTTTACCAGGGAGGTTATCTCATTTGTGCCACTTCATTCCATGGCTGCAGCAGAAGAGGGATCACCTGTGCAAGCAGCTTCATTTCCTAAAACAGCACACACTGTTTCACTGCCATGGGGTGAAGCCTAGCAGAAAGTACTGTTCAGCAAGTGACAGCTTGACTGCATGTGCCCAGCTATAACTTATTAGATGATTATTTTATGTTCTGGGGAAAAAAGTGAGTGCAGATAATTTTCATGGGAGAGGCTTCCCCCAAAAAGCTAAATCATATCTTCTCTGCTTTAATGGTTTAGATTTTCACAGAAAAGAAACAGAGAAGCAGAGATGAACTCTCAGTGACTTTACATCCATCTAACATGCTTAGGGCAGGACACCAGAAGGTGACAGTGAGCCAGGTAACAGCAGTTCATTGGCTTTAGGCACACAGAAAATTAAAGAGATTGGCCTGGGGTGACAAGATGAACAAATAATTTAATAAGATGCACTTTTTTTCCTGACATTAATTATTCTTTCTAAATTTCTGAAAAATATATCCTCCTCTAAATCTCATCTCATGTAGCAGAACTGTATGAAAAGCTACAAGTATATATGAGGTCTTACCATATATTCCTGTAGCTCTATTAAAATGTCTGTATAATTCTCTGACCAATTCATTTTGCTGATTTTCTTAACTGAATTATGCATTTTTCACTTAGCTGTCTGCTGTGATATTCAAGATTAGTGCTTAAGAAATTTTATGGAACACCCTTCCAAACAGAATATTCTCTTTTTTTGAAATTCCTTGCCAGCAATTTTACTGCCCAGAAGGCATTTCTTTCTTCTTTGCTAACATATACGAGGATTCTGACCACAAATCCCCAGATCCCCTTGATTTCCCTTATAGTTGCATATAATTAGAAGAGCCATTCCCACATCTTGATAATTCCACTGTCTTGTCCTAAGGTTTTAATTATTTTACTGACTGAAAAAAAATTGAATTGGGGTCAATTTACCTGAAATAATTCCCATAATGAGTAATATATAAGAGAGGTCTCATTTATTGTTGGGGGTTTGTTTTTGTTTTTGTTTTTGTTTTGTTTTGTTTTGTTTTGTTTTGTTTTGTTTATTTGTTTGGTTGGCTTTGGTGTTTTGTTTTTTTTTTTGTTTGTTTGTTTGTTCATTTTTTGGTTTCTTTGTTGGTTTTTTTTCTGGCTCTTTTTCTTTAGTATTTTTGGAATTACTAAAAATTATATGCTGCTTTATCAAAAATTCTAACATTAGTATTTTAACTTTTAAACTACCAGCAGCCATTTTATGAGCAGCTGGTGTGGAAATGGAAAAGTCTGAGAGGGCATTGAGGAGAACAACTGAAGCAGGGGCTGCAATTTGTACCATCCTTTATTGTCACTAAAGCATACAATAGGAACATACAGATTTGCATACCTTTATGAAATACAGTCTTGAATTCTAATAATTCTGCACTTTGGAATAATAAAAATGGCAGAGCATCCTTACTTCCAGGGTATGAATATTAGTGTCACAAATTTGTCTAATTTAGACCTACTAGGAAACATTTTGGTTTGGACATTTGGAGGGTAAACACAACCATGTTTCTGACAAAACCTCAGGATTCTGGAAAGTTTAGTCCATATTCAAGCTGTAAAACTCACCAGCACTTCACAGCTTCCAGGAAAACATACCAGGCTTCAAGTGTAGCTTAATTATATCCAGACCGCATAATGGGACTGGTCAAGAAGCATCACCTTTCCCCATCTGTTCCCACCTTCTCCTTACCTGATGTCCTAATTTCCACTGAAAGTAAATCAAGATATGTCACAGAAAGAAAAGTCTAACAGGTCTGTGCTCAAAGTAATAAGAAAACAGGAATTGAACATCCCACTTAAAAAACAGCATTAAGTAATTTTGAGTGGAGAAATTAAGTTGGCAGCTCCAGATTTGGAAGCTCTGGCACTAGAGCACTTTTACCAAACCAGTCTTCCAGAGCTGCAGGAATCTGTAACCTGGTGCTCAACTCTTAGCTGCCCCAGCACCTAAGTGAAGTTCCCTGGGCCCTTTTTTTATATGTAGTAGGAGCATGTGAATAAGATTGAAAGCATGAAGATTTTCATATTATTATTTATTCAGATGAAAGTATAGTATATCATTGTCTAATTAGGACGTGACTCTCTAAGTTGCTGTGTCAATTTCTGTATGAATAGATGGACACAAAAAGAAGACATCCCAGGACTGTGTAGGGAAAATATGCATCCTAGGGGATAGCAATCTGGGAATTCTTAAACAAGACTAGAATATCTCTATGTCTGTTCCTGAAGAATGGCTTTGTTATGGCCTGCATTTCTTTCTGACTCCTTAAATATAATCTCTGTTTCCATGGAAACCAAAAAGGAAAGCAGAAAGATCAGGTAAATTTGATAGAGGGAAAGAAAGCTGTTGGTGTAGTAGTTATGTAAGTGCGGTAGAAGAAAAGACTCAAGAAAGCAAGTAAAGAAATCAATTTTATAATGGTAGGCAAATCACAATTATGACCCCAGAATAATATTCAGAAGATAATCCTGTCTAGGAAGAGCAAGAAAAGGCCTTTGTGACAATAGGACTATAAACCAAATGTGATTGAGAGTGTTCACCTCATCCAGACCTAGACAAACTGCTCTTAATTTCATGGTTTGAAGAATAAAGTGTCTCCTAGTATTCTGCAGTTTTCTTTACTACCATGTAAACTACTTGCACAGCCATAGCTAAGGAGATTAATTACTTATTTAGAGATACTATTGTAATATGCTATAGTGTTGCTAACATTGCATTCCTAATCCATCAGATATCTTCATACAAAAGCTCTGGACTTTAATATTTGGCTAGTGACTTGCTGAACAGGACTCAGATCCTGCTAATTTTCTATGTGTCAGAGCAAAACTCTCTTTTTGAGTTTCTCATCCCCATGAACTGCTCTATGCACACCTCTACCCAGTACATTACTTTGCTGACCTTCAAGCAGCATTAGGTTCCCCAGATGTTCTTGGTCTCCCATATTCATCCAAGGAGCTGAAGTGGATGAAACCAAAATTCTCAGAATGACCAGCACAGCTGGGAAGGTGAAAGTTAGTGAAGGAATATGTGGAAAGAATAACACACAATAAAATATTGCAGGGTTCAAGGATTTGATTCAGCAGTGTTGGCTTTTCCTGACATCTTTCTGCAGCACACAGTATCCCTGTACATTTTGAACATCAGAAAGAGCAGCATTTCATTTGGTAGATCCACTTGAAATACCTGTTAAGTAAGTTTGTCAGTGAGCACCATGAGGACCAAAGGGGCCTCTGACAAAACTTGATCCTTAAAAGACTCTTGATAATTTTTCCCAGAGGCAGATTTTTTACTCCTTGAATTATAAAAATTAGACCATAAAATCATGGTCTTAGTAATGCCTAGCTGCTCTGTCAAGTGCTCTCCTAATGTAGACTGCTGTGCAGTGCTACTGTGTGTTAAATGGCTTTCACACTTGGACAAGCAGAGTTTAACTTCCCTCTTATGTTGGTCTGATAATTTCCAGTTTGACGCATGGAAAATTCCATACACATGGCATACATGGGTTAGGCTTGTGAAATCAATTAATCTTTTTTTTCTAGCAGAAACTTAACAAAAAGTTACAGGCAAGATGTTGTAGTATTAACAAGGATTTAGAACCCTTCAGATGCTTCTCAAAAACTCTAGCAAGTAAGCGATAATTTACCTTTAATTAGTTTATTTCATTAATGCATAGAAGAATTCACCTAATTGTGGATACACCACAAATCTCTTTCTACACCTTTTTGTAGAAATTATAGACTTTTCTAGTAGAAGAAATAGTATTTTTTAAATATTTTCTCAGCCATAACAAATTATATTATGTTATAGAATTGATACGTTCCATATATTTACTGCTATTGAGGTAACAACCTCATTTTAGTCCATATATAAAAACATGCTCTTGCATGCTCTCTGGGTATTAAAATTAGATTTTTATCTTGGATATTGCAACTGACAGTTTTCAAGGGCAAAAATTGTATAATGTAAGAAATCACCCATTCTTTGAAAATGAAATGCAATTCTCAGTCAGTGAAGCTGAGACAGAAGAGCAAAATTCCTGGAAAATTGTATTTTACAACAGCTTATTTCATTGTTGTGTTCTTCAACAACAAAAGTGAAGTTATCAGTGAAATGTCTTATATCAATACAATTTGTTTTCTTCAACAAGTACTTTCCACACCCCTGAAATGCATTAGCAGTAATTACATTCCTTCTTCACAAAGTATTTTTCATTGCCAAATATGCTGAAAAAAAGTAAGCAATTGTTTTCAGCATTAGCCATTCTATCTCAACATTTTAATTGAATTAGCCAATGAACATGATGTTCCATATACCCAATGGGCTAAAATCCTTCTGTTGTGCAGCAGAGTTGATAAGACTGGTGAAAAATTACCTCTCCTGTCTGCTCTACCTCCCAACTCAAACAAAGGAGTAATAGAATCAGAAATATATGTGCTTAACAGCTACATGTAATAACTGTCAAGGTACCTATCTTACACTGGGCTTGTAGCTGTTCTGGACATAGGTGCCCTTTTGAGTTTTCTAGCTCCTGAAGCTTAGTCACATCTGGGGATGGTCACGGGGCTGGAGGAAGGAAAGCAAAAGTGACTGCATGATGGGAGAAAGCAAAGCTAGGTTCCTTTGTCTGGATCCTGAGTGAGTCAGACTGCTACAGTAGGCAGCTACCAAACAACCAACAAATCTTGGAAGCAGATTTGAAAAGTTGTGTATCCAATTTTGAGTTAAAGCACTAGGAGAGCAGCTGCAATTCTATTCTTTCTTGTTTGGGTTTCATTATTTCTCTCTGGCTACATCATTTTCCTTGCTTAGCACAATATCAGCCTTGAAAGAAAATGTTCCTTTTTTTCATCTTGCATTAAGTTTAAAGGCATTCACTAAAGAAATTAGAGATGTAAGTTCCAATCTTCCTGGGCAGACTTTGATTCAGGTCATACAATTTGCTGGACAAGTAAATGTTCTAGGCTAGCAGGAAGTCATACAAACAACACATTGCTTCATTCAGTTCTGGTTTTTACTCAACTAGTCCACAATTAGAGATCAAACTAGCATTAGGCTATTAGGTGAAGTCATTCAATCCATGAAGTCTTGTTTAGGTTGTACATGGAGCCAAAAAATTGTGTAGTAACAAAAACTAAAATACTTTAAAATACACTGAGAATTTTTTTGCAAATAGAGTGCATACATCTAAATGGCAGTTAGCTGATTAGTGTTCCTGGTGAAAGACAAACAAATGCCAGATGAGGAACACTTCAAATAGCTAATTATTCTTTGGAATCACAGGGGCATGTAATATAACATTCCTAGAATGTCATATAGAATGTCATTGTTTTGTACTACACTAATGAAGTATCTGAAAATAAACTGCTTGAAAGAGTTATTTATCTACAACAAGTTCAAGATGCTAACTATTTGAATTCATGTCTATGCATTCTCTCATGAAATTACTAAATCTGTGTATAATGTCTGATTTTCTGTATGCTAGATGGGAGAATTTTGCACTGTTAAATAGAAACCTTCATATATTTAACAAAGTGTCACAGCAAATCAGAAAAGATGGAAGACAGAGCATCTGAAATTCCATTTCTGTTCTGAACTTACGTGACTGTAGAGAACTGGAAACTCTTTTCCACAACTTGTATTTATAGCCCATAAACCTTTCTGGACCTCAATACTTAGAAGTCATTTCTTTAAGATATACCATAAAGATGGTTAAATTGTCCTCTAGGGAAGTTCAGGGTCTTTTTAAATACTGAGTACTGAAATTCTAGATATCAGACCCTTTTATTTCTAATGAAAAGGCACTAATAATTCTAATAATTCTAATTAATGTCATGATTCTCCATGTATGTTGAACTGGGTGATTAACTGCAATGATATCTTACCAGTGTTAGATAAGGTGCTGTCAGTAAAGGAAGAAGAGAATGAAGGGAACCAAAATATTTTTCTTTTCATAATATAACCACTAATTCTAGTAATTTTTTTCTTCATATGCAATGACAGATAACAGCTGAGAGCACAGTTCTGTCCTTCAAGATGGAAGTACAGACCTATCTTTCATTTTCCCTACAGCTTTGCAGCTTTCACTGTCTAGACTTATCTTCTAGATAGACTTCAGAGAGAATTCCTCCATCATGAATACCTGACTCTGTACATGATTCCATCAGAAACTTTGCCAGGCTTACCAGTGATCTGCCTATGTTGCAAACCAATATCTCAATAGCTCTTTTTTTCATCGTCTGGATATTGCCATACCAAAACCATGGATTGGAGTGGTGTGTCACTTTTCACAATGAAGAAGGTCACACAGATATTGCCAGATAGCTAGAGAATTTGTGGTTAGCTTTGTTTTTCTGGAAGTGTACATTCTTTTGGTAGAAACTGCCAATAGTTTAGCGGTGCTTACTGTCTGTTAATGAGTCAGTGACCATACATTGCCAGTTTCCAATGCAACAATTAACTGAAATGTGATAAAGCTTCCCATTAACTTTTCTGGATAATGGCATAGTATTGTTGCTTTGGAGAGGTTATATGGATGATCCTTTACAGATAACAAGTTGGTGGATATTTACAGGTGCTGTAAATTTTAGACAATTTATATTCGAGCTAAGCAGACTACCATAGGCTCTGCTTCAGGATCTCACACAACATTATGCTGAAGTCATCAGCAGAAATACAAGAAAAACTTTAGTGACGTGCTGATAATGGATATGACTCAGACTAAACCTAACCCAAAGCCTAAACCTAAGCCTAAGCCTAAGCCTAAACCTAAGCCTAAACCTAAGCCTAAACCTAAGCCTAAGCCTAAGCCTAACCCTGACTAACACTAACCCTAACACAAACCCTAATGCAAACCCTATCGCAAACCCTAACCCTAACCCTAACCCTAACCCTCGCCACTTGGGAGTAACACAGAAATGCTGCCAGGATGTGCAAGGATGTAACAAGGAAGGATGAGGTCCATTTGGAATTAAATCTGTCAAAGGGTACAAATGACAGTAAGATTGAAGATTTCAGGGAAAGCCAATGTCAGTAGAGTTTTTAAAAAGAGCTTGGAAGAGGACACAGGAAAGTACAGGCCAGTCAGCCTCACCTTCATTCCTGCAAAGGTGATGGGGCAGATCATTCTGGAGGCTACCTTTGAGTGTGTGGAGCAAAAGAATGTTATCAGAAGTAGTCAGCATGGATTCACCAAGGAGTAATCGTGCTTGACCATTCTAATAGCCCTCTATGATGGCACAACTGGCTGAGTTCATGAGACAAGAAAGTATAGGCTTGGCTCCACCAAGGCTTTTGACACTGTCTCCCATAATACCCTCACAGGCAAACTCAGGAAGTGTGGGTTAGATGAGAGGACAGTGAGGTGCACTGAGAATTGGCTGATTGGCCAAGCTCAGGGAGTTGTGATCAGCAGTTCAGAGTCTAGCTGGAGGCCTGCAGCTAGCCGTGTTCCTCAGGGGATTGTACTGGGTGTGGTTGTCTTCAAATTTGCTGTCAATGACCTGGATGAAATGACAGAATGTGCCTTCAACAAGGTTGCTGATGATATGAGACTTGAAGGAGTGGCTGATTCACCAGAAGGCAGTGCTGCCACCCAGCAAGACCTGGACAGGCTAGAGATCTGGGTGCAGAGGAACCTAGTGAAGTTCTACAAAGGCAAGTGCAGGACCCTGAACCTGAGGAAGAATAACCCCCCCCCCCACCAGGACAGGTACAAAGCAGCTCTGTGGAGGAATACGTGGGGGTCCTGATGGACAAGAAATTACTATGAGCAAGTAGTGGCCAAGACAAGGGATTGGAGAGGGTCAAGAGGAGAGCTATGAAGATAATGAGAGGAATAAAGCATCTCTCTTTTGAGGAGAGGCTGAGAGAGATGGGCCTGTTTATCCTTGAGAAGAGAAGACTGGGAGGGGATCATATCAATGTCTACAAATACCTTAAGGGCAGATGTCAGTAGGATGGGAACAGAATCTTTTAATAAGTGGTGCCCAGTGACATGAAAATTAACAACAGGTACAAACTGAAACAGAGGAAGTTCTGTCTAAATATGAGGACAAAGTTATTTACTTTATGTGCGACAGAACACTGCAACAGGCTATTCAAAACCCATCCAGACATGAGCCTGTGCAACCTGCTTTAACAGTGGGGTTAGACTAGATGACCTCCAGAGGTCCCTTTCAACCCCAACCATTCTGTTATTCTAAAGTGGTGATAAATTTTCAAAATGTGTCATTTTTTACTTATGTATTTGTATTTGAAAGTCTTTGACTCTTGACAGAATAGTGAAATGTAGATGTTGCCTTAATTTCCAAGGTAGTTTTGTCTTTGATCCCAAACTGCTATCCTTACAGCTGAATTCAGTTACCAATACTGACACCATAAAAGACCTCAAGCTACTTGTTATTTTTAGAAAACTCTTTTTCAAACAAAAAAGGCAATAAGTAATAACACAAATGGATTCTTATTAAAAAGTGGCAGATCTGTGAACATGCACTGAGCCAGACTGTAAGCTGTGTAACAGCTGTAACTAAATGCAAAGCTACAATTGACCTTTACCTGTTGTGTGTTCACCAAAAAAATTGTTATTGACTAGTTGAATGTCTGTAGTGGTCAGACAGATTGATTGAATTTATAGAGATTTTGGGTCATGTTTAGCAAAGGGTCAAAACCAGCATGATTTTTTTAGGATTAATTTTTTAAATAAATACAGGATATTTTCAAACTTCAGAGCTCGTGTGGCATGTATAGTAAACTTGTGATGTAAAAAGTTATAAGGAAAATGTGTGGATATGAAAGACACTATTTCCGTTAATTAGTTTTTGATGATTGACATCCGCTGCTATTTTTGAACTAGTCATTTTTCTTGGGTTCAGTTGCTCCCTTCCATCTATATATACCTACCTCAAAAATTATCTTCATTATCTTCATACCCTCCCTTTCTATTATACTTCACTGATTCCCATTTCCCCTAATACAAGGTTTTTCACAAAATTAATATTTCTTAAATAAAGAGATGCATTAAAGAGAAAACTCTAAGTAGCACTTTGCTTTTATTACTAGGCTAACCCAAGTGCTATCTGTTTTTTCATAGGGAACAGAAGCTAATTTTCCTGCTGAATTAAAGGAGAAAGAAGATCAATCTGCTGGAAAAGGCTATAAAATGCTAGTTTTCCCTCTAAAATAAGCAGAAATGGCTGTTGCTGTTTTCCATTCACATTGGAGAAACATGTACTTACAGGCCATATTATTGTTATTTTACATCAAATGAAACTACAAAGAAAGAATAAATTTGTAAGGAAAATGTTTCTATTTGTACTTGGGCAGAGTGTCATTGTGGCATTGTGTGAGTACTAACAGTGAAAATAAATCTCCTGAGGTTTTTAACAGGGAAATTGCTATACTTTTTGGGTTTTCTTCAACTATGTCTTCAACTGTAGCATTTTTCTGCTTTTCATCAGCTTGAATTAGAGAGGGGAAAATAAGGAAACAAAGTGGACAATTATGGACAATTATGGACAAAGTGGACAAATTGTGGACAATTACATTTTAAAGAAAAATCAGTTGAAATACTCCTTCAGTCTTCATTGTGAAAAGCTATACATCTAAAAGAATGCTTCAATTTGATCCAAAAATTTGAAAGTACATACATGAAACTTTTTTTGTGTGTCTCCTGTAAAACAATAAAGTTTTGTTTCTAAATGATTGTGTTATTAATACCTAGTGAAATGGCTGTTGGTACATTAGTACTATAGTTATAAAGCCTGTTCATAACTTTATATTAATGTGTGAATTATTGTGGGAGCTGAAGTGAAAATTCTCTTTAATTTATCTAAAAAGACAGTGTTTCTCCAGGAGAAACAAAGACAAAGAACAAAGACAAAAATCTTGTAGTGTTGGCAGTAAGGAGTAAATTAGTGCTTATCAGTAATTAATCTAAAAAGATGATAAATACCTCAGTTCAAACATAAAATAAAAATATAGACCAATAAATATAATAAAATAAAATCTTCCTTTTGCCTGTTTGTTTAGATTTTTCAGCTAATGTCAAGCCGATCTTTAACATACAGCATTCTAAGTTCATTTAACTCAACAGCACAGGCAGTGGCAATCTCTTGACTGGCTGGATGACAGCAGGCTATGAAGCAATACACACCTAAACATGAACTACTTCCATGTATAAAAAGCTTTTGATAAACTTTTTTAAACACTTTAGAAAAAAATAAAAATAGTATATCTCTGTGTTTGCAGTTGCGTAATAGAATAATAGCATGAACATAAAGGTGAATTATTTAATATTCCTGAAATTTGCTATTACAAGGCTATTTGTGTAAGCCTGAATCATAAAGTGCCTGGGGGTGATTCTGAAGTACACAACTTTTCATCTTTATCAATTTAGATCTAGGCAACATCAAAATGACTGGAAATTGCTTGATGCACATTGTGAGCTGCTGATTCTTATGCCAGGCCATGTCTAGTTATTCAGGTGTCCCCTTCCAAATCTGATTTTCATACACCTGATCACCTCAAGGGGGAAAAAAACACAAGAAAATTGTTGCATTAGCATTGAACAAGCAGCAATTTCACTTTTTACATTAGTAACACATAGCAAGATCAGTAAATATTTATTTCTTAGCACTGGGACTTTGTTTTAAGAACCCACTGCTAATTAATGGAGTTATGTTAAAAAATCCTGATCCAGGTAGCCTTACAACCTTAAATTTGGCAGCTGGTCTAGTTTTGCTCTGCAGATTCAAAAGACAAGATGTTTATTGCTGTAAAGCAGTACCTAAGTGCTGAACAAGACAATTAGGTATTCATCAGACTAGCATAGCATCAGACTAAGGTATTCATCAGCCTATTTATTCTAATACCAACATAAATTAGCATGTTATAAGGCAAAACAATGCTCTATCATTAATAAACTCAGTCTTCCATAGCAAAGAAATAAAAAATTTAGAAAGAAAGAAGACTGTTAATTGATTTCAGGTACTTAAAAGATATTTTATTGCTTTCATTAGCTTTAAATAATAATGACCTGACATCATTCAAAGAATCTGGGCATCCCAACACTTTATTGAATTTTCTATACATTGAAGCTCTCAGTAAAATTACCAGAGATGAAATTGCTTCCCAAAAAAATTCCCCAAAACAATAATAAAAAAGAAAACACCCCAAAACAAAAAAGACCCCAAAAAAACCCAAATCAAACCAAAAAGAACCCAAACAAACCCCCCCCTCCAATAATTAAAACAAACAAACAAAAAAACCAAAAATAAAACCAAAACCAAAAATCCCCACACTCCAAAGCAAACAAAAAATTGTTTCAAGGTAAGTTTAATGGAGTGGTGTCCAGATAGCATATGACAGACATCTTCTCAAAAGCCAGAAGGAAATATGAATAAAGAAGAACAAAGCAATAAGGTGGGAAGATTGCAAAGACCATTGAGACTGTGACAGTCACAAAAGGAAATGAAAATAGAAATGCAAACCAGGATAAGACTATGTGAAAATTTTAAAGATAAGGATGTCCTGGAAAACAAAATGCTTTACACTGAGACAACAGCCATCCAGAATGAGATTTCTGGAATGAATAATGGAGTTAAAAGAAAGGAGGAGAGATTATGCAGCATTTTGAGTACAGAAGTTGACATTCTTGGAATGTTGAATGGAAAATTATGTTAATCAAACTCTTTGAGGAGATAAGTGACTAAATCCTAACATAGATTTGAATCATTTCTATAACTGGCATGGAGATTTAAACTTTAACTGCATTCAACTGATTTTTGTAAGAAGCCACTTGGCATTAACACATACACTGATGCACTCTGAGGAAGAATATTCCAGTGGAAGTAATGAGCAAACCCTTGCCCGTTTCCCTTGGCTATTTTACTTAGAGAGTTCATCTATTTCAAAATATGCTGAACAATCCATGGGTAAAACTACATATTACTGAACTTTTTAATATTCTGATTTCCTATTTTGTTATGCACTGTGCAGAACTCAAATACTTATGACCTCAAGTGCTTCCTTAGAATTTATCAACATTAAAGAGCAGAGCTGTGGCATTTGGAATGGGTCTTGGATCCTCAGTACAGGCCTGGGCTATGTTATGTGACACAAGATTAGCACTGTGATAGCTTTTACGATATTTCAGCTGCATCATGAGACCCCTTCATACAGTAATCCACAGGGTTTCTTTCATCCTCTGAATTACACTGTCACACCATCACTGTGAAGTTTTGGTCATCAAAGTTGTTCTAATTATATTACTATTTTAATGTCATTGTGCAGTAACCATGATGTTAAAGAGTGTCCAGTTGATATATTCCCCAATTTAAGTGCATTTGCTGTAGCAAGTGCTTGCAATTACAAGTTTATTTTGTAAACATCCTTGACTGAGGATATACATGTTTTGGATTTCAAGATGTCGATGACTTTTCAGGCAGCTGAATTTACATAAGATCATAAAAAATTTACACAAGATCATCAAATTTACATAAGATCATCATCATATGCAAACCATCTCCACCCATAGACTCAAAACTCTCATGAGTCACAAAGTTTGTAATGAAGTTTTGATTCTGCTCATGGTATTTTTTCCTAGATTTGCTATTCAACAAAATTTATATCACTTGTACTGTACCCAGAAAAGAAGGCTGATTGATTTTCTGTTCAGGTTTCTACAAATTCATCAGTCAAACAGACCACAATAACTTTGTCTTGTACCTTTCCAAGCAGTTGTCAGTTAAGTAATGCCCTGATGATTATCACATGATGATTGATTTCATTTCCTTAGTCACAGATGAAAACTGATAACATCTTTGAAATCTTTTTCCTAGGCTCCTCAAGTAAAGAATACTGAGCTTTCTTACCAGCTTGTGCAAATCTTATACTTTGACATTTGCTATTTATTTGTTAGTTTTCACAGCTGCAGAGATATTCAGTGATCTTGAAAACTGATCAATTATTTGAAACAGTTTGTAATTATCTTGCACTCACTGTATACCAAATGA
The DNA here is from genome assembly GCA_013397555.1 of Urocynchramus pylzowi. Taxonomy (NCBI): domain Eukaryota; kingdom Metazoa; phylum Chordata; class Aves; order Passeriformes; family Fringillidae; genus Urocynchramus; species Urocynchramus pylzowi. Next base: position 237,576 of record VZRH01001271.1, read on the forward strand.
TCATTATGCTTATTATGTTAATGACTAACCCATTTTTTCCAGAAGCATTGTGTGACTCTTAATACAAGCCATTTATTGACATTGCAGCAGAAATTTAATTTTCTGACTACCGACCATACACAGCTTTAAATTAATCAGAAACAAGTTGAAAGCTTTTTTTGACATCTGAAAACTTGAGTCATTTAGGTGCTTTTTCAACAATTTTCTTTCATAAAATTTTATAGTCCATTTTTTGGAATAAAACTGGTTTTTCTCCCCCTGCAGAAAAGTTGTACTTTATTTCCTTAGATTGTTTAGCATTCTGGAATGCTGGGTAGATAATCTGAAGACTGGGTGGTAACTATGAATATTGTGTGTAGAAATGAGACAGACCAGGCAAAAATATAATACAGACAAAAAACCCCATATTGAATCACAAGGTGTTATGGGGTTTTTTCTGCTTATTTTGTCAAAACTGTTGTAAAAAAAAAAAAAAAAACAAAAAAAACAAAAAAAACCCAACAAAAAACCCCTCAACAAACCCACAAATCCATACCACATTTGGCTTGCTTTTATTGTGATCTTTACAATCCCAAAGAGTAATTCCCTTTTAAACTCTGTACTTAGTGGATATATTAAAGCATTGAGTTTTGCCACCCCAGGACAATGGTTGCCTTTTTGCATCATGGCAGTAAATTTGAAAGTAAACTATGGAAATTGTTCAAACCTTTTGGACCTTTCTTTAGCCATTATTTATAGGATAATTATATAGCATATTAACAGTAATATACTGTTAAGAATAGACCAGAAAAGATCTCTTGAAACTTTTAGACAATGTAAGAGGAATTAGAATGAACAAGACATATAGGAACATGCTGTTTAGAAGAGTAATTTTTTGCACATTTTTTCTGATTTAGTTTTGAATAATTTCCAGTTTCTAAGTTATAGCAAAAAGAGACGTAAACTGTAGGTCAAACAGGAAGTAATATGATTATACTATTTGTCCTGTTTCTGAAAATCATTACATACAGATTGTCTTTTAAACAATTTGAGCAGTCCCATGGCCATTTCCTAGTGTTGAGGTGTTTATGAATGTGAAGTAATTTTTTAATAGGTGTTTCCACTATTGATGGGGTTGAAGGGAGGAGGCAGGAGCAAGACATCCCTAGAGTTTCCACATATATATATGTACATATAATCTTCACACATAGTTTTAAACTTATATCACTGCTTTAGCATTTTCAGTTTATTTTTTGTATTCATCCTTCAATAATTCAATCACCTTGATGATGAGCCACATCAAATGTATGGGAGAAAAATCCCATACATTAAAGTTCTCTTTTTACAATATAATATAACTCAAACCTAGCACTGAATATTTCCAGCAGTGTGTGTGGAAGTGACATAAAAGAAGGTTATATATTTTGAAGAGTATTTTATATTTTCAGGGATGCTGTATTTAATACCTAACTTTCTCTTTCTTGTATGAAATAACCTTCTGCTGTGCATCTTAATTTTAAAAGGAAAGCAGAATCTTGAACAAAAATTGACATATTACACATTTTATCTAAAATATAGCTCCAAGATACTCTGGCTGGTGGGCACATCTTTGAATGTTTTAAATGCCTTCCTTTGATCTTTCCTTTCACCGAGAGGGAACACTTGCCTATTGGTAACATCATGTCACCTACCCAAATGTCAGCAATAAAATGAACATATGGAAACAAATCAAGTTGTGAGTGACTCTTTATTCATATGGGCCGGATGCCATGCTCTGGTCAGACTGTGCAGAGGTTTCAGTGTCCTTCCATCTGTCTTCATCCTGACCAAACACCCCAACTCTGAGTCCAGGACCAGCTTCTACAGAACTTCTTTTCATGAATCTAGACATGAATAATGTTTTGATGGAACCATTTAAAGCAATATAATATATTTGCCTGCATTTTACATTTCCATCTCTGTGCAAAATGTCTCTATTTTAGGGTTGTTTCTAATTCAGAACTGAAATACAAAGACTCAGTGTGTGTAGGAACTAGTGAGGAATCAACTATAAGTTCAACAAATATTACTTTAAGATAGTGCGGTTTTAATTTAACTTAATTACTAGTGTAAATTTATTTCAAAATATAGAAATAACATTCTTTCTAATGTAGTTTATATTGTTTCCTCATTTCAAATCTACAATCAGCCATCTTTTAAAGACACTCATGATTTGTTCCTGTGCGGTTCTGAGCTCACTAAACTGACATTTGTGTTGCCGACAATCAAAAACTTTCCACACCCTAGAAAACAGAGTGGGCGCCATTTCTATAGGTGTGCCTTAATTCTATACTTTTGAGTTAGTGTGGTTCACTAACTAACTTTAGTATGCTAAATGGTTATTCTCGTGGAATTAGGAAGTTGTGTTCTCTTGGCTGAGTTCATGATAAGAAAATCAATATTGTAAGGTCCTTAATTGTTTGGAAATCTTGAAAATTACACGGTGAGATGAAGCATTTAGACCAGTTCACATGAAAGTCAGTTTCTACATTCTCAATATAAATTATGCTTCATCATGCACTTCCCTAAATAGCAATTACTTGGATAGACCTGTTCTGCCTTTATATTTTTCTTAACTTTTCCATTTTAAAATTTTTTTAAATTTTTAAATATTCATATGTATCACTCTGTGAACAGCAAACTGGGCATTACCACTTACTTTCTCCCTCTCTCTCTCTCTCTCTCTTTTTTTGCAGGCAATGTTTATATATATTATATATATATTTTTTTTGTGTTTGGACTCCTTTTAAACATATAGCATACTTAAGGTTTATTGTATTTGCAGGTGCCCTCAGTCAGGAAGGAATTATGAGTCTGACTCTATGTTCTCAGAAGGCTAATTTATTATTTGATACTAAACTATACTAAACTAAAGAATACAGAAAAGATACTTGCTGAAATGCTAAAAGATACTAATGAAAAATTTGTGACTCTTTCCAGAGTCCTGTCCTGACACAGATTTTCACCAATTGTCCAATGAGCCAAAACAGTTCACACCAGAATCCAATCAGGCAATCACCTTCAGGTAAACAATCTTCCATGATACATTCCACTTGTGCACAAACACAGGAGAAACAAATGAGATAAGATTGTTTTCCTTTTTTCTTTGGGGCCTCTTGCTGTCTTTTCAGCTTCCCAGGAGAAAACTCCTGGGGAAAAAGTCATACCCAGAGAATGTGGATGCCACAAAGATATAGGCTTTCTTTCTATTAGGACTACCTATTTGAAGTTTTTTAAGGCTTTGGCTTTAAATTTCTAGGTTTTGATGCCTTTTATGCTGTGATTGAAAAACATCCAAACAAATGGCAAATCAAACAGTTAATAGTATTACTGCAGTTAGAAAGACCAAGGTGGCAAGAAGTAACCTTCTAAGGAACCAACTGATACAACTGTACAGTTGTAAAAGTGAGAAATTTTCAGGCCCTCTAACTTTCAACAGGTCTGTACAGACAGGTCAAATAAGCAGCTATGTATAAATAGAGAACAATAACATTAACTTTGGGGGGAAAAAGCATCAAGCTTCTCCACAGAAACAACAGACAGGGGTTAGCATCTCCTTGACAACCAGGAGTGAGATGTCAGAAATGGAGAGGTATTTTTTAAGAATTTTTTCTCACTACTAACTGTATGTTTAAGTTCTGCAGATTGTATGTAAAAAATTATTGTAGTACACAGCAATTTCAACACCGGTTGAGCGTTTGTGTGCTAATTCACACTTCTGAAAAAAACCTAATATGCTTATTTAGGACCCATGAAAAATAGTAGGGGAATCCTGCCACTTGCAGATTCTCCCAGCAATCAACTTATTAAGGACAGAAGCACACAAAAAACAATTAAAGACTGGTTTTCATACAACAGCTATGCCATCTAACTCAACCCGCAAAATCTGAATCTTTAAGGGAGATCTGCAGGGCAGCCTCAGTAGATAAAAAAGAGAGTAAAATTCTATTAAATGTAAAAACATTTATGTTAAGTGTTAAAATATAATGTAAAAGATGCTAAGACTGTATACATCACAAGTCCTGCTTCTCACATACTGCTAAAAGTTAATTCTCTCACAAATGCAAAGCTTTTTTCCATACCTCTGCTGAACTTGTCATCTTTTTGCTTGTTTGTATTCCATTATGCCATGTTATCACCAAGTAATTTTCTACCTCAAAGTGTATAATGGATTAACATAATTCATAGGTTAATGTTCCCAACCTGGTTTTGGATTGGCTTGACTATTTCTCTGCCTCTCAGAACCAGTCTGTGGCTTATCATAAGAATTTGTCCATTTTTCCAAATATATCAATTGCTCAACTAAAGAAACTATTTCTTAATGCAAACCTTACCTGGATGATTTTTTCAAACATATCCAAGCTTACATTCAGTTTACTTAAACATTTCCAACTAAAATGCTACCATGGTTCTGCAGTTCAGTGGATCGTCTGAATGACAGAATATTGACAGGCAAATTTTTAAAGAAATCTACATAGAGTAGGCAAAAATTGTACATAGTAGATACACATGCTGAAAATCATGAGCTATAAACAAGCTGGTGCTGCTCCTATAAGATCATCTTGCAAGTCTTTTGACTAGTTTGATGAAAAACATTGTATATGAATAATCAGCTTCAGTTAAAAGAGTATGAATGGAAGGAATTACTTCATACATGAATAAAAAGGAAAATGTCCTTACATTGTTATATACACTTAGATTATATCCAGTCTGGAATATTTGTATTCTTTCCCTCTACTTCAAATGGTAAAAAAGGTATGTAAAGGGTTATAAATGATGATTGAGGGGCTGAGGTGACACCTGTACTAGGAGACATTGAATAGACTCTGACACTGCATCAAAAAAAGTAATGACCAGAAGAAGGCATTAGGGAGGTTTTACGTAGTGGGATGAAAACAAATAGAGAACAGAAATTTTTCTTCTAACTATACAAGAACACAGCAAATAAAAGGGTCAGACAGCATGCTGGAAATACATAAAAGACAGTTATTTCAAGCAGAAAGCAGTCAACAGCTGAAGTCCTTGCCAAGATATTTACAGTCCAAAAGCATAAATAGGTTCATAAAAGATTAGATAAATGCATGGGAAAATTACCCTAGAAGCTGCTATTAAAAACAGATCTTTTGGCTGAGGCAGTCCCTAAGCTGCAAATTGGAAGGATTTTTCATTTCTCTGCTGTTAAAAGGAGGTTTTCCTTAAGCAGTGCTGACCCCATTCAGAGGGAGTATTCTGGGAAAGATGGATCTTTAATCTGACCTAAGGCATCTATACATATGTACTTACACTGTCCTGAAAATCTCCAGCTCAATATGAAACCAAAATTTCAGCAAGTACTTTGATGTTTTGCCAAGCTCTAAACATTTTGCTAAAGTATTACCTTCTACAGTAACATTTCACCTTTTGTGCAGCAGAGTATATTCCCTTTTTCCATCTCTATTTTTGACTGAGACACAGTTTACACTAAAGCAGAGGTTATGGCTCCATTAACACATAGGTCAGTTTTATTTAAATGGCAACATTGAGCCATGACAGGTGAACAGTGTGTTGTAACTAGGTCCTTCTACTCAGTAGGATATACATTTCTGTTGAAACCTATCAGTAAGTGTCATAATATCAAATAAGAAACAATGACATCTAGCAGCCATCCTCATTAAATGCAAAAACAAAGACATCAAAAATAAGTGGACAGTTTCTCCACTGCAGGATTTAATAAAGTGAGTAGCACACTATTGAATGGGGAGGAGGGGGATGGAAAGCTGTCAGTAAATATCTTTTCATATATATATATATATATATAAAGTACATCTTATATTTTGCAGAGGGAAACTATTTGAGTTACGAATTAAATGTTCTCATTTGGGAGACAGTATTCCACCAACCCCTAGCAAGAGAGGGCTGAATCAAATGTCCCAAAATTCAGCTGGGTCTCTCTATTTAATGAAAGAAGAGATCTGCCTGGATCTGCTCCCATGCTGTATTGCCCTGGGGTCATGATTACCTTTGCTCACCAATTAGATGTCCCTGTCCTGAGCTGAGAGTCAGCATGCAGCTTCATTTCCCCCCCTTCGTTTTCCTTCTTTCCACAATCTCCACTCTAATTTCTAACAAAAAATTAAACATTTTTTCCTACTTGTGTCCAAGTAACATTTTTTTGATAATCAACATTTTTTTAAAATGGGGCAAGTGGTACTTTTTACTTACTGCGTAAAAAGCCAAAAGCACAAGAGAAAAAACAAAAAAAAAAAAAAAAAGGAAGGAAGGAAGGAAGGAAGGAAGGAAGGAAGGAAGGAAGGAAGGAAGAAAGAAAGAAAGAAAGAAAGAAAGAAAGAAAGAAAGAAAGAAAGAAAGAAAGAAAGAAAGAAAGAAAGAAAGAAAGAAAGAAAGAAAGAAAGAGAAAATTTATACTAAACCCATTGCACGGTGGTACCAAAAGTAGTACATTTTGTTGTTGCAGTGTACAATATACTAAATTGCTGCTGGAGCAGGTCAGAATGTGCCATTAGTTAGGTATTGTCCATTTTTGTGTGAGGGAATAATTTTTCTCTGATGTCTCTCTCCCTTTCCTATCTTACAGAGGCTTGCATTGCTCATGGGGTCTCAGGACAATTGTTTGTGCTCAAGTCAATCACCACAGGCTGTGCCATGCAAATAAAGTAAATATTCAAAAAGCCAAAGTGAGCTGAGTGCTAAGAACTTGAGTTCTGAAGAGTTCTCAGTCTCCTGCTGAGTGTGTGACTTCTGAAATGGCTCACAGTCTCTTTGGCAATGTCGGTACTTTTCACTATTTGCCCAGTCTATGAATTTTTTGAGCAGTTTAGGTTAAGATTTCATTGAAACACACTAAAAATGCAGTTATAGTATTTAGGATATATTTTTTTTAATGTGGAGGAAGAGAAGATATCACAAGAAATCACAATACCAAAGGATCACATTGTTAGAGGAAAGAGAAAAAATTCTAGCTTTCCACTTTCTTTTCAGTGCTAATGACAGTTGTCTTTCAAACACTAGACACTACTTTTACCAGAGCCTAGGTAAGAAAATAAGAGAGAAAACTAAAGTATTTAAATATGTCTAATAGGAAAAAAAAAAAAAAAAAAAAAAAAAATGGTTTCANACAAAAATTTTTAAAAATCTAGAAAAAGAAAAAAAAAAAAAAAAAAAAAAAAAAAAAAGTGGTTTCACCAGTGCAACTCAAATAATTTAAATTAGCATACTAAAACGTAACAGTGTCTCTCAAGATTAACTATACTTTCAGAGAAATAAATTTCCTTCTCTAGACTACAGAAAGCACATGTTGCAATTTCAACTAACATTTGCTTTTCTCAAGGCCCATTTTGCAAGTTTAGTGAAAGCCATGTAACCACTTCACATGCAAGTCATTGAAGCTGAAGTACTCAATAGCTTGTCATTGTTTGTCCACAGTCTGTGAAGAAACATAATCCAGGTAATTTCTGAAGACTCTTCACAGAGCTAGTGTATAAAACTGAATAGAACAGCAGTGATCCTTGATTCCTGTAAAGAAATTTGTCAACACCAGGAGAGTGAATTTATTAAAAGGGAGCACTGGGAGAAGACACAGAGAACTAGGACTGAAAAGAAGTGTTAAGGCCTTCCTTCAGCACTTCATAATCCCTTATACCCTTCTAACTATTGACAACCAAGTTGAGGCTGGGATGTTTCTTTGAGCTCTGACACAAAAAAATGGCCTTATTTATTAAAAAATTCAGCTTGCAATTCTAAGTAAAATAAAGGTTGAAAAATAGAGGATACTCTGGGTTCTTGTCAAATTCTGGGGTAAAATGACATGAAATTAATCTTAGATTTTTTTTAAATTTTAAAATTATGAGAAAAAAATTCCAAATTCAGGATAAGATATTAAGGATCCTTCTGTCTCAGAGAAGAAGGATAAATATGATAAAGCAATAATCTCAAGGGATTGGTGCTTTTTGAAAAAGCCATCCCGCATTACATGTTTTCCAATAATAAACACTAGGATTTCCTTCTGCTGTAAGCAGGAGCATGCAGGAACAATCCCAGGCAAAGAGCTACAAGCAGCTGATACGTTTTACTGGTGTGTAGAGGTGACCAAGAGCATGTCTCTAAGCAGGTACTTCTCCCTGCAGCGCATCCTCGCCTTTCCCAAGGGGAAGCTGCCAATCGTGCTGCCATCTGGTGGCTTGTAGTCCGTGCAGCTGCCTCGGCTTAAACTCGATTCATAAAGGAGCATCTCTCAGTTGCTCTTTGCAACTGCTTCAACCAAGGTGTCTGAGCGCTGGTTTCTACAAAATGATACTTTTACAAGTAACAGTTGACTGATTTCTTGACAGTTCGTTTTGGCACCTGTGTAGAGGGCATGCTGTGATAATATTTCTCTAATTTTTCTCAATGAGTTAATGGAGGAGAAGGTTGAAGAAAAACGCTGAAGAAATTTAACACTTTCTAGAGTTAGCTGTGCTTGTAACACTACCAATCTACTGGACTAATGAGGAAAGTGAGGATAACAAGGATTAAACAAATAGTAGATAAAACAATGCAGAAAATACCATTTAAAAGCATCAAAAATAATAGGGACATAAACTACAAAATGGGTATGTCATCAAAGACTGATCATAATCAAGGACAGCCTGAGTCTGTAAGGTAAAAAAGTACAATTTATTCTGTGGGGATTTTTCAATCCAGTCTGCAATTAGTCTTCTGTAAAATGGTTTTGTAAGTATTCTGAGGCACATGGACATCTAGACATGAACAATAAGATTCACAAAAAGCAGTCTTTCATTGAGGTTGTACACATTTATTACTCCAGTGTTATTCTTACAAAATTGTCTGAACAATTTTGATAGCTAAAAAGCATACACATTAAAAATATTTACCTCTGTATTTGGAACTGAAATAGACAATTAATAACTTTAATCTATTTTAGTCTGATTTTAGAAAGACTTCTCCTTAAAAACTACATTCCACAAATGCATTTATTTCTGATTTACCCTGGAAAAGCAAAGGTGTAAAAGAAACTATTAGTTCAATGTGAAACCTTGGCCAGAAAACAGGTGAAGATTAATTTTACATTGACATTTTGTAAGTGCATACTGCCCAAGCTGTTTGTTCAAACAAGGCAAAGCCATAGTATTTCGAATGTTACTATGAAATAAACAACAGTTCCTCATTTTGCTGGAATAGGGGAAAAACAACTCTCTTTGAGGGTATTGGGATAGTTTAAATTGAAACAGCCTGCCTCTACTGCTGTATCATTTATGAAAGCAAAGTAACAAAGTACACTATAGATATCAGGTGCTGTTCAAACACAATATTTTAAAAAAAAGTGTAGCTTGGCAACCTCTTGTTCAATTTCCTCATAGAGCTGTGAGCATCAGCACGTATCTAGCTGCCAACCACATCCACTGAGTAAATGCAGCAGAAGATAATCTTCTGTGTTAAACTGGGGGAAATTAAAGCAGTAGCCTTTCATTCTGCCTCAAGACTGTTCCAGTTGATTGGTTGCAAACTGGTTGTCAATAGATTAAAACTATAACTACCTGGTTCATGCCAAAAGCATGCAAAATAATGTATTTGCCTTTTTTTTCTAAAGACAGACATTTTTATCTATGAATATATACAAACAAGTTGTGAGAGTTTAGAAAACTTTTATGGGGGATTTTTTTTTCTTCCCTAAGTATCATGATAAAATGGTAATCAAATGCTGTTTATGCAGGAAACATTGCCACTTTGAAAAAAATTTCCTTTTTCACTTAGAGAAAAAATGCTGTTTGGGAATGAGACTGAGCTTAACACTACTGAAGAAACAATTCTGTCAGTAGCAATTTCTATAGAGTCATCTGAGAACCTGAGATTGAATTTACAGAGATGACTCTATAGATGCTAGAGCATGAATTAAAGGTTTTGAAAAATTACTTTCCATTAAAGTATATAATATCCCAGATTAAACCTGTACTTTTAATTTACCTGTAATTTAGTCTTATATTCTAAATGAGGACATTTTTTGACATGTTGTCACTTATCATGAAGCTTTGTCATCAATTTTTGTTTGTTTTTAAGACCTTCATTTGTCCTCTGCTTTCAAGAGGTTCACAAATTTTCTCCTTCCCTTCCCTGAACCTCTTATTCTCCTAAATTCTGTGACATGATTATAAATACAAACAGAAAAAGTGTCAGACAACATTTCTTCAGGAGGCAAAGTGAGTTAAATGTGGTGAGACACCCTGGCAAGTAGGGGTTATTTTGCTGTTAGCCATAGCTAAGATCCCTAGTATAAAAGGATGAAATTGATATAAGCTGTTCCCTTATCTTCTAGTAGAAGCACATGGCCATGGGTTTTGAATAAGGGGGTAGGGTGAAAGTGAAGAGAGGAGAGAGGAGTGAGAAAGAGAAGATGAAAGGAAGAAAGGAAGGAAAAAAAGGAAGAAAGGAAGAAGGATCACCATTCCTGGCTCCAATGTCAATCAAGCTGACGGGGAGTCAAGGTTCCTGAGGGTGCCAGCTGGGTTGTATGGGTGTGCTTTTTTATAGATAAGTTTCCCCCACCCTGGTGCTATGTTTCTGGCTTTCTATGCAAGTTAGTTATCATACACATCTCCTCCTTACAGACCTTTCTGGAAAAGGGTCAGAGTGTTTTTAGGGGCTTTGGTGGTCTTGATACCCCATAATGAGTTTGCCTTTGCTCAACAGTCCATACCTGCTTCTTGACTTCACTCATGTACTTGCACTGTGCTGTGCTGTGCTTGTCTCTTGAAGCCAGAACAAGGATGCTTGTCCCAGAAAAATTCTGCCCTACCTTGTTATGGTCTCCTCCAACAACATTCTGTTCTTTCTCCCAGCGTGTTCTCACCAATAGTTGGTAATCCATGGCTACACAACAATAGGTGTTTGACACATACACATTAACCCCTTGTTTTCTGAGCTTCTAAGACCCCTGGCAGCTTTTCTCAGCTGAACTATACCTCTTTTTCTAATTCTCTTTTGAGTAGGACTTGCCCTAATATAATTTGAGTAAGGCACCAGTTTGATTTTCTGAGACATTAAACCTTGTGGAAAACTCCACCCATGTCAGTACCAAACATCTCCACTGCCAGTGGCTCACCAGCTCTTCTGCAATGTGTTAGCAGCAGATTAGCAGAAAAAACCATCAGGGACTAGGAACACTGAACCAGTCACCATAGTCCATGTCCCATATTCTCTGGAATAAAAGGAATCAGTCTAATTACAAAGGGTGATTTAAGAGTTTGTGTCATGAGTCCAGCTCTAGGCTGGGAACAAAGCATTATCAGAAACTTTTTCAAGTGAAAGCTTCATTTTTGCAGGTACTGAGGCAGCTTGCCTGGGAGACATACCATAAATATTGGGCGAACCAGTTGTGCAGCCCATGAGGATAGGAGAAATTAATATTACAGTCCAATGGCTGAGAAACTGGGACATGGTCTGGCAAGAGAGCTGTTCATTATGTGACTGGCTGCTGGCTGCCTCCAGTCTGGGTCCATCTGTTCTTTCTCCATCCTCTTGTGAGCCCTAGAGCTCCCACTGTCTTCAATGGCAGTCAATTATGGGCTACTTGATGGCTGTGCAGCTTTAAAGAGCCTGAGTAACACTGATGCCATAATCTGAGATCCATTAAAAGCACACTGCAGTGGTGGTATTTCTCTACAAGAGGTAGGAAATCAGATGGTCTCTTTCTTTGGAGTGGTCCAGTTATACACAGACACACTGTATGTTTTTATTTATCGTATCACTATTGAAAAACAGAAGATCTATGAGTAACTAAGAGAGTCAGCCTCTAGTATTCAGCTTCTGATAATTTCAGATTGATCATGGCATTTTCTATGTCTTGCAATGAAAATAAACGTTGTCAGAAAAAGAAGAAAATTCAGCATCCTTTTTGCTGTTATTTTCACTAAAAAAGCAAAAAATTTACAGTTATGGTGAAAGACTCTATTTCTCCTTGAGACTGAAATGTGGTACAAAGTCTGTTCTTTTAGACTCCTTTCAGACTGAGGAAGGGCAAAAAATCCCAGAAAATGAAAATCCCTGATGCACTCAATTAAGATTTCTTGTCAAATTTTTGCAGGTAAAATTAAGTTACTGTTCTTCTGATTCTTTTCAATCTTATTGCTAGGAAATGCGAATGTAAATAGAAAATGGAAGACAAGTGCCTTTCAACAAGTCTCATCAAATGTTTAAATATGTGTCTGTTTACTATTTTTTTATGCTTAAAAAAGATTTTTGTGCATCATTTATTTGACAAATCAAAATTTAAATGCAGAATTTTTTGGACATCAGTTATTAATTATTAAGAAATATTACCATAAAATCTTGAGTCACGAGTAATCTTTGGGCATTTTCTCAGAGTGATCTTCTTAACCCTTCTTACCAGCTTTTATAAAAAAGTGCTAAACTATCATTTTCAGACTGTGCTGAAAATGAGAGCAAGTAATAGGCACAAGATACTTGTGATTTGGGTCATTGCTATAATTATTTTAGCAACATAATTAAGTCTCAATCAACTGCAGTCACTAAGCACTGTAGTAAACAGTGCAGTGCAAATAACTGCTGAAAGTAATTTAGATAATGCTTCTTGCTAAATTCTACTTTCACTGTCAAGCTCTCTAATAAAAAGATATTTTCCTGGGAGGCCTTGCTTTGATAACTATTTTATTCTTCCTGCTCCTCAAATGCAGTAAAATTAAACCTTATCTATAGCTAGTCAAGCTTCTAGAGCTTGCAAGACAGTTATTATTTGTGCTTACAATAAAAGTCAATAAAAACGGTAAGCATACTTTTTCAACCCACATTTTTTCAATTGTTTGTTTCAGAGAATGCCCCTCAAATACCTCTCTTTGCAATACTTCTCTCACATGCCTGCATTAAGCTGATCAGAAGGTTGAAATTCAGCCTTCAAGAATTCCTCACAGCGGGACGAATTTAGCATTTGATCTTTTCCTCTGTTCCATGCTGTGTGGAAAGTGTTCCATTTTATAATGTGAAATGGTGTTTAAATTATGAAAATCTGTATGTAATCTCAGAGAAAAAGCAAAAGAACCCTAACCAAACCAAACAACCAAACAGGTTTGAATTCTAGTCAAGAAACAGAAAGTATTTCTTTGGTTTTTTACCAATCCTTTGCTCCACTTTCTGTTTTTATGGGACTCATTTCAATAAATGAATAATCATATCATAGCAGATTGGACAAATGGAGGTCCTTTATGTATCTTTATGGAAACAGCACTTTTTCACTTTTAAGGTTACATTTTCAAAACTTAGTATGCATGCATGTGTAAGTGTAGGATATATATATATATCTATATATCCAAAAAAGGGTGAAAGTTCACTGATAAATATCATTATAATGGTCACTATTTTTGTATTTTTAATCATATTTTATATTATTCCTATTGAGCACAAAAGAAAGTTGTTCTGTTCTGCTTTTCAGAGAAATTAGTTCATTTTTCAATTTCATCCAATGTCAACCTAATAGAGGAGGAGGGGAGTCTGTTCTGCTCTATTGATAATTTCATGACTTTCAGAGCTGGTGCTTTTCTTTCCAAAGTTGTGTGCTGTTTAACTGGAAAAAAAAAAAAAAAAAAAAGTTTTAAATGGTGCTATTATGCTATTACCAGTATTCTGTTGCATTGTGACTCACAGCCTGAAAGAAAATGCATCACCTTGGATATCAATTAGCCAATGTTAACGCATGCCATAATTAGATGATTGAATTTAATATGATTGCAGAAAGATAGAAAACAATAAATGTGGCAGGACAACATTTCTAACTCTACAGTCAGTGTTCACAGCTGGGATTGAAGTCTGCGTCTGGGTTCAAGGGTCTCAATTTCTTTCTGCACCTTTAGCTTTCCTCTTCAGATGACTTTTTTCTATGTCAAAGGCAAAGATATCTGTTGAAGGAAGTCAAAGGTGTATTCTTTGACTGAAAATAAAAAATGTTTTGTTTTAGGAGAATATTAACCTACTCTGTCAAAGCCAATAACAGATTTTTTGTTACTTGCAAGAAACAAAATGCATTTTATTGGCTAGAACTCTTCAGAGTGAAACATGAACAGCAATGTATGTGAAAGCTGGCTCTCCACTGTGGAAAGCAAGCCACAAAAAAAAAAAAAAAAAGTAATTTCCTTCTTTATAATTCTATTCCGCTGTATTTGATTAATTAGAAGAACCCTCCTCCCTTTCTTCTCTCAAATTGTTATGTCAAGGGAATGTGATATTAATTGAAAATTCTTCTTTCCCCTCAGGTATCCAAATGTTCATATGGCAGGATTAATCCTTCCCGTTAATTTGATTACTAATAAAAAATTACAGTTTTTATTTATTGCTCAGTTTAATAATTAATTTCCCCCATCTGCTGTTTGACAACACTGGACTACACTGAGATGGTAATCATAAATATTAAAGGTTGATGGATTTCTGCCAATTTATGCCAAAGTAAAATTTGCCCTGTGCACAAGCACTATCCCATTTTTGCTGGCAATGCTATTACCCTATGTAAACAGTGGAAAGTAGGGCATGTTTTCTGGGTTCATAAAAAAATTACTGAAATCAATGCTGAAAATCAACGCAATTGGAGTTCAGTACAGAAATAATGTACCCTACCAATTTTTTCATGGACTCAAAGAACAAGTTAGATGCCTATTTTATCTCTGAAAAACCATTTTCTCAGTGCTAATTGCAAAGAGGCTCATCTCTGCTGAAAGAAAATTAGGTCAGTTGAACTGAGAACAATATTATCTGCTCCAGGGAAAATGTAAGCTTATGGCTTTATGGATAGATACAGTCTATATGTATAGATTCATATTTCCCTTCATATCTATAGAGATATAGAAAAACAGGGCTTACATACACATATATTCATATGTGCACAACGAAAGTTAAAATGTACTTACTTTCAAAATGACATAAGGTCCTTATTTTTCACTTTGTACATCTGGGGTAGCTTGTAAATGTTCAGAAAACACCAGTTCAGTTAATAATGGATGTTGCTTTTGAATTTGATGCTACTTTCAAATCCAAACTGCATTTGACTTTGCCAAAAGGCAAATAAACTAATATAGTAGGCAAGTTTTTTACCAGTGACACAGTGTAAATACATATAAATGATGTTGGTAACACCAACATTAAAAAAAAGTCTGAAAATGAAGATCAAATTGATATACTTCTGAATTTATTCAAAAGTAGAAAGTTAAATAATCTTGGGTGAATGTAGTCTTAGTAAATAACCTATATACAGAGAATTTTCATTTTGCATAACTAATTGAAATAGGAATCAAAATCAGAGACCAAAACAAAATAACTTACCACAGAATGCAGTCTAGATTGGTAGCAATATCAGAGATGGAATATTATTTTTGGTTGTGCATTGAATTTTAGGAAATTGAGAGCTTTTATATTCAAATCTCATGCTTTTTTTTTTTTTTTTTCCAAATAGCAACTTACCTTTTTCTTACACATTCTCCCTGTCAAAAAAAGAAGAAAAAACCAAGAAAAGTGTAGTGTAGTGAGAAAAAATTTACTTAACTTTCTACACAGAAGAAAATGTAAGATGAGCAGGAATTCTGTTGGATATTCTGAATGTGTTATTATTGTACTAATCTTAAATAATAACTTCTTAATGTACATTTTGGTTGAATTAATGTCATAATTATTTCAGGGGAAAATTGGTTTTACAACTTTTTAAATCTTTTTTAAAGATTAACTTTCTGTACTTAAAATTTCTGTGTATTTACCTATAGTTTGTGAATGAATTAGAAAGTGCTATACTATGCAAGTATTGAACCAGTTGTGTTGTGAGAGAAATCTAAGAGAAAGAACTCATTCAGAAATCATCAGCTTTGGCATAGAGTGGTACTACTGAATCAGCCTTTGGAGTTCCTTTAAATTCTTCAGAGACAAAGTCAATTCCATAGAGAAACAACATGAATATAGTTAGAATAGGAAAAACTGATTCTCTATCTTGATACTGGAGGAAGCCAAAATAATCCTTTGGATTTTCTATGGAAGGAAATCAAATTTTAAAGAAAAAAAATACCTAAAATAAGACTTCCCTCTCTCTGTAAATCCTTGAATTTTGAGCTTTTGATAGATGATATAGCAAAAGCTTCTTACTTCTTCCTCTCTTTGCAATGAATTTAAATTTTATTAATATTCAAAACTTGAAATATGAAATCTGTGGGTATTTTTTAAGCTCTGAAATCTTCATTTTATCAAGAAAATTATTTTCTTTCAGTGACATGGTGGATCACTTTATAATTACCTAATATTCCCTTACTAGAATTTATCTGCATCCTTTAATTAAGGGGTTATGTATCTATCTTATGAAAAAAAAAAAAAAAAGAAAAAAAATCACCTTTGCTAGATTCTTCAGGCTTCATTTAGCTTTCAAAATATCTCCTAACAGCTGAAGTAAGTCTGAATATACAAAATATTGCATAGGAAGAAGTTCAGAAGAAAGCATTTCCTTCGATTGTATGTGCTCGGTGGAGGAGTACAGGTTTCCTATCTTTTTATTCTAGCTCAATAACTGACAAGAAGCAGAGTATCTTTCCAAGGCAGTATATCTGATCATAGTCACCTGCAACTTAGAGGTTAATTCTATGAATTTCACTGCATAATTATCTGTGCATATTTTTATAAAATACTTACTAGGAATTAGAAATGAAACTTCATTGGCTCAAATGCTGTAGGAAAGACAGGTAGAAGAACTTGACACAGCATGTCAGATGATAATCTTTGATATTAATCTGACAGGAAAGTATCAAAACATTCTGCTATCTCACATGAAGGTACAGAGATTTGTTTAATAAGCAAATACTTCTAAGGATCTGATAAAATCACTACTGACATGCCATGTTTTGAAAACACAAACAATCTTGGCATCCACCACTCTTCCTGGCACCTCAGGGAATATTTGTTTGTTGGATGCTATGAAAACATGAGATAAGAAACTGTGCAATCATACACATAAAAGATCTTCCAGTACTCAGGGGAGAATGAACTAGGATGTTGGTTAATACTTTTAAACTTATCTCTATTTAACTGTGGATATGTGAGACCTATTTGTGTTGTTAAGTGGTAACAAGTGTTTTACAGGAACTCTATTGATAAAGTCAGACTAAAGCTGACATAATTTTGCACCTCAAATAACATTCAAATTAGACTGCAAATGAACCTATAGAATTAGACAGCAAAGGAAAACCTGGATAGCAAGTAATATTGATGAAGAGCAAATCAGGTTATAAATGTGGTAACAAAAAAGTGTCACAGAATTACAGAATCACAGAATAGGCTGAGTTGGAAGGGGCCCATAAAGGTCACTGAGTCCAGCTCCTGGCCCTGCACAGCATCATTCCCAAGAATAACATCAAGTACCCAAGAGTATTGTCCAAATGCTTCTTAAACTCTGTCAGGATTGGTGCTGTGACCACTGCCCTGGGGAGCCGTTTTCAGTGCCCAGCCACTCACTGGGTGAAGAACCTTTTCCAAATATCCAATCCAAACCTCCCCTGAGACAACTTTAGGCCATTCCCTCAGGTCCTGTCACTGGTCACCACAGAGAAATGATCAGTTTCTGTCCCTCCTGTTCCCCTCATGAGAAAGTTTCAGACTGCAATGAGGTCTCCCATCAGTCTCCTCTTCTTCAGGCTGAGCAGACCAAGTGACCTCAGCCACTCCTCATATAGCTTTCCCTCAAGGCCCTTCATCATTTCTGTTGCCCTTCTTGGGACTTTTTCTAAAGTCATCCTCATATTGTGGCACCCAAAACTGGCCCCAGCACTCAAGGTGAGGCCACCACAGAGCAGAGCAGAGTGGAACAATCCCCTCCCTCGCCTGGCTGGCCATGCTGTGCTTGATGCCCCTCAGCACATGTTTGGCCCCCTTGGCTGCCAGAGCACTGCTGACTCATGTTCAACTTGCCAGTGACCAGGACCCCCAGGCTCCTTTCTGCAGAGCTGCTCTCTAGCCTCTTGTTTCCCAGTCTGTCCATACATCCAGGGTTGCCCTATCCCAGATACAGTACCCAACTGTTCACTTTTTAAACTTCATGCAGTTGGTGTTTGCCCAGTCCTCTGATTTGCTGAGGTCTCTCTGCAGAGCCTCCCTGCCCTTGAGAGTGGCAACAGCTTTGTATTGTCTGTGCACTTGCTTACTATCCCTTCCAGTCCTGAGTCTAAGTCATTGCTGAACAGGAAGAGCACAGGGCCAGGAATGGAGCTTTGTGGAACCCCACTAGTGACAGGTCACCAGCCTGATGTCACCCCTCACTATAAACCCTTGTGCCTGACCCATGAGCCAGTTGCTCACCCATCACATGCTGCGTTTATCCAGCTTTGGGCTGGATGTTTTGTTCAGAAAGATCCTGTAAGTGACAGGATGGAAAACTTAACTGAAATCCAAAGGGATTACATTGACAGAATCTCCTTGATCAGCTAGGTAGGTTACCTAGTCACAAACAGAAATCAAGTTTGCTAAAACTGGGCTTTTCCTCTCACAAAGCCGTGCTGACTGTGACCAATGACTGTGCTGTCTTTCAGTCTTTTAATACCTCCCAGAGTAATCTTCTCCAAGGAAAGAGAGGAAAACTTCTGTAATTTCAGTGTTTCCTACACTCACACTGCCTGTAGAATATAAGAAATGCCTTTATAAGAAGGCAAAAATAAAATACTGTATATAGCTGAATATATCTGATTACATCTAGACTTGGAAGATTACATAGAATTTTTCTTTTACATCATTTCAGAAATTAAGGTAGGGAACACACTAAGCCAAAACTTACACTTCTAGTGTCCAGAATTTTACTGGACACTAGAAGCTGAATACAAGCTTCTCTGTTTTCCCCTCTGGTGAAAGATTTGTATGTCACAAATGTATTGCTGCAGAACTGAGCTGCATGTGTCCTATGCTCCACAGGGAAGGAGAACCACATCAGTGTTCCTCTACTTCTTTCTTAATTAAAATATAATGCTTTCCATGAAAATTGAATAGTTTCAAAGGAAATTGTTCCCTGCCAATAATATTCCAGCTCCCACAAGTCTAGAGACCCTTTTAGCTTATCTTGATAACTGATTAATTTAACCTACAAAACTGAACGTGATAAATAGTAGTAATTCATATGCACTAGTTACTTATACAATGCTTAAAGTTATATAGGAGCTTTCTGCCCAATATTGGAAGCTTATCAATTCCAAGTTAGAGAAACAAATATTTAAATTATTACAAATACCTGATATAAAATATATGCTTATTATATTGCATATTTATAGATTTGTATGTATGATGCTCATTTATGTATTTTCACCTACTTTCTGTCAAAGACTTAACATTTTCTGGCTATACAAAGGCCTGAATTTTAGAGTATTTTTAATTTATTTTTACATTTAAAGATGGTATATTCAGTGCAAGCCCAAAAGGAAGTCTGGTTTGTGCTCTTAGATTTTGATAGGTTGGAGAAAACAGGGAGAGGAGAGGAGAGGAGAGGAGAGGAGAGGAGAGGAGAGGAGATATACATTGGACTACACTTTCAATGACCATCTAGTACAACCACCTGACCTTTAGGGCTGAACAAAAGTTTAAGCACATTATTAGGGATGTTATCCAAGTGTCTCAAACACTGACAGGCTTGGTGCATCAATCACCTTCCTAGGCAGTCTGTTCCACTTCATAACCAACCTCTCAGTAAAGAAGTGCTCCCTAATATCCATGGAGAGGACTTCTATGATGGGCAATGCAAACAATAACAATATGACAGCTGTTGTGGTCTGTGTCTACACCATCTACCTTCTACAGCAAAACTCTCTGTATTTTTCCCAGAGAAAATAATCAAAGAAAGAATATTTTCTTAGTAAGTAATTAAAAAAAAAAAAACTAAAAAACAAAAACAAACAAAAAACCCCAAAACTATAAAGAGCCCCTAAAAATTCAGATTCATGTAAATGAGAAAGATTTTTAAATCTTTTTTTACCGTATTTACCAAGGGAGTTTATAACAAAATAAATTAAATCAATTCATATATTTGGTTTGGTCACAAACACCTACATACAAATAATTTCAATTTTTTTTTTAATGGCAAAGGAATCATGCTAGAATCAGAGTGTTTAGTTTTCCTAACTAGGAAAATCTGTCCATTTGACTGGATGTGACCTAGTAGTTCCAAAGATGCAACATTTGTCTTTCCCCATTAATATCCTCATCACTACCACTGATTAAATTTCCTTTAATTATTTATTATTAAAAGGCTGCTGTACAATAGACTTTGTTGACCTCAGCTTGTGGCTTGAGTTCTCTTTTTAATTATTCTCTGAGTTTTCAATTTTATTATGATTAGAAAGCCTGAAGTAAAATCTAGCAAAAATAGGCAACTGCTTGTTATGCTAAAGAACTTTTACACACAAGGTCATGAAATCAGACGGGGAGGAATTTAGCAGGATTTCCATGGATCTACATTGCTAACTGAGATTTCATTAGGAATTTATATAAATGCATGCATTTATATGAACTTGTCTATAATTTCTCACTAAAAATACATAAGCATTTTTTAGTTGCTTTCAGTGCTGTTGGGGAAGAAGATTGTATGAACCAAGTAGTATCTCATGTGTAATCTTTTTCCTAAACAACTCTCAACACAGCTGGTTAGATGACATTTCATAATGTCACAGAAGTCAATTGTTCTTTTTTTAAAAATGATAATCAGGATGACTTTTAATCTCAGCTCCTTTCATACATTCGGCCATTTACATTATTTCCATCTGCTGTTACGGTCCGTTTTCCATTCTAAGGCAATATGGTGATATTTCTCAGTGATGTTTCCAGAATGTTAGTAAGGAGCTTACACTGGAGTTTAATTTGGCTTTCCTGCTGCTCTTCTTGCATTCTTTACACATGCAAAGGTCCTGCTAGTCATAAGTTTGAATGCTTGATGAATGGAAATCAGACCTTTTGTCTGTGTGCAATATGTGGAATTTGAGCACTGAGTAACAGCTCCAGCATGCTGGGTGTGGTTTCTTCATTACTAGTTTGTGGTTGTAGTTTTACATTTACAGATATTTTGTGGGGCTTGCTCTGTTTCTGATTGCATTGTATATGCTGAAACACAATGGAATGAACAAATTTGTTCATTCAGGAATGAACAAAAAGAGGAGCAATCATTTCTTATGCTTCATGTTTTCCCTAATGAATGTACTGGGGATTATATGGAGATTACTTCTAAGAAAAGTCTCATATAAATAACTGAAGCAAGACAGCAACATTGTGCATTATGTTGCTGGGCCTCTTATGGAATCAGGTCTTTGAAGTAAAAAAAAAAAAATAAAAAAAAAAATATATATATATAAANTATATATATATACCTTCAACGAATTCATCCTACTCATAATAGTACTTAACAGCAATAAAAAAAGAAAGAATATAAGGTCAGGTTGGACAGGACTCTGAGCAGCATACTCTAGTGGAAGATATTCCTTTCCCATGACAGGGAGATTGGAACTAGATTATATCTACAGTCCCTTCCAATCCAAATCACTCTGTGATTCTATGTAATGCAGTGCAGATTCCTTTTAGTCAAAACAAGTATCAGAACAGAGAAAAGAAAGCTGTACTTTAAATACAGCAAACCTGTGAATTGAGTACATTGATTACGCCAAAAAAGCATAAAAAAGCTGTACATTGATTATTCCAAAAAACTAATGATGGTAAAGTATCAAGAGGTGAATACAGTTCAAGTTTCAAGAAAATTTAGGCAGAACAGAGCACATGTGTTACACACAAATACAGCTGGAGGGAAAGGCAGAGTTTTTCTTAAGTGGGAAGAATGACTTATGAAGAACTTTTATGTAACAAAGAAACCAGTGGTTATAAGATGGCCACAGTAGAGATTCTCTGAAGATCAGGAAAATGCTAACTATTTTTAATCATTATATGAAATTATTATTTGTAGTAGCAAACGTAGGTCAAACTACTTGAACCTTCAAGTTCCCTCTAAAGTCAGATTCCTCCGCCATTTGTTGGCCAACAAAACCAGGATAAAACTGCAGAAACTAGCATAGTGCACTCAGGTTTTACTTTTTTCCATTTTCTTAAGGAAGGGTTTTTACAACAGCAGTTTGGACTTGTTTCAAACATCACTGAAATGTCACAATGTAGTCGAAAAAGGTCTAAAGCATTAAAAGGTTCAATTTTTAGGGTAGTGGAATCCCTGGAGAGACAGAAAACTGATTTCAAGAAGAAAGAGTTTTGAGAAGGCACTGTTGAGCAATTTCAGGTACAAAAATCTAAGACATTAAGCATATCTGGAATGCAGCTATGATCTTAATACATAGGTGTCTAAATATTGCAGGAGTACAGCATTTCATCTTACAATCCAGGATACAAACTTGGATTCTTTACCATCTAAATAGACCTCACGCTGCTATCAGTTAATTGAACTACTACACAAGCAGAGACAGGAAATGAAATGTTCATTGCTCTAATCCAAGTTGATAATACTTGCTGTTTAAGGGGAAGTTAAATAAGGAATAGAGAAAGAATGGGCTGTAAAAATTATATTTTAGATATACAAAAAGCTGGATTGGAATAACGTTATTTTTCCTTGTCCTTATATGTGGATGAATTTTTTAAAGGTTGTTGATTAGACTTCCCTAAAGAAAAATTAAATAAAACAAAATATTTATCAAAATTTTGTTTAAACCTGAGCAAAAATTTAAGAAAATCAATAACTATGTTGTTAACATTCTTTTGTGTCTAGTGGAAATTTCATACACAATATGTTACTATGACAGCAGGAAGAATTGGAATAATGATTTCTATTGTGTTTCATATTGATTATTGAAAATGATTTAGTGCTGACTCTTTTTAAGTCTTCAGATTATTTTGCTTGTCATTATGCTGGTGTAAATTTTGAGTTATAATGTGTGTTAAGTCAGTAATTTTAACCCCAAAGCATAACCTACATCCTAAATCTTCAAATTATATACTGTAGCTTGCTTATGTTTTAAATTATATACTGCACATAGAGGTACTGGTATAATATATAATTTTATGGAATTACCAGTGGTATAGACTCTGCTGTATGGTGCCCTGACAGTGCCTCATTTGCAGAGGCAGCTATTAATGCATATTTCACTTGGTTTTTTAAATTTCACTTATTGTAAACTCACAGTCTGTGAAGGCCAGTGTCCTGCCAAATTCCTTTTAGGTTTGAGTCCAGGCTTTTTGAACATGTATCATTCAAATGCTTTTAAATTAGCATTCTGTTGTACTTCAGTACATGGATCTGTTGAGATAAATGCCTTCAGAGCCAGAAATATGAATTGGAAATTATTCTCTATAACATTGCCCACTACAGACTTCAGGGTTGATGCCAAAAGAGTGATGTTTTAGTGGTTAAAAAATTGAAGAAAAAAAGTGATGCACCCAACTATCCAGAAAATAGTTGACTTCATTAATAATATAGGTTCTTCATGTCCTTTCCCATATGGTATTACTTTTCCCCATATCCTACCAATGAAAACCAAAATACATTGATAGAGTCTGTAAGTGTCAAAATTGAATCATTCTTTATGAAAAAGAGGTTTGTACAAGCCAGAAGTAGTGCTAACACCAAATTCATCTGCCCATTACTTCACTCATCAGGAACACATAACCTCTTTTCACATTTCATTTGAAAGTTACAGCTAAAAAGATTCTCTTTAATTTCTTTTATGCTCCTTGAGTCTCAGTTGCATGGAGACATTTAAACCACTTTTTTAATTTAAAAATTGTCTACAAAGAATCATCATAAGGTGGAAACATGGTTATTATTTCCAAGAGCAAAGAGAATGAAAATGAGATGCTTCAGTTCTTCCATGAAAGGAAGACTGAGAGTAAAATTATACCCTTATTTATAAATGTAAATGCTATTGTCATGATGTCACATTCTCAGTTACACATGTATTGTCACTGCTGTGAGGAGATTTTAATGTGGCAATTATAGGATAAGTTGCTGTGTGATTTCTATTGCAGAAAATTAAATGGAATAATCATAACCTTAGGAGCTTTAGACCCTTGCATCTTCAGATGTGTTAGACTGCATCAAGACCTCATTAGGTAATCCCATAAAACTACAGAAGTTTTCAAAAGTTAGAAAACTAGGAAAAGATCAATGTTGTGTGACTAAGAACTAGGAATATATGATTATGATTGATATATTATTTGTTGGTTTTGGGAGGGGTCTAATGCATTTGTCAATAAATGTATCTTCAATCACCCTGAATGCGCTTTCAAAATGTTCCTTAAACAGAACTCCCCTCATAGTTTCCAATGAAGAAGAGGAATTATTTGTGGGTTTTTTTATTTTTTCTTAGAGATAATTAAGTGACCGAGAAAGAGGCCTTGCACAGTTCCCATTTACAGAAAAAAAGGAATGAAGGAATCAGGATATGATGTGACTTTATCCCCAGGTATTACTCTTTTACTGTAACCCCTTACCCTATATTAAACCTCATGGCTGATGTTTGGAACTCTTCCTCTTCAAATCTCACTTCTTATGCTTTAGTGAAAAGATTTTAAACACTTATTTTTGAACTGTTCTTGAAATTGATCCCATTATTGAATGAGAAAGCATCTTGAAACAGAGAGATTTAAAGTTTGTTGAATAAAAAGAAGCCAAGAGAGAAATTATGAAGAGATTCTTGAGTGAATCTTGTAGCAGACATTTTGCTCAAGGACTCTGTGTCTACACAGTAGATAGTGAATACTGCTGGACAAGGGGTTGAGGGACTTTCTCAAGTTCTGAGTCACTGCTATGGGGTTAAAAATAATAATAAAAAAAAAAAAGAATTTATAAACTTTGAGAAGAAATGAAATATCTTCACTGCTTATTTTGAATTTTACATAGTAACTGTCTACTGCAAAGCCAATACGCCGAACTAATAGTTTCCTGGAGACATTTGTTGTTTCTCACTACATTACTCAGTTCCCTGCTCAGTGTTCTGTTTCTCCTACTGAGTCACTGATTGCCCAAGGTATAGACAGTCTTATACAGAAATAAATTAGTTTGACTTATTTTTCCACTTGATTTTATTTTTCTTCTTTACTGCTGAATGGTAGCAAATTAAACAAACTTTTAACACCTCCAATGCTGATCCCTAATGTTTAGTTCTTAGCCACATTTCATACTTAATAGTAATTTAGTACTATTAGTACTAAATTACTATTCATAGTAATTAAATAATTCATAGTAAATTAAATAATTTAATTTCAAGAGATTATATTACTGGTTAGGACAGAGATTGAAGATCTGCTTGTGAACAATCTGGAAGCAATAACACTACAAAAAAAAAGTATTTAAGAACAATTCATAAAGTTGTGCTAACTTAACAATATTTTGGGTACTCATTTTCTGCTCTAAAAATTGATTATATAAGCAGTCAGATTATAAGAGCACCTGTTCCTTCCTACTTAACAGTGAACTTCTCAAAAGCAAGAAAAGAGTGATATTTAATCTTATGTGTAACAATAAGCATCTTAAGTATTCTCACTTCTTCCTTTGGATTTCTTTCATTCTCTGTTTAAATAGTATTTTCTTCCCAGAGAGACATAGAAAAAGAAAAGTATTCATACAAATACCTGTTTGCATAGACACCATGCATTGGAAGAAAGGTCAAAGAGTTTCAAGTTCTAACGTCTACAGGAAAGTTCAATGACAAAATAGGTCAATTCAAGCATTAGTCAAACAGAAAGTTTTTAGTTGTGTGCAAGAAATATTATATTTTTTAACAAGTATAAAACACAACCAGTAGAAGTTAATAGCTTCAGAAAATCCTCTGAATACGAATAAGGAAACATTTAAGGTCCTATTTAATGATGTAAATTTATGGAGCAGTAGCTAGTTACTGGTTTGAGTCTTAGTTAAAAGAAAACAAAGGATATTTCAACAAATTCTACTTTAGTAAATTGTATTCAAACCAATGTAAAAAGTAAATTTGATAGGAATGATACCTCAACACCCAAATCTGACACTGTGTGTAAAATTACATGAGAAAAGGAAAATACTGGCTTAATTAGAATTTGGAGATGATACTCAGGTGAGGTGATGCTATTGAGCTTTTTATTATAATGAGCTGTGTTATACACTTTTGTTTTTCATGTAATCTCTCACAGAAAGTAGTATTTCTCATATTCAGCACTCACACCAAGAACACATTTTTCCTGGTCATTTGTTTGTCTAGGAGTGAATTTACACTGTTGCAGATTAATGGCAAAGCAAACTCAGGAACCCCAGGGCTGGTCTCTGTTCAAGCATGTTTATCTCCACAAGGGTTTATTATTGAAAATTTAGCACTCAGCTTGCTTTGTGCAGAGATAAAGCATTGGGCTGGCAAGGTGTGCTACAGGAGTATTAACAATGTGCCACAACTAAATTGACTTTAAGTCATACCAGGAACATACTTTAGAGATTCTACCAGCAAGCATTCATTCTTTTGGCACCCCAGTTCTTCTTTATTCAGAATAACAGGGCTTCACTGTATTTTGTTATACATATAACAGGGTTTTTTGTTGGTCTTTACACAATTTGTTTCCTGCAATATTATAGCCATCTGACAAGCATCAGTAAAAATTGACATAACAGTTGTCAGACTGAACCCCAGGGAGCAGTTAATTATTGTTATAAAAAAAGCTGGCTGCCAGCTCTGTTCTCTATTGCTTAATCTACAGATTTTAAGAATTCTCAGTCTAGGTTCTACAGAGAAGATTCCTTGGGACTGAGCTGTCAGTTCTGAAGCATTTAAAAATTCATTAAATAGTTTTGGCTGAAAAGCTTTTTGAAAATAATGTTTCTTACGTGGTCAATTTAATCAAGCTAAACCATAATAAGGAATCCTATTGTTTCTATACCAAGAGTAAAACTAGCAAGAGGATGTTCCTTACAAGATATCCTTTTTGGTAATTTTACTTGAGTCACATGTAACACATTCATTTCAGTGGGGGAAAAGAAAAATATTTTGTTGTTTTAGAGCTCTGTGCTTGAGAATGCTTACATTTGTGACTCATTCATCTTCACCAATAGTCCAAAGATTCCCAGTCTATGCCTAACATATAATTAATAGTAATCTTAGTCCTCTGAAGTTCACAGACAATGTATATTAAGAAAAATTCTCATTAATCTGGTTGTTTCAAAAGAGCTGCTCCATGTATCTATTTCAGTTCGATGAGTGTTAGAACCCAATAAAGATTTTTTTGGGAAAGGTGCATTTTTTCCAGCTCTTTGTCCCATGTCAACCCTCTCCCATTTGCTCTCAATCTCCCATGGTCCAAGTCATCAAGTTCTGTGTTTCACTCCCACCAGAAATTCCACCACACTCTTAAAAATGGCCATAAAATTAATAATTAATGTCTTCCTCAAATTAACACATTTCCTTTAAGAGCCTTCACTCTGTCAAATTATATAAATATGTGTGTCTATATATAACTACAAATAAATTGCTTTTTGTTTTAAAGTTTCTATTAAGTTTCATTTTTAAGCCATTAGTATAGATAATGGAAAAATTACTAATTTTTACTTCCACATCTATAAGTCATAGCAATTAGCCTTTTGGAAATAAACAGTGTCTTGGTCATTCTAAGTGAGAATGCTACTTAAATTTTATTTCTCTGGGTTTTATAGCAGGTCATATTACAGGTTTATAGTCTCTTATAACCTTCCAAAAAAGAAAGGAATCACTCTGTGCTTTGGTCTGTGTCTCTGCTAGGATTCTTTCATAGGAAAACTGTGAAGAGGTTTGCATGAATAGAGATGAAGTTTGGAGTGGTTGTGCTTATGCTTGTGCTGCTGGGTATGAGTTCTGTGTCAGAAGTATAAACCAGAGCTGATTGGAATGGGGCTCAAAACTGACCCTTTGCATTATTACTTCCTCCAAGTAATGAAATATAATCTCTTTCCCACTATACTTTAATTTCCTCTGCAAGCCTACACAAGTTAAACTCATTTTAGAGTGACTGGCTAGAATCATTAGATATTTATAAAGGGATTTTTGTACAATAATTTGTATTTATTGTACAACAATAATTAAGTACAAGATAATGCAAGAATTCCAAATTTTATCTCAGTATTTCTACAATTTCTATCATTTATTATATTCACTACTTATTTGAACATGAACAAAATTAACCAATGACACTGTTAAGTGCTTATTTGCATCATTAATCTCAGAACTTACTTATTATATCTTATTCTTTTTGACTAGCAGGAGGGAAGGGAAGGGAAGGGAA
>VZRH01001271.1:266655-287719 GCA_013397555.1 Urocynchramus pylzowi
TTTTTTTTTTTCCCCAGAGGGGTAGAAACATCACTTTGGTAGGATATGTAGACTTTGCTTTTACATTTTTACATTTTGATAGTTTATAAACTGTTCTTGTCACAGGTTTTGAAAGAGATTATCTTATTTGCTTGTGCCCAAGCATAACACTGAATAAGTGTTAGAAGCTGCTCCCATCTCCAAATCCTAAGCAAAGCTGGGGAAAATTATTAAATTTGGCATGTACTCCCTGCAGGAGAGGATCAATGTGATCTAGGCCAGACAAAAAAGAAACTAATCCTACAGACTAAGACACAGCTCCAAAAGGGCAGGAAGGAGAAGGAGAATTTCAGCATCAGAGTAAAGAACTTTGATCCTTAAAATCACTTTGCTGTTACATTTTCTCTGAAAGAATGAAAACTGCACATGCTAGCAGTTTACAATTCTTGTTTTCCAGACATGGAAAGGGTCTAAGTATGGGCAAATCCAGCTCAATTTTTCAAATCTGAGCAGAGTCACCATAAAGCTCAGCAAACACCTCTAGTTAGGTTCCTACTTGTAAATCCACTAAATCCTAGGAATGATAAATATTCTTGTATCTAGCTTCCAGCATGCTGGCAGGGTCACGTTCAAAGCAGGGCTGCTGGTGTTCTCAGGGCTGCTGGTGTTCTCAGTGCCAATTTTTCTTGCAACAGTCTGGAGGTTGCAGGCAGAGCATGAAGGACTTTTTATTTCAGATCCCTCCTTTGTCTCAGTAGGTTCAAAGACACATGTACCACTTTGAGGGGTGTATTAGCTTGATGAGTTTTCTGTAGGGAGGGTGCTACAAGGGTGGCCTCTGTAAGAAGAGACCAGGGATACAGATACAAGACTAAGCCAGTTTCAGCTGGCTGAAACCAGACCCACCACTCTCTAAAACAACTCATTGGTGACACAGGTTGTGCCTCTGATAACATATTAGTAAAGGGTATGTTGTAACTTAATTAAGAATGATAACATACTCAGGAAAAGCTAGTATGTTAATGCTTTTGGTGTGACTGAGATTAGTGTTCTTTAAGCAAATAAAAATAAGTTTTTATTATTAAGCCAATAACATTATCAACAAGGACTGTGCAGCAGCTATTTGAGAGAGGAGTGAGAAAAATATGGAAAAAACTACTCATCAGACACTAAGATCAACAAAGAAGGAAGGGGAGTAGATGGGTCCAGGTGCCACTGCAGCTTATGGAGAAGATCATGGTGAAATCAGTTGAAGCATCCCACGAAGGACCATTGTGGAAGGCATCCATGCCACAGCCTGCAGAGGATCCAGAGAAGGTTCACGTGCTCTGAGGGAAGATGCCGTCTGTGGAGATCCCATGCAGGAGCAGACTCCTCATAAGAGCTGTGGACCAAGGAGAGGAGCCCATGCAACTGGTTTTCTGGAAGGACTTGTGACCCACAGGTGACCCACAGCTGAAAACTGCAGCATGGACCTTTCCTGTAGGACTATACACCATGGGAAGCACCCGTGCTGGAGAAGTCTGTGGGACTGTATCCTGTGGGAGGGACAGACGACTTTTGATTTTGGATCTATGTGATTACATTTCACAGACATTAGTCTGATCATTTGTTTTTAAACTGTCAACTAGCATACTAAGGATTTTTATGTGATTGAGGTGAGTTTTCTTTAAGAAAATAAAAATACATTTATTTTTAAGCTACTAATATTATTGAAGAATTCCAAAGTCTATCTCCTGGCCAAAACCAAAGCAAAATTGGAAAATATTATGACAGACAGATATGTACAGTTCCACAATACAATTTTCAGATAAATGGACACTTTTAGACATGGTATGCCTAGAATAATAAAAAATTACTATAATGTTATGATGGCTTAGTTCTATAGACCTTTCTTTACCTACAGACCAGTCATTTCCCCTTTTTGAATTCAGGTCTACTTGATGTGTTCAGATCTATCTAAATGGAAGATTGTCCTGCTTTCTCTGCTATGTATTAGTTGCAAATCTTAATGTTTGCTGGTTCCCATAGAAGTTATCAGTATTTAATAATCTTGAAGAGGATGTTATTACTATGTAGATAAATACCATCCGGAGTAAATACCAAAAGTGCACAAAAATATAAATGAAAGCATATGCAAATCTGTGCAAATGCTAATGCAAATCTGTTCTCCATGTTTGAAAAAATATATACTGTAACAAGAAGTATCTAAAGTCCAAGGTTTCTTATACACAATGTCAGGAAAACTCTTAAATGGTGGAGTTTTTAATATTTTTCTTTTCCTAGCATTACCTAGAAGCTTCTCAAATGTTTGATTTTGCTTTACCTGCAGTAGTGATTCTGACATCATGTCAGCTGTTGTAGAAAGATTGTAACATAAACAAAAGACTATGACTTAAAGAGGAGACAGAACCAAATAAGCTCTTAATCTGTTTTGTGATTGCAGAAATGTCCTTGAGCAGACTTTTGAAAGTTTTCCTTACAAAAATTTTATTGGAGTGTTCAGTGGGCTTTCTTTTATCTAAGCAACTTAATTGTATGTCAGCAGAGTTATTCAGAAGAATTTTGGTGCCAGTATAAAGATTTTTGTCTAACCACTTTTTATGACTTAGAAGATTAAAATGATACAGGTTTTAAGAAAAAGTGTAGCATGAGGTTGATAACATTAGCTTTGCTTTCACACTTGATGAAATCTAACAAAACTGTAACAGTCAACAAATTTTACACAAATTTCCTTAGCAGTAGTATTTTCTTGCTATTGCAGTCACACAGTGTAAGTCTGTATGTGAAAGCTATGTGAGAAGAGCTGCTTAACTTAACTTACTAAGAGCAAGTATCATGGCATTATCATAAACACATTGTCAGAACTTATTTTAAAAGCATCAGCTAGCAACTATAATTAATTGGGTTTGGACTGCAAGGATTGACTAAATGTGATATATGTGTTATTTTAAGAGCTTTTACTTCCTGAATTTTGATATTTTGCAGCAATATTGGCTTCTGTTTTACATTGGGACTGAAAAGAAGAGTTTAATGATTAAATGACTGCTTTTTGCTTTTTGGAAGCACCTGCTTGTATAGACTCTGTACAGCAAGAGGCATAAATCTGAACACTTCCTCTTATTTTAAATATATAGGTATATATATGTATTCAACAGGAAGAGCATAATAATGGATCCATGGAGAAACTGCTAAACTAAGTGACCATTTTATATAATAAATATATATTAATAAGTATTTCCTAACCTGATTCTTTTTGTTCTGCTCAAATACTGGTTTTATCTTCTTTTGTAATATTTGTGGGTTTTGCCATCCCAAGAATTTGCCTTGGGCAAGACCTTATTCCCAGTGGCATTGCTGTACTCTATTTGGGCCAAAAAAGATACAAATTACTATGTTCTTGTCACCCAGTACTGTTAGGATTTAGGTTTAGAAGGGAAAATGTCAAATAGAACAATGCACATTGGAATTATAGTGCAGTGCCTATCTAGTTTCTCCATCCCTTATATTTACATTTTAACAAATTTAATTAGTATTGGATGGTAGAAGACTGCATGGTTTGAAATTTGATATCAAATATTGGATTTTATTTACATGTAAATTGTATCCAGCTATTAACATGTCTGAGTAGCTTGCATCAATTTTAAAATGTCTCATTCATTTTACCTTGTACAGGTTAGGAATGGATTTTATGAATTTGTGCATGTTTTACTTAGGTAGCATTAGCATCAGCTGGTGAAAATATGACTCTGCATACTTCTATTTTAATATGAAATGAAAGAAAATGGACAGAGACCATAAAACTTTTCTAAAGACTGCTGCAATAAGGGAAGACTGCCTTTGTTTTAAATGTTTTACAAGGACATTAGCAATTTTTCTCCCATGCTTAGCCTTTCATAATAAGCCCAACCTACAAAGGCATCATAGAGAAGTATATTATGGTATTTAACAGCATTGAAGAAGAGTTTATATATACAAAAATGGAGTTATTTATATATACATATGTAGTTCACACAGCCTATATTTGTACTGCTTGCAAGGAACCTAGGTAGCTTTCAACAGATTTTTGTAGCAAAACAACTGCTGCTAAATAAATAGATATAGGTTTCAAAAGTAGGAGTATTTTAATTTACTTTTCAAATAAGAAAACACTGTTGCTGAAGGGGGTGCATAGCTCTGCCGAAAGGACAGCTTTGTCTTTGGAAGTAGATCATCTGATACTGAGCTTCTGGGAATGTTACAGGTTGAATGAATCTCTGATAAAAAAATGAAAAAAAAAAATTTAATCATGAAACAGTCATCTTACACACCCTGATGCAGACTTGAATCCTTAGAAATCCTGAGCGTAGTTGAGAATTAGTGTTTCTCAAAGCACGCACAAATGACTGGTTTGTGCAAGTTATTCTCTCCAAGTTCATCATGCCAGCCTTTAGCCACTCTGTCCTGCCTCCTTTAGGGGCACATCCAAGACTGCCCTGGTAGTAGGCATGCAAAAAAGTAATTTTTTGCCAGACTATAACCTGTTCTTCTTCTCTTTGTCAAAGGCTTTATGAATATTTGGGCAATTATCCCTACAAGCACTATGCATTTTTTCAGGCTATTTGCACATGTATGCATATATTGTCAGCCAAAGTAAGGCTACAAAGCCTGCACATGACCTAAGCATATGTCTGCTGCACTCGAATATTAACTAGACCTGAGCCAAGCTCAATCTCAAATACCACAGAAAGGAAAGCTGTAAAATAAAAGGAACAAAATACACTTTAATAAAGTTTTACATTCTATGACATTTTCTGTAAATAGAGTAATTTTGGTTCTCAGACGTGGGAGGCCTGACTGAGTTAAAACCTTGTGAAGTCTAATCTTTCCTCCATCTTATAGTTAAACTCAGATGGTTATGCTTCATGTATTATCACATTCTTCATGAAATTAAGACAAACTCTAGAAAGGATTGTGTTTTCAGATATTGGCTTTAAAATGGCTGCAAAAATCAAATCTTCGCTGTGAAATGGTTCTGAAAGAGAGAAAGCACTACCTGTTATCTGCAAGGGTTTGAGGAGGTTTGAGCAGCAGCTTATATTTTGGGGAAATGTATTTCTAAAATCAAGGCCATTGTAATCCTTAAGTCATATTGACTCTGTTCTGTTGCTTTCTGTGTGTCATCTTTTTTTGTTTGTCTATCTATGTCATGGCAGGCCCCCAGCCAGGTAATAATTAGCATTCACTCTGTGATTCCAAAAGTCTGATCAATCGCTTCATTACACTATATTATACTGTACTTATTAAGAAACTCACCACCCTTACAGACAATCCAATACAGACAGAGCAGATTGGTCAGTGAATCCAAACACCATCACAAGTGGCCAATCAAGAAATCACCCTTTGGTAAACAAATCTCCATAACACATTCCACATGTGAAAAACAACAGGTGCAGCAAATGGAGATAAGAATTGTTTCTCATTCTTTTCTCTGATCTTCTCACAGCCTTCCCTAGGAAAATGCCTGGAAAAGTTGTGCCTGCTGCTCTCTATGGAGAGAGCTGCAGCTACATATCTAGATGTTTAATTGCAGATTGTCTATTTTGGGGAAAATAAAAAAAAAAAAATAAAGACTCATAATTTCTTGCCAGCTTTGTTTTCATTCATTTGTAATAAAATGAACTTCTTTTCACTCAGGCCTCAGGATAGTTAATGACAGTACTTCTGGTAACTGTCTCTCTATGTCCATCTAATATGAGTGGCAGGAAGACTGTCATCTTAACCCTTGGATATAAGTGACAGCTGTGCATCACTGTGAGCTGCTGTATTCCATCAGTCTATCAGAACATGGCATTTAAAAACCAGCATCTCCAGGTGTATTCACAACAGCAACTTCTGCTCTCTGCTATTCCAAACTGATACAAGGGCTTACCTGAAGGCACAGAAAATTCCCCAGTTATCAAGAAACTTGACATAGCAAGGACATAAAAGCTGAGAAAGTAAATCTTTTTTTCTCTCTCAATAACAAGCTGAGCAACTGGCCCTGGTCCCCTGACAAACTGCCTCTGGCTATGATGGAATTTCTGTTATATTTTCTCAAGGCTCTCTCTGACACTGCTGTGTAGTAACCACTGCACACAGATATTAACCTTTCCCATGTCTTTAAAACTGGTAGACCAAAGCATTCTATTTGAGACTCCTACTGATTCTAATCAAAGTCAAGAGTTTTGCTTTTAAAAGGACTGAATTTTGGAGCATGCTGTTTTTATGAGGTAAGATGCCAAGACATTCAAATCAGAAAGGTCAATTTAAAATTATTATTATTGTTGTTATTATTATTATTACTATTTAAGACTATGTAACTAACAGCAAAAATAAGTACCTTTTTCTTTTCTAATTATTCTTGAGAGAGTGTCTGACCAAAATTATATAACACCGTGGTGTACTTTGTCACACATAATCAAGAAAAATGCAATGATGTTAAACACATATATATTTAACCAGAGAATTATTAATTTTCATTTTGGGTTCTGAGTATATTATGAATAGGACCTGTATTACAGGTGGACAGTCACCTCATAATTAAATATTATTTAATTATTGAAGAATATTAAGTGAGTACCTTTCTAATTCAGTGCATTTGTCAGTAAAAACACTCATCTATGACATTTCATTTAATTGACTTGTCAGCAGCAATATGTCAAATCATCAGTATATGTGAGACCCCTCCATATTTAAGTAATTTTTGCTGAGTGGTCCAACATCTTATGCTAAGGAATACACAGGTTAATCAAACTGCAGAAGGACATGAATAAGCCTTTTGCTAACTCTCCAGGTACAATTTAGGCTTCATTTGAAATAATAATTTTCCACATCTCAAAAATAATTTCATTTTATAAGAAAACACAGAAATTGAATCAATTTGTAAATTAAACAAGGAAGCTTCAGAATTTGTCACATAGTGATGAATTAAAAAAAAAAAATCATATAAGTATACAACTTACCCTAATGTTCTAGGATCAGGATCTCACTACTGGATACACTGGAAAGTCCTAATAACAAAAGTTAGGTAATGAGTAAAAGGTGTAGTTCTTCTGAAATCAAATAGCTTTTTAGCTTTTCAGATGTCTGAAAGTATTTGCAATGGTTAATTTTAATGTAGCTGCTGTGTGCTCTGATTGTATAGCCTATATCACATATTTAATACTTAAAAAGTTCTGCTGATGAGTAATGCTCAATATGCAAAATTCATTTTTCTTTCCACCATTTATAAGATTGAATACTGTATGAAAAATTGTAGTTACATTCCTGTACATATCATACAAGTAAAAAACCATTACTCCTCTATACTAAAAGTAACAAAATACAGAATTTCTTGTTGTTACCTCTGAACAGGAAAAGAAAGTGATAATTTATTAATAAGTTCTGAAACAATGAAAGCTGACAGATATTTGTCAATCAAAATCTTTAGAAATGGCAGAGTTTACCAATCTGTATTAGTTAATGGAAGGCAGAATACGGTTTAGAGCTTTGTGTACAGTGTCCTTAGCTATACACTTGTAATTAAAAGGATTTCAGGGGCTTGCCACTGGACAAGAAAGAACAATATTTTTCCACTTCGCTATGCACAAAATTAGGTGCATAAATGGAATTTTTTGAACTGTTTTGTGGCATAGCTAAAATGTGTTATTGTTAGGTTGTTTTTTTTTTTAATTTGGACATGGCTGATGTTAATAAAAACAATAATTGCTTATTACTGTGCTCAGGGTTTAAGATTGTCATATTAAAAAACATTTTAAAATGTTTGTTTTGTGCAGGTAATAGTACAATTACTTCTGCTATAATGGCTGGTGAAAAAGCAGCAGATAGTCCTTACCTCCAGCAATTTAGCAGCAGTATGTGACTCATTCAGATTTGAGATGGGCTTCTGTAAGGTACTTCACTGGCCTGGCAGATACCACAGTTGCAGCAGTCTTTCCAGATAATAGTTGTGTTCTCCATTATAAACCAGAGTAGAAAACTGGAGACACAGTTTTTTCCCTTGTTACTATGATATTAGTGATGCCAGGTTGATTCTCTCTCTATTTCAGTTTTCTAAATTTTATATTTCCCATTGTGGGCCATTAACAAAACATATCAGTGTAGATAAGATATCTGTCATAGTGACCATGAGAAACACATTTAGCTAGAAAACGCCAGGTAAGACTATTTGTTTGCATTAATATCTTTGGATCTCAATTATAGTGATAGAACTTACATTAGTCTTTCTAATTTCCACTAAATTCAAAAATTTATACATGTGAATTGAAATATAAATTAATAGTGTTTACAAAGTAAACTGATGCAGATTCTTGTTTTACTTTATCACATGCCTTTTCACCATGTCATGTTGTGACTGTAGGAGGAAAAGCCAAAGTGTGCTTTCCCAAACAACACACTTTCATTTTAAAAACAAAAAATTAGGCTTTGCACTTGATGTAAAAACTCAGTCTAACGTGATGGCTGCTCATGCTCATCTCTGGGTGAATTATATCTATTTTTGGCACACTGAGTGCTAGAAAATGGGAAACATATTCATCCTTGTGAATTTGTTTTGTTAAATAAAGAAGAAATTAATACTGATATTTCCTCTTAGAATGAACAATAACAAAGAGCTTTAATGTTGTTTCCAGCATGGAGAGGGTCTGGGAGGAGACCTCAGGGGTATAGTTTTCACACAGCAAATTTAAGAGCCAGAAGCTGATTTGGCAGCTGACTTTCTCCATTTTCAGCAGGAAATGAATGTACCAACCTTGCAGCTGCTTGGCACAGGTCAACTGGCCATTTTTCCTCCTTTGTAGGAAATTTGCAGCCTTCCAAATCCTCCTCTATCCATGCTAGCACCTCCTCCCCTGCCTGAACCCTTCCATATACAGAGGAAGAGTAGCAATGTGTGCTGGGGCAGGTGCTCGAGCTCACTGCCCAGCTGGCAGGGAGCAGGCAGGCTCCTGGATGTGGACGTGAGGTGGCTTGTGCAGAACACATCTGGTTGTCCCTCTATTCTCACAGATCTCTCTTTAAGATATATACTGATGTCTATTTAAATATAAAGACACTCTCTTCAGAGAGAATTATTCCTAGGAAATGGGGTGAATACCTACTGATTTATATGTATAGAGGTTTGGACTAGAGACAGATTAGATTTTGAAAACTTGTAAATATTTGAATGAAGATGTCAATAGAGATGAAAAGGAGGTTGCAACACATTCCTTCAGGTCTCTACCATGGTGACACCCCTTATTCATAAGGATTTAATTCCCAATACATAAACATAGGATAGACAATGTAGTATTCCAAGACAATTTTTTTTTTTTTCCAGCCTAGGAATACTGGTATTTGTGAACGAAGTAAAAAATTGTGTCATCACTTGAAGTCAACTGCAGGTGTCTGGCACTCAAATAAAATATTCTCCCTGTGTAGCTTAACCCATTGGCTGTCTCAA
The DNA here is from genome assembly GCA_013397555.1 of Urocynchramus pylzowi. NCBI lineage: Eukaryota > Metazoa > Chordata > Aves > Passeriformes > Fringillidae > Urocynchramus > Urocynchramus pylzowi. The sequence continues at coordinate 276,095 of VZRH01001271.1, forward strand.
CTAACAAATCAGATAAAAAATGGGGGTCATGACCTTGGAGTGAGGCAGCAGAGCTCCACTGACTAAGCCAATTTAGACCATCTGAGGCTAGCATTCTGTGAAGCTGAAATTGTTCACTTGATTAATGGACCAACTGTCTAGCTCTTATCTCACCTGGACTGCAATCAGTCTCTTTTGTTGTCAAATGCCAGCATGAAGTCCACAACCATGAGTGTCAGTAATTTAACATGTAATGAGCTGAGAAACAGTACCACAATTTTTGCTACCTTGATATATGACCTAACTGTGCAATTCAATGCAAGGCTTGTTTTCTGAGTTTTAAATAATATAGAAACACTAGCCTGAGGAGAAGGAAGTGCAAAGGCGGTGTACTCTGTAAGCAGCATTGTTGTTTGGACCACTGACAGAAAATAGAGAAGCAAAACACTGTTGCTATTTCAATATCAAGTGCAACACTCTGATTGAATGGGGAAGTAAGGGAGATAAAAGGTTATTATTCAATGGTGTACACTTTTAAATTAATGTGAATAAAATTTCTATTGTAATGTATAAAGACATTTCCTTTCACTCACTATAATTTTTTATAATATTGTATTTATAGATTACTAGTTTTACGAGATAGTACAAATTTTTGTCCCCATACTTCCTCCTGCTACACACCAGTGCTAGTAGTTATTCAGTAATTTAAATAGATTACAGCTGTTTTCACTTTCCATTCAAGCAATTATTAAATATTTAAATGTATGTCTGATGAACTCCACATATGAATAGAAACATCATAAAAAGGATCTATTTCTAAGCAACATCATCTTACCCCAGCGCAGGGAGACACCATTTGTTTGACTTAATTTTGTTGATACTCATGGAATTTGTCATAAGCTTCAGACAATATTCAGACAATATCACCATACATGAATTCAAACCAAATGGTCACCTGTGGGAACTCAGTGCATCACCTCGGATGCTCTGAGTCCCAGGGAGAGCCCCTGGGGGGCTCAGAAGTCCTGGAATGTAGCCAAAAGTACCTGGTGGCTTGATTTTGACCCTTCGAGAGTCGTGCTATCTCAACATGAGGATTCACAGGTTTCTGAGGTGTAAATGGTGAAGGACAAATGCTTTTTTAGACTAGAACATAGGTTTTAGGATTCTGGTGCAAGGGGGTATGATGGAGACAAGATGGAGAATTTAGGCCCGACCTCGTGGTTCTTCTTCTTCTTCTTGTCATCCATCTTCTGTGTGATGTATGCACTTTGGATTGGCTTATGCTAAAGGTGCACTGTTCAACAAAGGTGATGGGAATTGGTGAAAAATTGTAAATATCATACACGTAATTATCAGTATAAGAATGTNGACAGCCGATCGGACAGTCACCAGGACTGCAAGTGAGGATTATATTGCTTTTTAGCATCTCTGTTATTTGAGAACCCAGAATTTCTTCCAGCTACAAGGTTCTATAATGGAGTTGCTTCAATCCTCAGTTACCCACCTGGCATCATTCTGTCTCAGTAATGGCAAAAGTATATTCTAAAAGATGGTTTAAACTGGCAAAATTACTTTGACAGATGTGTATTACTAGCATTTGCTGAGTCTGAATGATCCAACACCTCCAGAAGAACAGGAAGCCTCAGGAACAATTCAGTGCTGCATAGGGGCAGATCAGTCCAGGTTAATCAGCTTAATGGATGCCTCACTGTATGACTGAGGAAGTCATATGATGAAAATGACTTTTTTGTAAAGTGCCTCATTTGAGCCTCTTTGTTAGAATATTTTGAGATAGTTTCAGGGTAGCCACAAAGACCAAAAATATGGAAAAAAATCCTATTAGGTGATTACACAACTCAGCTTGCAAAAGTGAATGAGATATCAACTATATCCTACTACCATCCTCTATCTCCTCCTTTATGGCTTTCCTAAAATCAGAAATATTATCAAATATTACTTTTGCTTTCATGTAGAAAAAAGCTTGTCTTGACTTAACATTAGGAGTTTGTCAGAAGCCAGTTATTGTCATTGCAGGCCCCCAGCTGGGCAAAAATTAGCATTGACTCCATAATTCACAGTCCCTCTGGCAGCCAGGTCTTTTGGCTGCGGCATTCCTAGAGACCCATCCATGAACACCCATGGTTCCCAGACCACCAGTATGCTGCCTAGTCCAGCTTAGTACTCCCTGTGATCACACCCTGACCTGCAGCCCACTCATGGGTGACCTGTCCCTCTTGTCACTATAGCCCTGGCTTTCCCAAGCTTATTTCTCTCCAAGACACAAGATCCCTCTGTTTGCCCGCCTTTGGTTCCTCCCCTAAGCATCTGCTCACAGGACTTGTGCCATCCCCAAGTGCCTGCACCGCTAATAGCTCTGGTAACCCTGTAAGAATCAGACCTCTCAATCTGAAAACTTAGCCAAAGAGGCCTAGTGGTGTGGGGAGACCCAATGGTTCTCCTGTGATGGCCATGGGAAGAGTTGGGGCAGGATATTTATTTGGATTCCTCCATCTTCTCACACCCTAATCTTCTTTTGGAAGCTCAATACTTCTATCAGGCTAGCATATAACCTTACCATGTTAAGTAACAACCTAAAATTTACTAAGAATTCAGATATTTAAATACACTTAATAGAAATTATTGCATTTTCTAACCACACAATCTAGCACAAGGTATAAGAACATGTGTCTCCAGGTAAGCAACCCATGCTAAGTTCCTGGTGTCTTAAAACAGTTGTAATAGTTTAGGAATTGTACCCCTTAATTTAGTACCCTCACTAACAAGACCATGAACATTTATTTTATTTATTGTGCATGTTCTTCAATGTTAGTCAGGTTAAATTATAGCTGGTTTAAAAAAAATGTATTCAGTTGTCAACTTTAAATTTGCAACATTGTTTCTCTCCTTGTTCTCCCACTGTTAAAGATTTATAAAATATTAATAAATTAATTTTCATGCTGTGTGTATTTATTTATGGGTTTGAGATATAAGAAATAAGTAACTTAGATTATCTTTGTTTTCTCATAGGGCCTGAGTATTTAGCTTTAGTCAAGCTATTTCCCAAATCAAGCAGTCATCCAGGAGTTATTTTTCAAAGAAGAAAACTTACCTTCTCAGATAATAATCCAATTTCAGCAGCTGGGGCAGATAGAGCAGTATAAATCTCTTCAAAATCAAATACTCAATAAAATCGGAAGAGTCGAAAATTCTGTTCTAACTCGATAATCAAAATTTGACTCATGGGAATTTCTTAAAATAAAACTTTTGATGCTAGTTTCACTGAAGAAAGACATTTCATTTTTGCTTTCACCAACACTATTTTATTCCACCACCACAAAGCAAGAAACTACATCCAATTTTCAAGGAACTAGTAGTATTTAAGGTGTTCAGAGTCCAATTTACTGGCATCTGCTCAGAGAACTAGGGTGATGACAGACCTGAGAGAGATGACTCTTTTCCTTATCCACATCTGCTGGGAATCACTGATAGAAGGAAGGATGACTTTTATGACATCAAAATAATGAAAAAATATGAACTCTGACAAGTTGTCTAATACCATTTTTGTAACCAAGTAAAATTACACTCATTACACAGTATTCTTATTGGATTCACAGATAACAACATGGTACTATACAGCCCTGCAAAACCTCAGCCTCGTGGGAGATGCTCTTCCCTCTCCAAACATGTACCTACCTGGGTGTGTTACTTGTGTGGACCTGCAGCAGAGGAAAACCTCCCAGAACTAGTCAAGAAAAATCTGAACCCAAGAATTCACTTTAGAGTGAAATGCAGTTACCAGTTTGGGAAATTATGTAAATCCTGTGTTAATTAGTTATCTCCAGAATTTCACTCACACATTTCATTAAATATCTACTGGTTTTTGTTTTTGTTTTTGTTTTTGTTTTTGTTTTTTAATTAGAATACTTAACTAAAAGTGCCAGGCTGTTATTTGGAACTAAGATGAATATGCATTACAATCTTATTGTTTCATATGTCAGTAAATAAAAAGAGTCTTTTCTGTTGCTCAAGTATTTAATAAAGAGATCTGAAGAGACACCTCAGATTACTCAAACCTCTTTACTTTTACAAATTAACCGTATTTTTTCAGTCCTTCATGAAAGTGTTGATCTACTATACAGTGTGATAATTAATGATTAAAAAAACCCTTTTCAATGAGGGAAAAAATCTGCTGTGCTTAGTATATTATTTTTTCATCTTTATCTGTTGATTTCAGTTGATCTCAATCAATATGAATGACTGAATTCTAACTGCAAATATAGGGACATTAATTCCTTTAGGGTGGCAAACATGCTTGTAGTTTCATTAGTAAAGAGGTCCTTCTGATTAAAAGAGTAAAGCCATTTTTATTTTAGTGTTAAAGAAGGGAAACCCAGACAATCAGGACTTTTGCATCTAAGGTTGCTAACAGTATTTTATCTTGAAAAGCTATAGAAATCCTTTCACATTCAAACTCCCACCATACACTTACATGCAAACACACAAAACATAGAAGTTTTTAATCCAAACACTCCCAGGGCCAAAATTAAAAATCAACAATCAATAGGTAGACACCAGTAATGAGGTATTTATGAGGAATCTATAAGACTTATTGAACAAAGGGATGGCTCTTGAATTTCAAAAATGGTAAAGGTGCAATGGTACTCAGAAAGAAAAGAGGGTTCTGACTTTGCATACAGATACTGGACTCTGATCAGACCACTGCAATGCAGACTGATACCCTGGATTATTCAAAAAATTTTGTTGGAGGCACCAGAAACCATAGTGCTTCCAAAAGGCTTTATACAGACAGGAATGGAGAACACACCATAAAGTTTTATTTTATGCAGACAGAAATGGTGAAAAAATCAGATAATGTTAAACTACCTCCATGACAGCAAGTTCCAAAAGCAACTAAATTTAAATACAAACTAAAAAAAGTAAAACATTATTCCTGTTTAAAATGCACCACAAATGAGAATAGGAGCGATTTCCCATGCATTTCAGTGTTGCCAGTTTTCAAATGGATGATCTTGGTTAGCATATCAAAATCCTAACACATGCATACTCACTTTAAATTGTCAAGGCCAAACAACCCTGCCATTTTGTATATTATTTTTCAGTGTGCACAATCTGCTCAGCTGAAATGCAGCTTACAAAATTTATTTCAGTAAAATAAGAAATAAATCTGTTTTTCAAACTGTAATATTCAGTTGAAAATCATTACAATGATGTCTCTGTAAAGTTAACCACATTTTATGAATGAAATTAGATTTGCACATCACGTAGCACTAGAACAGTTTCATCACTCATTCTCTTGTGGCACTTCAAAACATAGAGGGGTGAGCTCCTTTAATATACATCTAGTTAAAAGTTTCTAAAGATCTCTTTGGATGAAGGTCAGTGGCAAGTTTCATTACATAAAAGCTAGCTTATTTATCTGCAAAGTTTGCTTCATGAAGCAAATCAATAAAAACTTGGTAAACTCTTCAGTCATTTACATTTCAATACTGTACAACACAAAGGCATGGCTTTACAATAATTGATCTTTATGTATTTTCCATGCTTTTCTAGTTTATAACTGAATAACCCTTTAACATGCAGCAGAGAATTGAATTATTGAAAGTCTGTGGCTACCTGAACAATGTATAATAATATGCAAATTTTTCTGTCCTCCTGAATTTTGTTTGATGAAAAAGCAGATTTCCATATCATTTTCCGGCTTTGCTAACATTTGGGTTTATGTGACATTAATGGAATCATGCAATTATCAAAAAAGACAAAACTGCAGGTTCAATTTCACAGAATAGTTTGGGATACTGTGCTTAAGGTACCTCATCCATGTGTGTATAGCTCACTCCAACACTTCCAAGTAAACATCCTCAGAGCTTTCTGCTCTGTCTCCCTGGCAACATCTCCTCCACTCTGCCCTTGCTAAAGCCATTGCTTCTTTCTTTCTTTTCTCTGTTGGATTCTACCTAAGAAAAGGATGTAGCAGGAGAGATGAGATTTGGGTCATTAAGCAAGATATAGTTAATAATGCCTTTAATAAAGTACACTTTCATAGAGGGCATTTCTAGTTGGAATAGGAAAAAGAGGCATTTAAGCATTCTAATTAAATAGAAAAAGAGGCATTTCACTAATTTTTTTACAATGAAGTCCTGATAATATTGATTTCTTCCATTTAGTCTATGTAAGTATTCTTTCAAGGACAAACAGCTGTTTCCCAGCTCTAATAAACCCATTCACAGCACAATGTTTTATGAAGTCTCATGTAGAAATGACCAGGTCTTTAGTCTGAAGATGTTAATCTAGCAATTTAATAGTTTGCTGCTAGTTAGTTTTTTCATTTAAAATATAATTTTTAGATTTTTTCATGATGAATTTTGTTCAAAGATCAGTTGGAGACAGAAAATGCTCCATTCAGTGTAGACAAAATAATAAATCCATCATGAAAGAGTATAAAACTTCTTCTTACATGATTTCATCAAGCCTTTCTTTCAGACCAAATTTGATACAATTTCCTTCAAGTTAAACAATAAAAAAATCTCAAATTAAGTACATAAGATGCATAAATACCTCATTTGTTTAATGAAAAATGGATTGCAGAGGTATTTTATAGTGTGTTGTCAGATAGCTTGACTAGACACTACTACCTCCTGACAAACATAAACTTGAAAGTTGCAACTGACAAACACAAAACATAGCAACACAAGAATTTATTTACACCTGTGTTACCAGTGAATTTACTTCATGATCAGTTCAGAATATATTACTGATGGTTCAGTGATGTTGGCATGGTAGTAGATAAGATTACTATCCACAGAGGAATTTGAGGAAAACTCACAGAAAATATCTAATCCCAAAGACTGTGATCAACTATCTTCTTTAAATTAAGCACACTTTAAATATTTCCCCTAAAATTTGGTCATCAGTAAATTCTTTTATAGTCTATGGCGCTTTTTTTTGTTGTTTTTGTTGGTTGGTTGACTTGGGGTTGTTGTTTTTTTTTTGGTTTGGTTGATTGATTTTTGTTTGCTTTGATTGGTTTGTTTTAATTTGTTTTGTTTTTTGTTTGTTTTGATTTTTTTTTACTTTGTTGGTTGGTTTAGGGTTTTTTATGCTTTTTTGTTTCTTTTAGCTGAGGTCTTTTAGAAAAATGAGTCTATCAAAACTGTTTATCCCCAGTATTTAAGGTGGGTAAAAGCTCTTTATAACGTGAAAATTAGAATACTAATTTGGATTAGTGACCATCTGGATGTTCCTGGTGAATTGACAAGAAACGATGGAACAAGTGTCTTTTCTTCTGCCGAAGAAGACTGAAACATATCTTGAGTTGATATCCCTACTAGCACTACTACCACAAAATATTTTCATGAAAATATTTCTGTTTAACAAACCCTAGTTTCCTGAGAGTATACTGAAAATTACATCACTGTAATAATTCCTTGTCTAGTTGCAAATTTTAATATATATTCTGTTCAAGGATAAAGACAGTTTTACCCCAGAGAAAGCTGCTCTGAAATAACAGAAATACCTTGTACTTACTATTTTCCCCAAGTTTATCTTTAAAATTGCAGTAACAATTGAAATTGCTAGTCTACAATAGCAGTAGCAAATTGCATATGATTGGTATCTACTACAATGATTTATAAGTAAGATTCCCCATGAGCTTAGCAACTATGAGAATTACTTTGAAATACAAATTGTTTACACTGTCCTGGCTGAATATACAGTGCTGATCTGTCAGATTGTAGAGTATTATTTGACAAAAATGCCTTAATTTACTGTTGAGAGGAGGATCACAGTGTCATAAGGAAGAGATGACTGTGGACTACTCAAGGTGAAAAAAACAACTGAATAATTTTATTGTGGGTTTCACAGCACTCCTCAGGGTAGGAGCAAAGATATTTTTTCCAGGTATGCTCTTCCGGCATACTTTCACTGCACAACTTCACGGTTTCTGAAGGAATTTATGCTTTTTTCCATCCTAGGCTTCATTGCCACAGAAGACCTGCTTTTGAATAAAGTGGCCCAGAAGCTGATTGTTAAGTTGTATTTAAAGAAAGTATGTCTTCAAGGTTTACTTTAAACACTTAAATGACAGCATTTATTCTTTCCTTATCCTCTTTGGTATGCTTGTCATCGTGTACTGTTCAACTCCATTCTTTTGGCTGTGCCTTTGTGGATGTGCATTTCAGGTGTTACAGGACTTGTTACTGGCTATTTGACATCCCATCTAACTCGGAGTAGATTTAATTTTGATCTTTCTGGTGTATTTTCAGCTGAAAAATACAACATACCCAGTCTTCATGTTTGTACAGTAGCATAATAAGTATAAAAATGTTATCTTTTATTTGATGGAACACTTGATATGATCTTGACTTCATATTTTTTTCCATAAACCAAACAAGGGGAATTCTAGTCTTCTAGAAGTTAAGTCACCAAACTTGCTGATAGAATTATTCAGAAATTATAAGTTAAATTATTGTCTGGACAAACAGAGCCCATGTTCTATGAAAGCATTTTGATTGGTCCCTTAAGGGAGCAATTAATAACTACTTTGTTAGTCCAGAGTTGGTTGCAAATTAATAAACCATTGTACTGAACAGCTTCTAGACTGAAAAGCTCCTGCTTTGAGTGTGCTCAATACATAATATTTGGAGTCAAATATCTTGGAGACTCCATTAGGTGACTATAGAGATTTAAAAAAAACCCAAACCCAAACCAAAACCGCTTAAAAAAACCCCCAAACCCCAAACCTTACTAATGAAACATGTTTCCTACTAGAAAGACACAATGAGAATTAGAGCCATACAAAAATTTTTTAAGCTGCTTTAAGGTTGCTGTCTGTGATTTTTCCAGCCATTTTTCTGAGTAATGGAAGTCAAGTATGTAAAAAAAGCATGAGCTGAATAAGTATAAAGTTTTCTGTTAAATACACCTTCTTGGATACATTAGAACACCACTGATGCTTATATTACATTTTATGCAATTTCTAACCTTTAAAGGGTAATAGAAGAGATTTATGTGATACAACAGCAGGGTGTTTTAGTCCCATTGTTCTTTATATCCTGATGCTCTCACAAAAAGTAGGATAAAGTTTAAAGCTTACAATTGATTGAAATTTCCTTTTGCCGGACTCAGGAAGCAAAGATAGTAGATAATGTCAGCACCTACAGTGACGTCTTGCTCTGGGGTGAGCTGCATCTTGACTTAAGATGATTTGCACTCACCCAGTTTGAAAATATTCAGGAGACATGGGACACAACTGCTAACAGATTTGAAGGGCACTTCCACTGAGAATTTCTGTGGTCATAAAACAGAGTAAACACAAGATCATTTTTGATGTAGGAATTGAGGAAAGCAGATGTGACCTCAATGAGGATTTTAGTAGAAAACAAGACATGCAGTGCTCATGCCAACAAACTGGCTGGTTTCAAAACCAGGTTTAATCAAAGTAGTAATAATTCTACACAGATTTAATTAAAAGTTGCATTGCTCTCTTAAACTCTAGATAATGGTGTAATTTTGTGAGTGGACAAAAATAAGTGTTAAGAAGTACAGGCGAGTTATTCAACAGGCTGATATAAATTATTACCTGCTAGTAAAGCAAAAAATGTTGGCAAAACTTAAGGCATAACAACCAGAATTAAAAATTATAGTTACTGCAAGGTAAAAGAAGGCCATGTTTTCATAGCTTCAAGACAATCTCTTCTGAGTTCACAATTCACAACAGGTATTTCCAATCATAATGAATTTCTTTTACGGTGAAGTGTCTGCATGTGTATCATATGCATAGGGAGAACTAAGAAGCAGCTCAGCCTTAAGTATTGCATTTCCCACAAGTATTTACCTTCCACTTAATAATCAACAAGAAAAAATAATTAAGATGTTTTCTTCTTGAGGGGATAATAAATAATCCTACTAAATGTGGTCAGGCACAGAAATAAATTATCTTTGAAACCTCTAGAAATTCCTAGAACAACATATAAGAAAACAATTATACACTGAAGGCTTGTAATAGGTCTTAAAGTGCTTAAATCAGTCATTCAGTCTCTACAAAAGGGGCTTACTAGTGAGGCTTCAGGACATCACGAACTTCAGCTGTAAGCTGTGCTTGAAATTTGTGATAGGAAACACAGAACTTCTATAGGAGAGGGAAAGTAGCAGTTTTCAGAAAGGAAAAATAAGATGAGAGTCAGCACCAATGAGGTCTGGAGCATTGTCAGATTTCCCAAATGAGATTCAGCTCTAGAAGGAAGGGGATCCTCTGAACTATGCAACCTCCAATTAAACCCCCAAAATTTTTAGCAAAGCAAAGTAAGAAACTGGTCTGGATTTTCAGATACTCACTCAGACCATAATAATGATCAACAAATAATTTAAAATATGAATCTAGCTCCCAGTCAAGCAGAAAAAAATGTATTAGTGTTATGGAAGTGTCATTGGATGACACTATTATTTACTATCCTCTTCCAAATTCTTTCAATATAAAGAAGGCAATCTAGGAAGACATGGAAACACATACATAAAATGAACTTGCTGATGAAAATGAGGTTCTTTTCAGATAAACTTGATACACATTTGGAGATTTTGTTCTCTCCTTGACCTGCAGTAGAAGTCAGGTTTTGAAGCAAAGTAGTTCCCTGAAAGATAAGATGAAATTCCTAAGAAAAGTCTTTTTACACCAACGCTATCTTCTATTTCCACAGGCAAGGCAACAAAACATAAAGTCAAAAGGGTGCGTAAGGGAACTACTTGCTAATGGTCTCAGAGCCTCACTTTAGCTAGCCTGGATGTAATGGCACAAGTTCCCTTTCATCTTTCATACCATGCACTGAGGCAGTTGTGGTCTGCAGAGCATGGGTTTCTAAAGTGAAAAGGGAAGAGAGGAGGCACAGCACTTCACAGTGTAAGAATTACTTAAAATTACAGTGAAAAGAGCAAAACGGCATCATCTAGGGTAGTGGCACAGAGTTTGTGTGATAACACAAAATGAAGTAGATTTGCTGCTTATCTATATTGTTTATAGTTTTATTTTTTTCCCACAAAAAAGCAAACTTATAATCTCATGTATGTTTCCTGACCCTGCTCTCATGGGGATCAAGCCATACTTCCTTAGATCTACTTTTCTCCATCTTTTTTTTTTTAACATTAGCATTGTGGCTCTAAGGTAGAAAAATATCTAAATGTATGTTTATTTTTCTTTTCATATTTTCTAAACCTGAAGTTAGACTCTAATTACAGACAATGAAGAATTGATTTTTATTTATTTAATTCAAACATTAAAATTTACATACCCAGAGTGAAAAACGTTTGTTCTTATTCCCTTTACAGATATCCACAGAGTTTCAGTCCTTCACATTTTTCATCTTTTTCAGTTCTGGCCTTCTGTCATGGGTTGATGCTGGTGCAGTGCCAGTGCACCCATGAAAGTATATTTTCCAAAATGGCTGCTGTGAGATGTGACCAGAAACAGAGCAAAGCAGGCTCCAGCTTAGGAATAAAGAAAATAAACTTTATTAACCTACAATATGATGAAAAAACCCACACACACAAAATTCAGAATGGAAACCCTCCAAAACACTCCTCTTCCCCCCACCCAATTCCACCACAACACAATGAGACAAAACTTTAAATTCC
>VZRH01001271.1:288378-306146 GCA_013397555.1 Urocynchramus pylzowi
ACCCTTCTCTTTCTCAGCCGTGGTGCCAGCACATGATATCAAATTCCAAGCTGGCACAGACTCTGTCTCCTCTCTCTCTCTCCCGGGTGGGGGTGGGGGGTGGGGGGGTGGCTGCCCAAAGCATCTCAGGGTTCCTCCACCCTTCCATCCTGCAGGGGCTCCGGCCTACCTCAGCACAGGCCGCATGGCTTCCAGCCACGGGCTGGGCAGGGGAGACCTCCTCACCCAACTGTAACAAAAAAGAAAGTTCACCTGAGAGTGCTCTGCTTTTAATCCCCTGTGCTCTCAGAGGCGTATCCAGGTCTTCAGTGGCCACACCAGGTGCCAATATTCAAGTCTGGCCACTGATTGATTTGACTACAACTTCCCAAAAACTCACTTCCTTGTCAAACCACGACACCTTCACACACTTAAAACTTGTGAAATGCTTATCTGAAAAACATAGGTTTGAAATGTTGAATCTGTCATGTAGTTACCTTTTTTCTGGATGAGGTGCAGTGGCATGCCTTTGTTTTGAAATAAAACATTTTATCCTTCTCATTACTTAAGCTCTCTTTTGCAAGAACAGTATATTCCTATATTAATCAAGAGTGACTACATAAGACTTCAAATCCAATATTGTTTTTAGCATTCTATATTCTTGGTACTGATCAAAATTTGGTGGGACAATGAGAGCTTCCAATAGACCAGAAGTAGGACTGAAAAACATTATTTCTGTTTTATACCTTGACAGAATGACAGGGCAGTTTTCTACCACCTGGAATCTCTGCACATTTCTCAGAGGTAGAAAGACATTAGGTAATAATGGCACATATAGATTACTGTCAGACCAAAATTAAATCCCTTTTTTTTTTTTTCCCCTGACTTGCAACCTGACAAGCAACATCACAGAATTGCACATAAAAAGATCTGCTAGAAAGAACATAAAGAGATGGGAAAGATGTGCTAGAAAGTATTGGGAGCTTTGTAATTTTTCTGTTTTGTGAAGTAATTTCTTTAAAGAAAAATTGAGGAACAATACATCCAATACATTTCACAAATGAATAATACCTGCTGAACCCCAAGATCTGTGCCCTAAGTTTTGGACTTGGGCTACATTTGTTTTTTGATCCCAGTTTTGCATGTAAGAAGATACAGATACAGAAGAATGCAGCAGATAGTTTCTTTTTACTGCCTCAGATATATTTATATGTATATATGTGATAGATTGTATATATTTTATATATATGTACACCTGAAATTTTACAGATTTGTATGTCATATTACACCATTCACAAACCCCTTACTTACAACACATTGGGAAGTTTGACAAGATAAAAACACCATAAAGTGCTTGATTTCTAGATGTTCAATGTAGTAGCACAAAAGATGGCTTTTGGAAAAGTCCATCACTTAACCTATATTTATTGACTTCAAACTGCATAAAAAATAATTAATCCTGCAGATATCTGAAAGTATTAACAGCTGTTACTTGCTGATCTCATTCTGTTGAAAGAGCCTTTTACATGAATTTGTGTTTGTACTGTTTCCATAAAAACAATGTGTAAGCACCAACTTTAATCACAAAGTAGAAGCCTATTTGAAGTATGACTGAAAAGAAACTATATATATAACTATTAAATGTTACAGAATAGCGGAATTTAAAAGATTGTGCATGTCATGATGCATATATAGCATGAAAGGTCATAACTAGGTAATAAATAGCCATAAAACTTCCTGATTTAATAACAGAAAATGTGATGCTTCAAGCTTTCTTCAGTCAGTATCCCTGGTTCTTCTATCAGTTGCTATTTCCCAGGGGACAAAACATGCAAACCAGTTAAAAACCTAAGGTATATCACTGGGCCTTTGCAAAGGCTATGGAAGTATTGTAATAAAAATACACAATGACAGGTCAGTCATTGATCCAGAAATATTGGACAGAAGTTGATCTACTTGTGTTTGTTCTGGCTTCAGAGGGAGATATTGAGTAGTAGCACCCTGGTGGTTGCATATGATTCTATTGTGGAAGATTTATTATTGATGTTTGAACAATAGTTTATTAATGTATAAATGATTGTGTTAATTTTAGTTGCAAAAGCTAATGAAAAGAAAAAATGGCAAGAAAGAAGCAATGCCTTTTATCTATACTGCTGATTATTCTTAAAATACGTTTCCACTAGAACTTTTGTGTGTGTGTGACCAATTTCCAGTGGGAAGTTCCTGATCTTTTATTTTGATATCAACTGAAGTTTGTACCTTGCTATGTCAGCTTTTCCTTCTCAGTAAAGCTCAGCTCTAGACTTTTAAATAGAAGGACAAAATATAATTAGTTCTACAACATTTTATAGCCGTTTTATATGTTATTATCTTACTTCACAATGAGATTATAATAAGGACTCTGAGGTGAAGAGAAATATGATCCTGTTATAGAACCTATTTTTCTAAGTGGCTGTGGAAATTATGAAAGCTCAGTAAATTCACAGATTCAAGTCATGCTAAGGAGAAAAAGGATCATCAGGTTAGGTTAGAACTGTGTATCAGTAGCCAGTACAGTCTATCAAGTTAACCTTCTGATTCCTAGTTATATTTTATCACACATTTCTTGCAATAAATGCCTAAATCACTACAATATGGAAATCTGCAAATTGCATTTAAATTATTACTGTGATGTTGCTAGGGCTGAGACCTCAGGGCAGCAAGTGTCACAATTGTTTCGGCTCTGCTGGATAGTCCAAGTAAAAAGTCACCACCATGATCTCAGTAGCTATTTTTCTCTTCATAAGCATTAACAGGGTATTTGGGACTATACTCTTAAAAAATACCACCTTTATCCTTGTGAAGTTTCAGCTGAGAGTGAAAAAGGAACCAGATTCAGACAACTGGGCTGCTGCATTGTCGACATGACTCAATATATTCATGTATTTAATTGTTTTCTGTTTTGTTTAGCTAATTTAAATAAAATTGCTTCATGTTCATCAAGCTTTTTTTTTACCCACTGGCATAGAAATTTCCATTTCAGTTAAAAGAGAAATCCACAGTAACATTCACTGAGGTGAATATAAGAAGACAGTAATTAGTGTGTATTAATGTTGGAGGAAGTTTAAAATTCCACCAAGTTTTAATGAGGGCTTCTCCAACAACATTATGTGGCAAGTCTACTGAGTGGGTCACCCTTTAAAAGCAGCAGCACAAAATGCAAGTTCAGCTTCAAGACTCCAATCCCAGGATTTATATCACCATTTGCTACCTTTTAATTTCTTACCATTTATTCTATATGTAAGAGATTAGTTAGCCTTAATTACAGAAAAATATCCTGCAGTGACTTTGATGTCTTTTTAAGGATGATTACTGACTGAACTTATATTCTTTGAGCACTTTTCAAAAGGAAAGTTTAGTCTCAACTTTTACCTCTAAGATGCATCCTCACTTCAGTCCTTTAAAGTCTATCTGTGTGTGTGTAACTAATTTTTCTCCCTTTAGAAGTAGTAAATATGACTACTTAATGTCAAATAATTTATAGATGAAGACAGGATCCTGAAAAAGTTATCTCATAAAGCTGCTTTTCTTCTTTTTATCCGGGCACAATAATGAAAACTCTTATTCTACTCAAGTGCCTTAAAGACAATATTCAGAAAAATGAAATTTTAAAATCCAGGTTAATTTGCCTCCCATAAATCAAATAACATTCTGATTCAGTAACATGGATGATTAAGTGCAAGTGCAAAAAGTGAGCAAATCATTTGTCAGAAAGCAGGTTTTAACAATTACCAAAAAATAGTCATGTATTGTGATATAACAAGTACAAAACATTTCTGATTTTGAATGATCCTGAAGTAAGTGAGTCATGTATGGGAAGATAATAATTTCTGTATGAATCTAGTGATCCTTTCCAAAAAATATTCTTACAAGATTAGTCCCCCAAAACTATGCTGAAAAAGTTCTAGTTAACAGCTTTTTTTTTTTTTTTTTTTTTTCTGTTAGAGAGCTGTGCTGCAGACAGGCATTCGCTGAACTGAAGTGCTTCACTGTNGTCACACTTGGCCTTTCTACTTAGAAAAGCTACATATTGAGAAAACAGATCTATCTCATAACTTACTATGAGCTTGATTTTACTCTGTATGCACCAAGGAGTAATTCTGTGTAGTCATATTATTAGCAATATTTTCAGATACCTCACAATTAGTACTGTAAAAAAGTCTCACAGACAGAAATTCCTGCTACTGGAAGATCTCTGGTCTAATTTTCAGGTCTAAGAGCTACTCTGGTAAGACTCATCAAGGACACATTTTGGGATAGTTTAAATTGCCCCAGCGCCCACTGGATACACACATTAGTAAGAGTTCTTCCAGTGTTTTTTACTTCTTGCAAATGAAGCACCAGAAGTTTAGTACAAAGAATATTGAATTTTACAAATTAAACTATAATAAGCAAATAAAGTTGTTTGTAAGATCCACAACCAAGTAATATGAAAAAGAAATTTCTTATATTTTTCACTTAAATTATAAAATATTTCACTTGTCCCCTCATGTTCTGTATTTTTAAAAGAGAAGAGGGTTTTTAAAAGATGTGTAGATGGGTGGATATTTGGGGGGAGTGTGTGCTAAAAAGAGCAGCAGTCAGTAGTTATCCTTTTTACCTTTCACTTAATTCCAAGATATTTCAGCCAAGCAGAGTTTAGATTGAAGTGCATGAGTATTTCGTACATTTAGTATTTTGTTTCTTTTTATATTAGGTTTTGTTCCACAGGTTATTTTCCAAACAGATCCACTATTATTGTGTTCTTTATTTATATGTTTTATTTTATTTATTTATGTGATTAAAGGGCTAGCAAAAATTTTTAAAATCAAATATGTTTGTACTTTCTCAAGTCCCATGCCATCAATCCTGCCTCCTGGAAAAACAACCTCAACAATGATACTTAAGTGTGATAGGCAAAAAAGATGAACTAAGAAATTCTCTACAGTTTGTTACAGTTATATGCCACAAAAGGAGTAAACCTCACTGAATGCACAAAATATTTCTTTTTATGTATGTATGGTTTTTGGTGGAGAGACCAAAGTTATTTTGTCAAACTGTAAATTAGAACTAATTAAAGGGTCTTAGCATATTCACCTTCCTAAAAACCCCACTAACACTTATTCCCTGGGGCAGCTTCAGTACCATAAGAATGCATCAAATTGGAAAACTAAATCAGGACCTTGTCAAGCCAGATCATTATAGCAGAATACAGAGGTCAGTGTGTTACACATAATATTAATTATATATATATTATTTCATATACACATCAACAGACTTTATATGAATTAACTTTGCTATAGTCCAAAACATCAGCCACCTTATCCAGAAAAAGAGAAATTCAGCCCTGAACACTCTAGTTGCAAATATGCAAAGAGAAATAGGAAAAGCTCCTCCACACACCTGTTTTGGAAAAGAGCCGACAATATTTTACCACCAGGCTGCTTCAACAGATGTCTTTACTCAGTTTTATGATAGCTCCTATGTAGCCAGTATTAATTATCACTGAGCTATTATGTCAATCTGAAATGAATTTACGTCTCACATTCTTGAAATGCTCACATACAATCTTAGGCAATTTTTGCCTAATTTTGTGTAATAGACAAATCTGTCAATCCCAGTTTTTGGAGCTGATATTTAGGGATAATTTGCCTTTTATAATTTTTACTTCCAGAATGGAAGTGTAGTTTAAAAGGCTGGAATCGGAGTTTTCATATCTTTGTGAAGTTCATTGTGTTCCTCAGTTTTGAATATGTATTTTATCTTAACTTCATTATTCATTTCAAGAGGCAAGATAAATTCCATGGTCTTAATTCAATCTGCTGCTGATAGCCAAGCTATATTACATAACCAACATTTGGAGCAATCTACTGAGATTTCTATTTCAGTCTAGAAGAATGACAGTCAATCCCAAAACATGCATATGGTACTTTTTGGTTTTTTCCTTCTCTGACCTCTGCTGTATTTCACATAGCTCAAAATCCCACAAAGTGGATTCTGTAGGAAGGCAAGAATAGAGGAACCTGCCCAACTTAAGATCTCTGAGCTTATTTCAGATTTATTCTTAGTGTTTGAAGTCATCATTTAAAATTAATCCTTTTAATCTTTTTGCTTCAAGTTCATTTGAAATCCAATAAATCAGCCAAACTCCAGTCCTTTCTTTCTCCAAATATGCTAACACTTTCCAGAGTTTCATGTCCCATCTGTTATCCTGCACGACTGTGACCCTATCTTTATCCCATTCATAACAAAGGAAATATCTTTAGAGTGGTAACAGTGTTTCCAAGACAGGCAGAATAAAAGCAGCCTTGTTTACAGAACTGTGGTGCAGAGCTTTTCTGATCGACAAAAGAAACTTTGAGCAGCAGTAGGATAATTACCTCTATCTCTCCCTGGCAGAATACTGTGGAAGGCAACTTTTAAAATTATTATTATTATTGTTATTATTGTCGTTATTATTATTATTAATAATATTAACAATAATAATACAGAAGACACTTATCATGGAAATAAAAAAGAAATAACACGAGAAGTATAAATTAGAGCTGGATCACTTACATTTTCATGTCTCAGAGTCTTCCTCTAAAGTCAGGAATAATTCTTGTTCATTAAAATAAACCTTCTAAAGAGCAAGACAGTTGTATTAGTTCCAGATGAACCATTAGGATTTCTGTGGCCTTCAGCTATTCAGGAAACCAGGGGTATACAAGGTTTCCTGGTGTGTCGTGGAACTTGAAAAGATATTGAAACTTATTAGGATATTTTAAGGCAATGGCAGCAGATTTTGTGACCTCTTTATCTAAGTTGCAAGGTTATTTTAGATAAAGGAAAACAGCACTTATTTTAATCTATCATCTCTATTTTGGTGTATGTATGATTTATGGAGTACATTTATAATAGATCAAATTTTGGCATAAGTGGATTAAGATGGTTTCTTGCCTTCTGAGCTGAGGCTTGTCATAATTTGCTTAGTCATTTACTAGGTTTCTGATGCAAGGTTGACTTTCTAGAAATATTCATTTATCAGTTTGAATGACTTGAAATGATTTGCTCTCCAGTAAGCCAAGTTACTCAGGATTTTCTTTAATATACTTTGCTAAAAGTGTTTCCTTCCATAGAAATTTTAATAGATTTTTTTCTATACAGGTTGCCAGTTTCAAAAAAGGTGACTTTTTAGGTATTAAACCTGTTATCTATTAAAGAATCTCTCAAATTTAGCAAGAAAAAATGTAACACTTCCCACTGTTAATACACAACCAGAAATGAAATAGATTGCTTTGTGAGAACTGAGCAATGTCCCCACTATATCTAGTTCTATCAATCTTGATTAAATAATGGTACATTAAGAAATCATATTACATAACTCATCAGTGTAAACTAATGAAGATGAAAGATCTGAAGTAAGTATCTTAAGTTTCAGTATCTTCAATATATTTTTCCCTTTTTTCAAAATTAGCACTTTCTTTGGAAGTAAATTTGTTTACATTATTTCCTCTCAATTATCTGCTAAAAATCCTGATTAAATTTTGCCAAAGTGACTTTAACTAAATAATTAAACAGGACAAGTGTGACATGTAAAAGGACAAGTAGATGCCTAACGTTTTTGAAATGTTAATCTCCTCATATGAGAAAGAAAAAATAAAAACACAGCAAAATTTGTGCTAGGTTATTCTGCTGCTGATATTTATGTAATTTTTTATTTTCAAAATGAAGCATGCAAATTTGGTTAGATCAGTGCTGACACACAGGAAGTAATTTTTTTCATATCTTAGTAATAATATACATAAAATCTCCTATACCTTGATAGTGGTAATAATGGTGATTAATATAATCACAATGTTGACAAAAAAAACTGAACTGGGAACTTGGTATTGCAATTAAAATGGCTATTTTCCAAAACCTAATTTGTTGCTAAGAATGTATATAATATCCATTTCCCTCATTTCCTAAAAATATATCCACCATGTTTGATTATCTGTTCCAGTTCAACACAGTCCAGTTTGACTTCTCTTGATACATGATAGATTGTATTTATCCAGATATACTTTAGAATAGCAACAAGAGATGTTGGCTTTATTGTTTTGCTTTTAAGACTTCCCAATTCAGTAATTCCATTTTAAAGCATGGATCATTATGCCAAGATATATTGTGCATTAAAATACCAAGAGGATTCTGTAAGGGCTCACAGAGCACTCTCACTTCCTTGGCAGATGATACATTTGGAAAAGAGACAGAGAGCAACTCTTTGAGAGCTCTAGTTTTTGAGACTTTTGGATTAATGTTATAAGTTAATCTCTTTATTGCCTTTTCTATTCCATCCCTACTGCTATATGTGGAAGGGCTGTGATACAAACAAGGTGTTTTATTCAATGAATCTTGCTATATACCTATCTTTTATTTTTACTGATTCCTCAAGTACCTCTTCTGAAATGTCTCAGCTAATCACAAATCCTAATTATGACTTTAAGATATGCAATCTATGAGACTCAGACATTTTAAATGAATGTTATTTAATAGAACACTTAATTTCTCATTAGCAGAGATAAATATGCATGATCATAAGTGTTTTGTATGCAGGTTATATACTCAAAACTTGTCCCTAAAGGCTGCCTTTAACAGAAGTTCTTTTTTTAACAGCAGTGCTAGAGAGGAAAACAAGATATTAGGTTGACTTTTATCCTTTTTTGTCTTCTCAGTCTGTATCATATTTGACAAAAAATTTTTTGGTTTTTGGTTTTTTTTCAGGTTTCAGAAAAACTGTGCAGCAGCAGGTGGAAGTCTGTTAAGTAAAGAGGGAATAAAATCCAGCCCTTTGGATTGACCTGTTCAGTTTTCCAATACGGCTCTCTATAATGTTCACTACCACAGCAGATAGTATGGATTTCTCATAATAGAGATATTATATTATGAGAAAAGAAATTCACCATCCATATTTGAGATCTTGCAGTTTCTATCTATGACATCATTTTGCTCATCATCTGTTCTGTGTGGAAATGGTGGAAATTGCAGTTAGTAGCTAATATTATTTATTTATTATCCTGTATAATAAAGAACTAGGCAAAATATTTTAGTAAACTTACAGTCTCATATAATGGACTGGAAAAAAAAGTATATAGAAAGACAATTTTTCCATCTAGTCCCTTAATGCTTGCGCCAGTATTGAAGTTAAGCATGGAGTGGAAGAGGCCAGCTCTTTTGGTGGCTTGTGTCCCCTGTTAACCAGGTGATCTGGCCCAGCTATGAATTTATGAAAGGCAGGTCCTGTTTGACCAAGCTTATCTCCTTTCATCACCAGGTGATTTGATTTCTGGTCAGAAATACATAAGTTCAGTAAGAAAGATGACACAACTGCAAAGTTACTGTAGGAATAAAACTAACTTTGGAGCTCTCATACTGAGTGTTCCCTTAGTGCTTGCCAGTCAATCAAGCCTAATATTCATTAAGAAATTTAAATAGGGTTTTGGGGATTTTTTTTCATACTATGGTTTGATAATACCTCACAGTTCTTCCTTCTGTCTCATCCACTTATTTTTTTGTTCTTTGGAAGAAAAGTCTGGTACTCAAAAGTGACTGCTCTGGGTACAATTGAAAAATGCTCGAGATGTTTGTTTATAATGTCTTAAAATGCACTATCTATGGTAGCAGATAAATTGTTTGTAAATTACCATCCAGTAATTAGGATATTGTTCTTTCTCCCTTGCTGAATGATTAAAAAAATTTTATTGAGGAATCAGAGTAGTAGAGAGGTGTCTCTCCATATAAAGTAGCAATCTCAATGTTCAATTTACAGTGTTCAGCCTATTGAACAAGGATAAATATGTTTATATGCTAAATAGCAGCCGGTTCATCATTTTGGTAAGGGAAGAAAAACCCCAGTGAATGCGGACTTTATTATGTGTTCAATAAAGTTAATTACACTTTTTCAGAGACTGAGATCTACTTTTAACAAACTGTAAAATACTGAGCCTGTCATTTCTCTCTCCAGCATCAGCTTCTGTCCTGGCACAATTCATACCCTTTCTTCCCCACCTAATGTGGTAGTGAAAATCAAACTGATGCAGCACTCAGAAGGACACTATTAAGGAAAGCAAAACCAGCAAAAAAGCAAAAGCAAACCAATTAACAAAGCAAACCAAAATTTTAAAAGTAGAAAGGAAAAAACAGGAAACACAGAAAAGTCTGTCTGTAATATGGCCAACTATAATGGGTTGGGTAATTTGAATATAAGGTCCAAAGTCCGTGTTTCATGACTTTTAACCTCAGAGTAATTTCCACTGACCTCGATCTCATCACTATAGATAAGTTCAGCCTTTACTATCCTTACAAGTCCACTCTGATAATCTTACAGCCAATGTCAATTTCATTGCCATTAAGAAAGTTTCACAAGTGTAAGAATAGAAGTAGGAAAGAAAGAAAAGACAATAAAGGGGACTTCCTGTCATTGAGGATAGGTTTGCATTCAGGGAGATTACAAAGAGTGGTACTGACTTTGAGAGTACAATGTGGGTTAAAAGAATGTTGTGTTTTGCAAGGGTTCTTACTATCATACCAGTTCTGAGGAAGAAAGGCAAATTTTATACAGGTCCTGGCACCTGAACATTTCTGATTGCTGCTTACCATTTTCCACCTGTTGGACTTTTTTTATTCACAGTTAGCTATGGATGTGCAAGTAGTGTCATTAGATGCAATTACTGCTACAGTAAAATCACTAAAATAGCCACCACAAAGCTGAAAATGTTAATTCAGGAATCAAAATTAAAGTGTTCATGCAAAGATTTATATGTACTGAATGCAATTAAGCCATATACTTGAGGCATGGACATCATGTTGGGCACATGTAACAGCTCACAATAAAGTAACAGGGATATAGGCAGAGACAGGAGGCAGATGGTCAAGATTTTTCTTTGCATGAAAAACAGTTTCAGCTTCCTATTAAGTTTTCTGACAAATATATTTCATTACAACATGTTTGAAGAGATTAAAATATCATATATTTTTATATAAGTATATGCTATTTTATTGATATTTTCAATGTTTCATCTGTGTTTGTATATGCCTGCTCTGACACATTTTTATGTATGTCCTTGATGTATGATAGCAAAAAATAGAATTTTATGCCTGATTCTTCTTCAGCTTTAATTCTCAGTTTCTTTATAAATAATAAATAATTCTTACATTGGGAAATTTTATCATCAGTGCTGTATTCTTTTTTTTTTTTTTTTTTTTTTTTTTTAGTTCTTCCATGTATTTTGTTTCTGGGACTTATTTGTTTTGTTCTGATTAGTTGGTGCAAGCACTTGGGACCGCCCCCACCCCCCAACATATTTTGAATAAAGAATCACAGGAATGAATGCATAATTCCAGAATATTAAAGTTTAACAAGTATCAGTTTTTAAATTCAAGATTGTTAGTGATGAGTGAGATGGAATAGAAAATAAAATTGAAATATCCTTTGAGTTATTGCATCAAGAAATTTCACATTGTTTTCACCTCTTGCACTATTAAGAGTCTTGAAAATTGTAAAACCCTTATGAAATAGGTATTTAGAAAGATTGCTTTACCTTTCTTTGGCAGAGATTCAAGATTTGCTTCTACTTTAGTACTTTACCTTCTGCTAAAGACAGATTTTACGCTAGAATTATCTTTTCTTTTGGAAAAAAAAAGTTTGACTCAAAACAATTTTAGAACTCTCCATCTCAAATTTAATGTTTTTCCTTGAGAATCTCACTACATTATTGTCAAAATTCTTTATTTATTGTGAAGGAGAAAGAAACAACTGAATACTTGACTTTTCAAGGACAGTGTCTTGCTGAGTAAAATATGTTTGGCCAGAAAATGATGTATTACACATAGGCCAGAGTGCAACTGGTAGCAAAGTGATCTTCTGTTGCACAAAGAAAAGCAAACTTGAACTGACTCATGGTGTGTCTCACACATCATTCACATGCACATATGTGTTTATTAAAGTAGAAGATATCATGATATCAGTGGATAAATCTTGTAAGGCATAAAATCACAGAAAGCAGAATTTGGCATCAAAGACCTTATGTTTTCATACAGTGTTCTTTGTTCTCATGCAAGTGAAACACATTAAAGTTTTCTTTTGCAAGGCTGTTAACTGTTAATTCCACTATCTCTGGTAACAACACAAGTTTAGGATGTTCTAATAGGCCTCAGACTTGCCAAGAGACATGTGATGTACCAGGGCTAGTGGGATTAGTTCTTTTTACCAGTTTATGTGTGGAAATGTTAACATCAGAAAAAGACACATTTATGACATCTGATGATATATCCTCAGAGGCCCCAAGGTTTGAACTCTGAGGTTCTGTCTTTTGAATCTTTTAGAACTGTAATTCAAAGTACATACTATGTGGTTGATGGCATTAATTATTATGTTTAGGTGCAGGTTTGTCAGGACAAGAAAAAAGAGAGGAGGAGTATGAGAAGGGATTTAAGCATTACTTTTAAGATAATTTGAAGCACCACATGCTCATAAATGCACTTTTCTCCATTTTGATAACTCTGTATTCTTATAGAGTCAACCAATTGTAAAATGTAGCAAGCAGCTTGATACTTGTCAGACTCTTGGGACTTAACCTAGATTCACTTAACTTTTGGTACATTAAAGACACAATCAGATATTTTTACAAAAACTAGGCACAGGTGAAAAAGAAGCACAGCTGCTACTGCCTCAAGGCTGTATTTATTGAGTCCAATCTTAAAATGTGTGACATCTCTGAACAAAATAAGATAAGTAGAAGTGATTTTAGATTAAGATCCCAGTGGCTAACTTGCTTTAATTAAAGATGTTTCAAAAGATAGAGGAATCAAGAACAAAGAAGAGAAAAGAAATGTGCTATGTGAATTATCAGGTAATTGCTTCAAAGGTAAACTTGTAAATTTCTCAAGTGGCCTGACTAAAGTCAAATAAAAAATTGTTCCATGGATCTCATTTGATTTCAATTTTATTAGTTCTATGATTACGTTTTGGCAAAATACAAAGCTTTTCTACACTGTTTGTAATTATTTTGATCTGAATTAAAGACATTTAAAAGTTTCCAAGATTACTCTTCAGTATTTTTCAGATGAAACCATAGCTCTACTTCTAATAACATCAACAAACAGCTTTTAAAACTAGTATGTGTCTGCTTGTTTTCATCTAGGTTGTAAAATTTTAACCAAATAGGTTGCAAAAGTTAGCAAAAGAAAGAGTAAGTATAATAAATATACTGATGCTTAGAATGTGATTCTAAAATATGCTTTTAGAGTACACAAACAGAAAAATATTTAGGCTCGATGGTAGGAAAATCTGAGCCTCAGAATGAAGCACATATAAATAAGAGAAAATACAGTGAAGATATTATTTATAAATATCTTAAAAGAAGAGTCAAGCAAAGTTTTCTGATTATTGGCAGGGACTGAAAACTGACAGTGAGAGTCAATGAGTGTAAGATCTTTTGACTCAAGTCATCTTTCTGTGTTGGAGTATCAGACAATAACACTATCAATAAGTGTATATGAATTTACGTTTAGATTAAAAATTTTCAAAGCATTCTCGATTAAGAAGATTTTCTGCAGTTCACTTTGAGAATTGGCTAAACCTGTCAAACCTTCAGGAGTTCCCTTGGAGCTGTGGTAGGACAGGAGAGATGTCAGAAGGCTGAAGCCTGCCCAAGTCTAGTAACATTCATTAAGAAAGTTTCTGAGATCATAGACTAGTTAGATTAACTTTTGTTCCTAAAAAATAACAGAACGAACATTAAGTGTCTACCATGAAAGATCAACCAAAAAGTATTCATAGGTCCCATAAGTTGAAAAATAAATACATTTTATATACTATACACTTCAGTATATTTGAACTACTTGTTTTGTTGGGGTTTTTTTTTAAATCTTTACAGTTGTGTGGTATCACTACAAAGTGATTTGTCCAGGTGATAGAAAAGGCCAAATTCAGGGAATAACAAACAATGCTCAGTTATCAACGTACAAACATAGATCCATTTTAGCCTTTTGTAGGAAATAAAACCAACAAACCAAGCCCTCCCTTTCCCTTCATGATCCAGAAAAGTTACCAGACTAAGAAACAGGTCAAAAGTCCCTCCTGTATTTTGGATTGCCTGGTTCTAGTATTACTCAATGCTGTATTTATCATTATTTTCAGGATAAAAGCTGGAAATTAGAAGTTGCAAGCACATTGAGGGTCAGAATAAGAACACAAATAAACTTTTCTATTGGCATGCTTCCAGAGGGACACAATACTTAGTGGATGTCTAATTCATGGATAATTGTGTCTAGGCATAAGATTGTGTGAGTAGAAATATATTTTCATGTATCCTGCTGCTAAAGATTCATTTAGAAAACTTCAATGTTTCGGGTTGAAAAACACTGTCTGTTTCAGGGTTGTGTATCTTAAAACATTTCATTTGAATTTTAGTTTAATTTAAAATACTTCAGAAAAGCACGAGGCACTTCAGAAAATTTATCTAGAAAATTTGCAGCAACTTATGGCTACAACAGTTGGTTTAAGAGCTTCGCAGATTGTATCTGTTCATTTTAAGATTCCTGCATTCAGATATACATTCACAATACATCCTTATTAAATGTTTGCCAAATGCTTCAAATCAGAGTTCCGTAAAATGTTTTACAAATTAATGTAAAAGTTTCTGTACATTAGAAATTAAGACCAGATGTCAATGATGCACTTTCAAGCTAAATAAGAGTCAGTGCAGGACACTAGGTTTTAGTCCTGACTTTAAAGCAAATGTTTTAGATTCCTACACATGCCCACTAAACAATATTTAAAGTCAGCAATTATTATATTTATCCACTTCCTTTTTATTTATTTTTAATGATAGCAGGTAAAATAGTATCCCATCAGTCAAAAATAAATGCTCACTCTTGTCTCTCTGAACAAAACTTTTGGACAAAATGTCTAATTATAAGCTAGTAAATATATGTCAGTACCTTATTTTTTTGAACGTATACACACGTTAGCCAACAATCTCAATAGGAGTTTTAATGTTTGATCTGTCCTCAAATTTACATGGCAGTGAGCTACAGCCATCTCCTGTATGGTATAACAGCCTTTCCAATATATGAATGTGATCTTTCCATTTGTCTGAGGAACAGACCATTCTCTTTCAGATAACAGAATTAGTCAGGATTTTCACAAACGTGAGATAGCTATCTGTCAGCTTCAGTCTTTATCCCCAGATCCTTTCTACATCTCTTGGAGTTAAAAACAAAGGCTTTACTCTTCTTCAGGTGTCTTTTCATAGAGGTCAAGACAAGTGTCAGGAGTATATTCTGCCTCTTATCTTCCATGAATTCTGTGGATTTTATTCCTTTACTTGGTAGACTATTTTCATCTCATAGCACTTTTTCAACACAGCTTAAAATCTCAACAGCTCCTCCTGAGACTGCTTCTCACATAGTCTGTTGCAGCAGTTGTTTCTAATTGTCTTTGTCATATCAAGGATTAGTAATTAAAGTTTTCATTAACCTTTTCTAGGCTGCTGCAAGGTGGGTTGTACATGCCTCCACAGTGTGCTTTCTGTGACTGTGTGTTTCTTTTCCCTAACAGCCACTGTGAAAAATGACAGCTGGAATCAGTAACACCCAAAGTTGTTTGGAGTGAAAAGAGATCACTAAAATGAAAGATAGGAAGGCTTTTC
Source organism: Urocynchramus pylzowi (assembly GCA_013397555.1). NCBI lineage: Eukaryota > Metazoa > Chordata > Aves > Passeriformes > Fringillidae > Urocynchramus > Urocynchramus pylzowi. The sequence continues at coordinate 304,050 of VZRH01001271.1, forward strand.
AATCAAGAATAGGAAGCAACTTCAGAGAAGTTTAGTCCTTTCTTGTTTACTCTTTGCTTTGAAAAGGAAGTAGGAATCTACTCCTTATCCACAATGACAAGTCATTGCAGGATTATCCCACTGAAACAGGCCACATCACAGACTGTGATATTAGGGTTATAGAGGAAAAATAATACTGTGTCTCATTCCCAGTATTCTTTACCTGGTCACAGTGCAGTGGTAATTATAGTACACAAATTTACTTTCCATACCAGATTCAGAAGCTTGAATTGATTGAATGAAGGCATAAAATGTGTACAGTATGAATAATATGGATTTAAGCCTATGTCTAATTTTTTTTTTTTTCTTTGGTCCTGTTTTTATAGCTAGGGTATGTCTTAATCCTGACTGAGAAGCAATGGAGTGAACATAAGTGAATCTGCTACCCCTACTCCTATCCTTCACAGATATATCCCCATACAACTGAATTCCAGGTCAAATACCATGACTGAAACACAGTTTTTCACTTCTGGTTGTTCAGTAAGCTCAGATGTGGTTTGATCTCTAGAAGTCTAATGTTACACAGAAAGGGAAGGAATCATTAACAAATGTAAAAGATTATAGCTTCTGACAGGAAGAGTTACACTTTAACCCAAAATTTTCAAAGATGTTCTGAAGCTCAGTGCCTACTGTATGTACTGCAACAAAGAAAATGCTTTTTCAGAAACAGAAGGGATTTTCAGAATCACTGAACTCAGTGGGAAAACTGAGCATCTTCTCCTCTAATGATAATGTCACTCATTGTGTGCCTTAAGTATAGCAATGGCTCTAGGGTGTAACTCGTTTCCATTCCTAAAATGGAAATGATTAGGTTTAGTGACTACAAAAAGAGAGGAGAAAAACTCCTTTTAGGGAAAGAAAGAAATTATCCTTGAGAATACTTCAAACTTAAAGATGCTCCACAGCATCTTTAACAAGTGGATAATCATCTTTAACAATTCTCTTATATTTAATAGGTCTTCCTAACAACCTCATTTGTCTGTTACAAGCTGACAGTAATTCTAATTTTTGCATAACTGATATTAGCAGTATAGCAAATATAACTGTGTTCTTGTACATATTTATGAATATAATTTTCATTCTGACTGTTTTATTTGAAAAAATTTTTGTCAGAGATTCAGGGTTTCAACAAAGCTAAATGAAAGCACTACAGTAATTTATATGAGCTGAGTTTGTGATTTTCTGGTATCATTAAATCATGGAATGATTTTTATAAGTCTCTATGGTTTTCTTTATTAAAAATGACAGAAACATTTGGAATAATGATAATTACATTGTGTAGCTTTCCTTCACTAGGTTCAGCTCCATTTTGTAGTCTATCATATAATGGACTATGAATTATGATACTGCTTTGAGTAAATTATATTTTCTACTTTAAACTTGATGTCTCCATGTAACCCATGTAAGGTCTATCAATCATACAACATAACATTTCAAAGAATGGATGAAGAATAAGTGGGTAAATGTTTCTGCTGCTAGCTTCTCTGTATAAGATACATTGAATATAATTTGCAAAAAATGAAACACATGATCAATGTTGTCATTTGAAGTACATGCAGATTGTGAGTGCCACATTTATACACAACTGAACTTGAGTAGATTACATTATTCAACACGCTTTGAAAGGAAAATGTCTTGCAGCCAGCTCTTCTTGATACTCTGCAACAAGACATACATGCCAGCTTTCAGACAAAGTGAGTTTCAATATCCTAACATTTCACCTGATTGCAACTTGTTTATAATTTCACCTGCCATTGTCACTTAGTCAAGTTACTTTAATGCCTTGATCTAGCAGTGTTCAACAGCCTTTCCTTTCCTTTCCTTTCCTTTCCTTTCCTTTCCTTTCCTTTCCTTTCCTTTCCTTTCCTTTCCTTTCCTTTCCTTTCCTTTCCTTTCCTTTCCTTTCCTTTCCGGAACTTTCCTTTCCTTTCCGGAACTTTCCTTTCCTTTCCGGAACTTTCCTTTCCTTTCCTTTCCGGAACTTTCCTTTCCGGAACTTTCCTTTCCTTTCCGGAACTTTCCTTTCCGGAACTTTCCTTTCCTTTCCGGAACTTTCCT
>VZRH01001271.1:325192-353959 GCA_013397555.1 Urocynchramus pylzowi
TTTTTTTTTTTTTTTTAACAGCATTTTGTTTGTAAAATTTTTTTTTTTTTTTTTAATCTAAAGAAGGAAGAGAAAAGGACAAAGATGTATATTTAATGGTCTTCAGGAAAGTAAACCCATTGCTCATGGGAGCTGTCTTCTTTTTCACAACTGCTGACAAAATAGATTCAACCTGTGCTATGAAGAGAATTTTGAGTCAGGCACACCATCCTGTATGTCCTGAGCCCTAGTTACCCATCATGTCATGCCATCCAAACAGACATCAGGTGAGATTCTGATGGCTAGAAGTTAATGTGGGTAGCCATTTTACAGGGGGAGTGCATAATCCTGGAACCTCCTGATGTGAACAAAGACATGCCTGGACACTGCAAATCTCAAACAGCAGCACTTCTAGGCATTCTGTATTGCATCATATGCAATTGAAGGTTACTGTGTTCATTACTCCTCTTTTCTGTTGTTGGACTTTCGAGCAACTCATATACTCAGTAACATTATTTGCCTTTAGAAATTATGCATCCAGCAGCTCCCTCTTGATCTCCTGTACTGAGATGTGTGACACTGTCAAACATTCCTTGGTCCACTGTTTTCTCCTTCAGTCTTTGCTGACTTGTTCAAGAAAGGTAGATGTTCCCAGACAAATGACCGACACCTAAAAGTACTGCCTTAGGCTCCTCAGGATGATCTTCTTTGGTCTGCTGAGGAAAAGCATAGAACATCAAGATTTTCCTTTTTATGCCTTTTTCTGGCTCTTGAAAATTGCTAAATCTCAGTTTTCAAAATAGAGCTTTTGAGGAGTTTGCTCTGATCCTCCTGGTTGGGCAGTATTATTCTGTTGCCCTGTTCTTTTGAGTTTTTTTAAGCCTTCTGATGTTTGCATTCTTGTAATGGAGTTTCTCAAGCACTTTCATGTAAATAGTAGTTGTTTTGTATTCTTCTCTGTAGAAGGAGAATTTTGATGAACTGTTGATTTAACCAGTGTAGTTGGAGAAGTAGCGATGTCATCCTTCAATCCTCTATCACTTTTAGAATTCTAAAAATGTTAAGGTCTGAAAAATCAAGTACTCTCTTCCTGTTCTTGTTCTGATACTAGAACATCTTAGGAGAGTCTTGTTCTTTCATCTCACAACAGTAACATTATTCAGCTGCTACTAACTTGCAGCCTGGCAGGACGGACACTACTTGGCTAGTCCTTCATGAAAAACCCTATACACAACAACTGCTTTCCTTTCTCAGAGCTTACAGATGTGCTTTCATTAACTGGATTTAAAGAATTGCTCCATTTTGGCACACAGTTTAGGCTTCGTATGCCTATTACCATATACAGAGCTGAAAAACAGCTGGTGCTTCACTGCACACCTTAGTTTTATGTAATAAACAAATACAAATTCCTAGAACCATGTGGAACTGCTGCTCATTTCAGTTTGCAGTTAGTGTACTATAGGCCAGAATCAAAAGGATCTATAATTTTAAGTGAAAATAAATGAAATAATAATAAAAAATTTACTCTAATACCATACAGAATAAAGGTGATTGTGATGTATTTTGAATGAATAAGGACTGATCAAAACAGTATAAATATAAGCATAAGAATCTTAGCAACGTTAAACCATTGTTTCTATGATCCACTTCTATGTTTTTTACACTATTCCTCTAAGTGTATAAAATACTTCAGTGATGGTATCATCAAAATGATCAGCNTAATGAAAACTGATTAAAACAGCAAAATACAAGCATAAGAATCTTAGCAACGTTTAACCATTGTTTCTATGATCCACTTCTATGTTTTTTACACTATTCCTCTAAGTGTATAAAATACTTCAGTGATGGTATCATCAAAATGATCAGCTTTCCAAATTTAAGTCATTGCTATACATCACCATCCCAGAGCAGCTCACATGAACTTTCATATATTCCTTGGTGCATATCAGTAAGTAATTTGTAGAAAAGTTAGTTTGTCTAATGGAAATTATTTACTTTGTTATGTGGATCTGTCCTGCTGAATCTTACATAACAAGAAAAAAACACAGGAATTTTTATTCACAAGGGTTCAAGTTGTAAAATCAATGACAAGAAAATAATTCATTACTTATTGATAGGAGTAAATTTTCTCTTTTCTGTCCATATTATATTTATAAAGGAAAAAAAAATAAAGAAGAAAAATGAAGTATTTTGCAGGATAGAGAAGTTTAAAACAATATTTTTTTGAGATCATTTAGATGGTGTGAATATAAAGATAAAATTATGACCTCAGTTAAACTGATATGTGCTTTGCCCTTGACTTCAGTATAAGTGAGATTTAACCTACAGAATAAAAGAATAAATGAAAGACTTTCTTCAGAAGCTGAAATATGATCTACTTTTAAAGATTAGTACAACTATATAGAGTGCATAATACAGTCCAAACCAATTATTCATCAAATATTTACATGGCATTTTAGTCCCTAGTAGCAAAAACATGAAGGAACATCTCCAAAGTATCAAATTTCTGAAGAAGCAAAATTGATTACTGCAGTTCCCATGAATGAATCTGCTCACAGGAAACAATAAGAAAATAATTTAGGGCTTGAATTTCAGCTGGGAGATGGGGACATGCAACAGAATTGCATATCAATGTACAAGTTTGCAAACAACATAAATAGAGGCCTGTCCCCAAATAAAGGAGTATAACATGGCTAAGAAACAAAGTAGAAAATTTTAATTGTTGAATAAGAAAGATGGACTGAAATAAACTTTCATTCTATGTGATTTCTGGGTCGGGAAAACGTAGGAGGTTTCTTTGTTTTCTTATAGTGTCATCTTTGGGGCTCTTTTCCTCTCCCTAAAAGGAAAATATCTTTATCAGTTCTTCCCTGCAGCAGAATATGTTTATTTCCAGCATTAGATAACAAGAGTCATTATAATTCTGGAGTTATCAAGCTTTCCACAGAAACCAGACTAGTTTTTCTGATGGTATATCAGTATATACTAACCTCATGTAAGATTGCTTAGTCAACCACACTTCTCGCTCATTGGAGCACAGACACAGACTTGGAGAAATCTAGTCTTTTGTTTGCACTGTGCTCAGATCTAGTTCTCAAATCTTTAAATCTCTTTAAATGCAATTTTGTCCTCCTGTCAATGTTCTATGAACTATTATTTTATTTTCTGAGCAGCAGGCATGGACAAGCAAGGTATTATGAGGAATTTTAGAAGGCAAACTTAATTTTTTTTTTTGTCAATACATCACTAGCTGTCCAGTAAGTGCCTTTGTTAATTTGAAATTAAATCTGGAATGTGTATAGCTCGTTAATTTGAAATTAAATCTGGAATGTGTATAGCTCTGTTATCTTAGCCCTTTATGAAACTGAAATTCATATGTTTAAAAATACATACAGAAAATGCTTGAGTTCTAGGTAATAGTGAGTTTGGGTATAGCATAAACAGATTTTTAGGGGATCTGTGTTTTTGCAGAGCCACTTCCTAATTTCTGAACACATCAGTGTTACTGTGCAGCTATAAATAGAGCAGGCCATAGGCTGTCAGAGAATTGCAGAGAAGCTTCAGGGACTGCAGGAAGCCCATCCGTATTGCCCCTCAGCCTACCAGTAAAGGCTTCCAGCTGAGGAACTCTAATTGACTGGCTGAGCAGTTCTAGTCTGAAAATAACATTGAATGTATTAACTTAAGTTACCCAAAATGAAGGACTAGGAATGCTAATGTGGTTACTCCTAGCAGATGGTTTTCACTTTCCAAGTGGGCACTAGGAGTCTACCTAAAGGGGCTCTACTTCATTGACATACACAGGGGAAAAAATACCATCGGTAAAGCAAGATATAGACAGTCTGAAAATGGTACAGAGCTACAGTTTTCAAACTATTTTGAAGGCTTAGTAATTATACAAGTAATTGTGCTTTCTTCAATTAATTCTCAGTGTTCTTTGCATTTGTTTAAATCAGCTTTCTAGAGAAAGCAGCTAGGTAAATTAACAAATAGTTGAGGGTTGGGGTAAGGAATGTAACTTCAAAGAAAAATAACACAGAGTTCCAGGGTGGAAGCAAAACTCATTTTTATTCGGACGTCAGCCACTAATCCTGTTTTCCATGTGCGTTAAATAGATAAAACATTTCTCTAGAATGAAAGGGGAAGTATTCCTTTTAAACAATTACTTTTCTATAAAGGTGTTTACATGGCAAGACAAGTGTCTTTTCTGCTGTAGCAAACTATATGTGAAACACTCATGTAGGTAATTTCAGTTCATCCAGCTGAAGTTCTGTACTGAAAGGAATAATTTGAATGCTTACTAAGGTAGAAGGAGAGAGGGAGAGAGTCTGCACATATCTTTAAGGATCTTAAAAATCCTTAGTTTGCATAAGAAGAGGTAATACTACTTTCTCACTCTTCCCTCTCATGACAGTACCTTTTCCAATGTTTTTGTGATATTTTATGCATGGAAAATTTGAAATGTTAGATGGGATGGCACAATATAGAGTTAACAGCCTTTAAGCCTTCATTACTTTTAAACAAGATCCTTTTTGATCTTTTTGTCTGAAAAGCATGTTGTTTTCGGTGTTGTTTTCTTTTTTTCTTTTTTTTTTTTTCTGAGAGAAGATAAAAATGTACCTAATATAATGATTATATGAAAACTGAAACCTGGTAGCTAGCTTTAAGGCTAAATGGGGGAAGACTTCAGGAAGAAAAAAATCCTTCAGACCTGCATTGATTTCTAGCACCTTTGCCCTCAATTCTAATACTTGACTTCTTACTTTCCTAAAGTACTTTAGGGCTTTGTATACAATCCCTGACAGGTTTCAGAAACTCAAAGACACAAAGAAAAATAAACCAAAGAAGTTTATACAACATATTCCCTAAGTGTTTCTACTTAAACACTTTGTTGAAAGAACTCTGAATAACCTCAAAAAAGCCCCTGAAGATTTTATGATTCAAATTTCAACTCACATTCTGCTCATTATGGCTAAAAGAAAAGTAACTAAATAAATTTCCTTTGTGTTTTTTAATCATCCCTTAGGTTACTATTAATGCCCTGGAAAAGATAAATTCACTTTCATTTGTTGCTGCTACCAAGAAAGGAAGTAGAAGAGCAAGGTAAACAAAAGAATAGGGAAAAACCCTTCTGAAAAAATAAAGAGAAAGAAAGTTGATCGAACCAGCAACAGTTCCCTACTGAAGGGGTTTGGGGGTTTTGTCTGTTTGGTTTTTAAGTTTTTGTGGGATTTTTTTAAGTATTAGCATTTGAAGTCAATGGAGAATTTCATTTAAGTCCCTCAATTACTCTTTGAGAGCAATAATTGAACATGACATCAATGAGAGAATGAACTTATTTATACTCCTTTGGGATAATTTTAAACCAGAAAGAGCTGCATAATATTCTGGTTTTTAGCTTGCAGAAAATGGTAATGACTGCATTTTCCTGTCAGGCACATGGTGTTCTGCAAGGGGGCACAGGGAAAGGAGAGCTGGATGTTGTGCAGGGCTATTTTGAATCTCAGTCTGGGAAAACTGACAATAAATGGCATAAAGATAGACTAAAAAGAGGAGTATAGTCAGGAAGTAAATGATGCCTCTGTGGATGATACAAACCCAGCTTTTGTGCAGCATTAAACAGATCTGATGGATTTCCCCATGGCACACTGCACAGATCCCATCCATGCCGAGGTTCAGACTCCTTCCCATACCTTCCCATATCATCTTGGATAAAACCCAAAACTATCTTCTTTTAACAGGCTGGAATGCTGTCTCTGTCTTAACATCCAGCAGTGTGCGGTGTAGGATGAAACCAGGCACTTCCTTACAGGAGCTGCTCAAGCCAGCATATGCTCAAGCTTTTTATCCCCAGTAGAAGAGACATGTCTTGGCCCAGGGTCACCAACTGCTTGAATACAATGTCTTCTCAAAGGCTTTCTGTACACAGGATTGAAGCATTGCTTATTTCTAAAGCTGTTGCAAACCCAGTGTCTCAGGTAATAAGTGCTGTCCATAGAGCAACTGTACATTAATTTGAAGTATACAGTTGTCTGGTCAGCAGTAGCAGGTATAAAAAAATAAGCAAGCTAAATTATAATATGAAGGTAAGAATGCAGTGCTTCTTTAGAGGAAAAGAAAACATTCAAGATAAAACCGAAACAGAATATTTAGTTTAGTAGATATATAAATACAAAAGAGAACTATAATGTCTCTGAAAAAATGAATGCTGAGTTAAAATGCATAAAAATCCAGAGCATTTTTTCATAAAGAATTTGAATGCAAACACTACTGCCTGATGAAAGCTTCAGTAATGTCTGAAAAAACTTCAGATAAAATTTCAATCAGCAAGAATTCAACAGCTTGAGTTCATACTGCAAGTTTTAGGAGATTAGAAGTATTTCTTTTTTCATTCTTTCTTTTCCTTCCCTGAACACTCACTGAAGTGCTGTCTGCACAAAGAAAAGTGCATTCATCTTTATACCCACATAGTTTGTATAAGTGGTCATTTTCCTATTCACTCAATGTGCTGCAATGACATAAACAGGACTGAACAACAAAAAGATATTCTTTCAAGGTTTTTGAGTAAAACTTTCTGTCTTTGTGCATTGCACCATTTTACATCAACTTAAAAAGTGCTTTTCTGTAAAAAGCTTCAGAGGAACTTCTGAAGTTTTGTGGAGGAATCACAGCTATTAGTCTGGAACTTGTATATCCTACCAATTTATTTTTTTCCTTTTCCTACCTCTATGATAGGTAAAAAACCCAGATTTTTTCACTTTGGATTTTGAAAGATTCATATAGTGCATCTGTTTGGAATACCTTGATTTTGTATTCTATCACTGATAGCCTTTATATAAGAAAAAAATTTATAATGGTTATATTTTTCAATTTTAGTTGCACAGGGAATTCCAGTACAGACAGAACCACCTACATTAAAAAGCAAGCCAAAGCAAAACAAACTGGAAACTTTACTAACGCTCTACTATGTTTTGGGGTTTTTGATAAAAGAAAGCACTCTTTGATTCACAATGCGAGAACATTTTTTTTTTCTTTCAGTATACCTTTAATAAATCACCAATAAATAAATGTTCAGACATCCTTCAGACAATATTCGTGAGCATTTATCAGGTTGTTAAAACATGTATTTATTCCTCAAAATTAATTAATTAAAATGTCATAATGGTTTCATTATGAGGTTCATGACTACTCGTATACTTAAAATGTCTCATTCTATTTTCATCTTCTTATAATAAATATATCTGAATAGACCATAGGGGGTATAGTGCCAATTTAACAGACAATAAGATATTTAATAATGGTGGTCAATGTCTAACAGTACATTGCAAAGTTAAAATAAAAATATCTTTAATATATAACTGATGTTGTTACATGTCTTGGTTCTGACCTTCAGTGAGTACTGGTGACATATCTTAAAATCCTTCATATGGTTTATTACATTATGTCTTGATTTAAAATTTTCTTGTAACAAATTAAAATTAAATTATATCTAAGGTATCATTTGTTGATGCCAAATAATAGAACAATGCTTTAAGTCTGCACATCAAGTTGCAGATTGCACATACCTAATAGAGAGAAAATAAAAAAAACAAACAAATGAGGCTCAAAACTAAATATATTAGTCATCTTCATTAACTTAACTCATATGGGAATTATCAAGATGTTCCACACAGTTGAGGTCAACATATCTTAAACTACTTCTAATCTATTCCACTTTTGAAGGACATAATTTAGCACTGTAGAGATAATGTTTAAGTCCTTATTTTAAATAAAGGCTAAAAAGTTAGAAAAGACAAGTTTTCTCAGCACAGTGACAGATTTTAAGAGGTTTGACTCTATTCATAGCACCTTTATGTTATTACATTTCCAAATTTAATTTTTTTGTGGTGGCACAAAATCCCTAACCTGACAGCTACCAGAAAAGGTTTTGTGTTATTTGTTCGACTTTCTTGCTCAACAGAGATAAAAACATGTGTGCTCAACACTCCAGTTTAACCAACTAAGTCTTGCAGATTTTAAGTTACTGTGCTCTAGTATACCCTTATCTGCATGTAGATATCACTAGAAACACATGATGAACCAAGGTCTCTTCTGCTCAGCACATTCACCTAAGATCAGACCACATAAATCAGGTGTTCTTTTCCTGTATAGTCATTTGCTCTTTCAATAGCATTTTGGTCATTAGATGCTTATCCAGGTGGGCACTCTTGACTCAAGATCCCTTCTCTTAGGAAGTCTAATGAATGTCCGGTGGGGAGAAATAATTATAAGCAAAAACTCCACACATTCATAAACAAATAACCCCTGTATATGGTTCAAAACATGATAAAATTCTTAGCAAGCGGCATAAAGACAGGTACAAAAGCAGTAATATTTTCTTTCTGCCATTTCCTCATTAACTATTGGAATTTAAGACACAAGCTCAGAACTCTGATTTAGAAACCTTGTGTCTGCATTTGGAATTACAAGTTTTACTAATAGTACTTGTACCCTTCAGTCCTTTGTCACTGATGCCTTTTTTTTTTTTAAGGAATGTTCATTCCCAAACAACACTCTGCAGGCTGATTCTTGTATCCATGAACAACAGTTTAATGAATAACTATTTGCTCTGATTACATAATTTAAGAATAATTTAAAATCCTCTCTCTGGGATTTAATGGCTTTCAAAAGCCATTTTCTGATGAATATGCATTAAATTTATTTTTGTTTTTAGCAAAATGGATACACAAAGACACTTCACAAATCAGAAGCATTTGTAAATTGATTCCACAAAGCATTAAAGAAAAGAAACAGTTCTGCAATCTTCCTGGATTTGTCCAGCAATTTAACAGTTTCCAGCAGTGTTAATTCAAAATTACACATAAATTACATCTATGATATTTTAAGAGGTTTCATTTTCTCATTTCTGAATATCTCCTTATCCATTTACCTGCAACTAACATGAACAGTAGACACCTGGCAGTAGTTTTTATATAGCTACCCAGATTTTTAGGTATCATACTCAAGTGCTTTGAGTAGTAATTAATTTATCTATGCTTCCATATATTTAATGAGTAAACATTTTGTTCAATAAAGTCTACATGAGAAATGTACCAATGCATCATAGACATTTCTGAAAACAACTGGGAACTTTGTTTAGTTTCAGAATTCAGATTTAGAATTTGGATATTTTTAAGTAGGAACTTGGTGTAGTATTCAGTCAAATGTGAGAAATTTTCAGAACAGGTACTTCAGGGGAAATCAATATAAAATTAATTTTAATAGCAAAAAAATAATTAAAATATGTTAAAATTGTAAACATTTTTCTTTTAGTTCATGCAGTAACCTTTCTACTATACTTTGAGTTACATTTCTATATATTTCTGAAGAACACTTCAAACAGTAATCAACTGATTATGTTTTTCAACATACAGTACTCAAATTATTCAGACAAGAGTGTCCAAAGAGGGAGATACTAAAAAGTAGTAGTTGAATGCAATATTAAATTATATTAATATACTATAATGATAAATGCAATAAAATCAATACTCTTTACTAATAATTTTTCATGCAAACATTATAGTATCATAATGTTATCTGGGTTGATTTATTATAATTAAATTCTAGAGGAGGTATGCTTGAATCCTAGAAGAAATAAAACTTTTCTCTAATGAACTGTGATATTTTTTCCAGGTTTCCTTAGCAAGGAATTTTTGAGAATTAGGGAAGCTAGGTGCTGCCTGTGAGAAAAGGAGTTCAGTGAAACTCACTCACTTTGTCACAGCCAGAGTATCCAGATGAATCAGCTGCAGCTCTGATGCTGACACTTACCTTTTGCTCTTACTTTGAAGTCAGAAGACAGGACTCCACAGCAAAGCACAGGGTCTTACCCAAGACAGTCTGAAATGCAATTGGATTTGGAATCAGGCAGCCTGAAAAATTAAGCTCGGAAAATGGTGAAGTGGGATCCTCTTAAAACAGACATTGGAAACTGAAGTGGAGGTAAGGGGGATTGTCAGGAACAACCTCTGAGATGGCAGTGGGAGATCCTCTTCAATATCTTTGTCAGTCTCCAAGGGCACACCATTGCTCAGTGATGCTATGCAAAGTTATTATTAGGTTCTAAGGATTTGTATATCTTCAGTTTCAAAGAAAATCTATCAAGTGAATACATAAATGCAAGGGTAGAAGAGTAAATCACAAACCATTACTTCCTCTCCCCCACCGTGTCTTATACAGTTCAAATGTGAGAATGGTCTAATCCCCAAATCATGGATGAATGTTGACAAAATGTGCACTGAGTGCCTGGTGCAGGATTTTGCAGATTGGTATTTTTAAAAGCTATAAGCCTAGGCTTATATTAGCCCAAGCTCTGATACCAAGCTTATAGAGACCTATCAAATTATTTGCCTCCATTAGAATCTTTCAAAGTTGTGAATGCAGTTTCATTGGTGCAGTGCTTAGAAAGGTGAGCAAAGCTTCAGGTAAATGTAGTAAATATTTTAAAATAAGATAGAAGATTTTGACATGTGTCAAAATATTTTTCTTAAAGTGTGGAATAATTCTTTCACTGCAAATCATTTTTTTTAAAACAATTCCTCTCCTAATAACCTCTATTAATTTATGTTGCTGATTTCATTTTCTGAATTGGTTTGAGAATTTGCTTTTGTTTGTTCCATTATATTGACAATAATACTTGAATACACCTTATCTTCCCAAAGCAGAGTGTCTTTTTGTACATATGCTCATAATTAATATTTAGTATAAATTATGCTCAAATTAATATTTTACAGGCAAATGTCTGTATTCAAATCAACTCACTTATTCCTACAGAGTATTCATTTGTATGTACTACTACATTCTACTTTCAAGGGGTAATGTCATATTAGGTTACCTGTTGTAAGGTGTGATAATCAAACTTCAGATCCTTCAGTGTGCACAAAATGTGAACTCTGAAAAAATAACTTCAAATGTTAAATGCGTTATACAGAAGAGACTAAATTTAACCTATGGATGCAATTCCAGGATCATTATAACAATAAATACATGTAGCTTAGAACAAAATAATACATTTGAAACAGAAATATATTTTTCTATTTCAGAGCTTTCTGATGACTGAATCTATTTCTGTCTTTGGTCACAGCTGAAATCCTCCTAAAACTCATTTCAGGAGGTAACAGGTTGTTCTGAAATTTGTATCTGATTTTATAAAATTTGGTAAAATAACATTTTGTGAAATTATTCTTGATGATGTGAGAACAAAACTGCCATTTTAAATAACTGGTCTGGAAATAAGATGAGCCTACTTGCACCTCTGATTTCTTCTTTCAAGAAAAGCAGCATGCTAACAACTAATTCTGTTTCAGTACTTGTGCTTTTGATTTCATCTCCCCTCAATGAATATAAAGAGGAGTAAAAATGAGATAAAGATCATTCCAATTAGAATACTATGACTAAAGGGAGAAATTATCTATTATGAGTTTTAACAAGTCAGAGGAGAAATTCTATTTCTTCTTTGTACCCCACTATAACAGTACTTTAGAGAAGGATTGCTTTGCTCATTCAAATACTTATATACATTAATAATATCAGCAGCAGTCACACAATTTTTTTTTAGTAATTATATTATGCAAATAGGATCTTATTGTGCATTTGGGGTTTTTGTTGTCTGATGTTTCTTTTGGAGGAGGGGATTGGTTAATGTTTTTCTAGGTTTTCTTTCCTTTCACAGTCATATATAAAAAATTATTTCTGTTTGACTGTTGCAGATGAACAGGACTTGCTACAAAGGATGCACCAAAATGAAGCTGGGATCAGCTGCCAGTATTAAATTTGTTTGTCAGTTTATGAAGATTTACTTATTGGCTACTTTTTGGGTGGGTTTTTTTTTGTTATTTTGTTCTTACCAGGTGTAGTCAGTAAAAAAAATTCAAATTAGAGGATTTTCTGAAGCAGTCATGGGAAAAGAGTGCAAATTAGGAATTCAGCTTTTCTAAGCCAGAAATGAAAAATTGTTCAGTTAAGTTGCATTCCTGTGCATACTCTGTATGGACTACAGCATGTACAAATAAATACATTGGTATTTATTGGACTACAGCATGTACCAATAAATACATTGGAACTTCATGAGTACATGAAGTAGATCACAAATGTGACCTACAACTTGTATTCCACATTATTTAAACACAGTAATAGGACAGACATAATATTCACATATCTGAGTTATGAATTTGTTACATCTACTTCTATTTCCACTAGTAGTCTGCAGGTGTTGCTGAAAGGGCAAGTAGCTCTCTTACTGTTAAATTATGCATTTTGTAAATTTCTCTTTGTAAATCTTACTGTGAACAAGATTAAAAATTATTATTCTTCATGTTTTTAAGTAAAACCTTGATTCATGTAAAATAAAATACAAGTATTCTGACAATCAGTAGAAATTGCTGTGACTTACTTTCTGCTGAATCTTTAAATATCCTTTAATAATCTCTTGTACTGCATGCCTTCATTTTAAAACTCTTGAGTTTTTGCCTTGCGTGAGCTACATTTCAAACTTTTCTTTGCTTACTCTTGTCTTTGTGACAAATAGGTCAAGTGTAGAAATTCACTAATATGGGAACTGAATCTGCTTTCTTTGTTTTCATGCTCCATCTGGATTCACTTACCCAGAATACATCACCAAGTCTTACTGGTATAAACGATCCCAGTAAGAAATAATATCAAAGGAAATAAATGTAATCTCAGCTTCTTGTCTTCCTTAATGATGGTCTTTGTGATGTCATCAATGTTATCATCTTCTAGCTCTTTTCTTATTTTTGAGACCATTTCTATTTTGGAAAATTTTCCTTCAAACCATTGTCTTACCTCAACAACCTTTGGATATTTTATATTTGTAATTAAGACTTCTAAAGAGTCTACATATAATTCAGTCAAGTGACATTGATATTGAACAGCAATGTAGAAGTACCCAAGTTACAGCTAAAGTGATTTGCTAAATGCTTATAACAGAGCACTGAGGAATGTGCCAGAACACACTGGGAAAGAATGGAGCTTGTGGGATTCTGAGTCCAGGCCAAGAAACTCTGCACAACAGAGTTTCATTGCATTTTCCTGAATTTTCACTTCTGAATATAGCCATCACGGAGCCAATTGCTCTGCTGGTACAGACACAAACTAAATTATCTGATAATAAATCAAATGGCAGATTAGTTTGGAAGAACTCCAATTTTTTTTTTTTTTTTAATAATAATTTGAAGAGAGACTGCACTTCTTGAAAGAGCTAACCATCATAAAACATATGGTCAGATTCTATTCTGAAGGTCCGGGGTCCAATAGTATTATGCTCACTACACTTCACTCTTCTAAGTATCTGATTGATTTCAGTATGAACAAAAGGATATAAAAGTGGCCTATTTTTTCCCAGGTTTAAAGATGACACCAATCAATAACCGTTCTCATGCATTTTTAAAGCAACAGGTACATTTTTCAAACTCCAGGTGTATAGTACAGTAGTTGTTTCCAACATGAATGACAACTACAGCAAGAAAAAGAATTTACTTCAGAAACAAACTCCAACCTTAACTGGCAAAATTTTCATAATTAACCAAAATTTACTGTGTTGAGAGGAAAGTTGAAGTGGAGTAGCAGTTATTTTAATGGTAACAAAGTAAGTCATGTTGGCTTTAAAGTAACATTTTAAACTTTAACTTTTTAAGTTAGTTTTTGAAAATAAGCAAGGTGTGGCTTCAAAAGAGCAACCTATGTAGGAAAAGAAATAGAAATAATTCCCCACATTCGAATTGTATTGTGCTTCCAAGTGAGTATAAAAGAATGGCAGCAAAGGTACCTTAATAGGCAATGAGAGGTGAAATGGTTTTTCCCTATTGAGAAACTTGCTGGCAAGTCTCTTATGTTTATTCTCCTACCTGCGGATACTGTGGGGTTTATAAAGTAATTTTTATGCACATTTCTGTAAGTATAGATTAGTTTCTGTCTAGACTGTTTTAGTACAGTAGATTATGTCACAGACAAGCTTTTACTCAAGAAGATTTTTCAGTTGATACAACTTAGCTGAATTTACTGGAAAAGCTATTATATCAAAAGTATTTTGCTCCTATCACATAGAATTTCACAGAAGGCATCAAAATACAGAAGTGATAATAGTGGAGGTATTTTTGATGCAAGTGTTGGTGAAGGCAGTGATAAAAAAATAACAATTTCCTGCTTTTTTTTGGCAATACAATATTTAAATAAACACATTTTTTTTTGGACTGGAGAGAATTAGAGAATAACAGCTGAATGTCAACAGGCAAGACATGCTTGAGAAAGAATACTGAGATAAAAAGGAAACAGATGGATACCATTGAAAACATTTCTTACTGAAAGTTCTGTAACTCAGAGACTTTTTATTCAAATAATCAACAAATATACCTGAATTTCTAACTAATTAAAAAGTCATTCCATTTCTATAGCTCACCTTCTTATCCAAAGTAAAGGAAATTAATTTTAAGAGTTACTTAGAAGTTTGGTCAGAAGGAAATATATGAAGAAATAGTTGACTTCTCAATGAAATAGTGATGGAAAAGGGCTACTAGAACAAATTTCTAAAATTTTTATGTTTACCTAAATTTAGTTTTTTCAGATTTTTACAGTGAATTTAGGGAATTACTGTTATTTGTCTTTAAAGTGTCTCTAAACTAGCATAAAACAGTGGGGTTTTTTCTCATGATTTCATATAAGTGGTTTATATGGGAACTTTTTGACCAGTGCCCTTAAATGTCCAGATTATGGACCAGATGTTTTTTCTGTATAGAAACCTAGGCATTTTATGTGTGGCAGCAAGCATCACAGCAAATATTTAGATAAATTCCTCAGCTGGGATGAGGCTGAGGCATTCCCTGAATCTCTGAACTCAGAAACACCCACTGATGTCCCATGGCCACTGCAAGCAGGCAATGCAGTGCTCAACTCACCTGTCAGAACATAATGGTGATTACAAATACCACAAAGGGAGCTTTAATGTCTATATGAATGACAGAGCCTGACTCACCATACTGCAAAGGGACATACATATTTGGGGACTTAATAGGAATGAGAAAAGAATCCACACCTAAGATTTTACTAGATATAAGCTATTCAGAGGACTCGGTGGTAATAACTGGACAATCAAATCCAACAAAAATTGCTGAAAGCTAAGATCTTACTTATACAGTTGATTTGATCTCATGATTTCTCTTGCTCTGAATATTAATTATATCAGAAAATGCAATATCTATTTTGGTAACCTCTTGAAATATGAGTAGTCCTTACTGCTGGATGTCTATTCTAGCTTGAAAAAATTAATTGTATTTTTTGAAAGTAAAAAATTCCAGAATGACTTTGTTATTTCCTTTTGAAGCATTGCAAGCATTTTCATTTTTCACAGTTTTATCAAAATTATTCTCAAAATAGATACCAATACCTTATTTACCAGAACACACTTTTGGAGACAAAGAGCTAAAAAATTCCAGTATTTTCAACAGCATTTAAAAGAAGCTCTTACATTTATTTTAATAGAAAATTTTCTTCTTCTCAGCAGAAGATTTTCTCATCAAAGTTCTTTCAAAAGTTATTTTCCTTATTATTTCTTAAATTCATTATCATTTGCAGCAAGAATTTTGTGCTTCATCTCTGAAGTTCCTAGTCTGGAGAGGTTATTGCTTCCCCATTCTGCCTTCCCTTGTCTTAGGCACAGCTTAGTACATGTACATGTCAAGGGTGGAGAGATACCAGGCCCAGGTGTCTCTTGGTGATCAGATTGTCCAATTGACAGATGACTGAAAAGATCTTTGCTCAGGTTGTGAAAGCAACCAAACCTTGTCACTGTAAAGCCAAACCTGGGCTTTTTATCCCTGCTTTTCTGTGGAACCACTAGTTTGGTGACAAACCCAGGCTGAAACAACTCTGTTGTTTGTACTTCCTGCATTTCTCTTTCTGGTGCTGTGACATTGTGTAGATACAGCTTGAACATTTCTTCATACTGGAGCTGAGAACTGTGGTCTTAGGGCTCGTTTTCAAACTTTTCTAGACATATTCTTTAGTCATTTAATTGTTTATCTATTTACATATTTAAAAACATCAAAGCCCCTTTGTTTCTTTCTTAATATTTCTTTTGAAGACCTTTTTTTGTGGGAGTTACCTATTGATTTCAACACATTCTTAACAAGGCTGAGTAAAAATCACAGTAGTGTTTAGCATGTGGCATCAATCACTTCTTGTTTACAGAATTTTTAGACACAAAATCTATAGTTTCTGAAATATGTTTAAGGAAAGTACAACATAAAGGCAGAACAGTGATTTGCTGAGTTTTTATTTTGACTTCATTTTAGCTTACTATTCAAGCTGCTCTGAGGAAAGTCTGATCAACAGTGAAAAAAATAATAGCTCTTTAAGAAGCTTTCGGATACCAGCGGAGCCCAAATTTCAGATGAATGAAGCATGAGAGAAGATTATTAATCCCAAATCACTTCCGAATTTGTCTTGGCTAAGTTTCTTCTTCAGGCTACAGTTATCTCATTTTTTGTGGGTAGAATGCTAATACTGAGAAATAAAAAGAAATAAATTACAAAAAACTGTTAATGAAATGACATTCCTTAAGATCACACAGCAGAAACTCTTTTACCAACACAAATTTGACCTTGTGTCTTTAATTTAATTCAATTCACAGTATTTCACCTAGGTTTTCTTTCACTACAAACCCCTTATACTAGGAAAAAATTCCTGTTAAGATGTGACAGCTTAGCTACAATAAGCAGCTTCCTCCTTCCCATGATGGTCTTGTTCTCCTATATCAAGACCTTCAGTAAACTGAGGCATATTTTCTGACACCTTACTCCCAAGAGATGGAGTAATCTGCTTTGAAGATGTCCTTGAGAGATGAGGGATCCAAGAAATACTGACTAGATGACATTATATGGTGTAAAATACTTCCAATATTATGGTTTGGCTCAATGTATTTGCCATATTGTGTTCAGAACATGTGGGTTTTTAAGACTCCGTCTTTCCTCAAAACATAATAAATTAAAAAAATGGAACTTCAACAAGAAAGAAATATAGAAGTTTACAAAATACTACTAATTCTTCTATTTTTGATAGTGACATACAATTTTAAAGTAACCATTGTTATTCAAAATGCATCTATGTGATTGCAAGATCAAAGTCCCATTTATAAATTGATTCAGGAATACATGGTTTTGGACAAAAATATGAGCCACTCGAGGTGACAGTTTTATAGTCACACTTGGGCATGATCTTTAGTCCCATGATAAATATAAGTAACTTCAGCAGCTTTGAAATGGAAGATGAATTATCCAGAATTACATCATTAACACTGCTGGGTAGCAACCTGTAAATGTTACAGACAAAAAATGTCATTATTTTTTCTAGGTTATCCTATGGTAACTAATAAAATCAATTTGACCATTGGATTAATTTCAGTCTCACAAAAAACCCCCAGAATATAGAACTTAAATGCTTTAAAGCAAACGGACAAATTGAAGACTGAAAGGGATCAAAACCATTGCTTACTGTTCTTAGCAAGTCTTACATGAACTTCTTTTCTGGTAGGCAATTTTTACATCAAACTTGTTTGGGTTTTGATTGTTGTTGTTTTAATTTTGGTTGGTTGGTGGTTTTTTTGGTTTTTGGGGTTTTTTTGTTTTGTTTTGGTTTTTTTTTTGTTTTGTTTTGTTTTTTGTTGTTGTTGTTTTGGGTTTTTTTCCTTTTCTTTTCTATTTGTGCACACTTAAACACCTCCAATGTCAGTTTGTAAGTCACTTGTCAACACCAGTCTAAGGCACACTAAGAGAGCATGAGGTACGAAAATATGCTTAACTGAAATATGACAAGGACTACAATTTGCTGAATATCTTTGTCAGGTTTCTTATGATAAAAAAGATGTCTTACTAGTTAGCCTATCATGTTTAAAATGCAATCAAGAAATGCATTTCCATGCCACTAATGTACATTTAGACTTAGCTCCTTGTCGAACTTTTCTTTTATTTTTAATTTCAGGGAAATAACTCTCTAATGTAACAAACACAAAACCAGCTTGTACTGATATCTCATTGTGTCAAGCCATTCTAATATTGCCAGAGTTGGTTTTTTCCCCTGAATTCTCTTTGAATGTTTCACACTATTTATCAGCAATTTTTAAATGATTATTCAAGCAAAATATAAACAATCCAAAATTTAGAACATTCTCCAACTGGCAGTAATATAAATATCACTACTGAACACACTTTCATCCAATGTATGCAATCCAGAATGGAACAATAAAGAATCTTCCATTGAAATCTTTCTTACACATACATTTTTTCTTTCATTGGAAGTCGTGCTCAGCAAAACTGACTACAGTTCTTAGTTCAATCTAGCTTTAATTTGTGAATGTCCAAGTTTTTCAATCCTTGGTTAAAGTCAGTGATAGTTAGGCACAGTGTGGTTTCAATAGTTTTTTTTTTGCTTTTTTGCATCTAAGGTTCCACAGATTTCAAACTGTTAGTTGATTGAATGTGTTATATCTGTGGTCCCATTTTTTCTTCTAATTTATTTGAGGGTTGCTGTTTGTCCCAAAATCACCATGTTAAAGGAGTACGTTGAAAATAATGAATCAAGTAAGAAATAAACTAAATTTTATAATGGAAAGAATTTATTTAGATTTTAATATTTATGGCAGTAGCTGGCTGTCTTGACTCAAATCAAGCAATATATCACAGAGAAAATAAGTAATCAGTTGTTTCTAGTTGTCCTCAAAATACAGTGGTACAAAGAAGAAATATTCCCTACCCTGTGAATTAATATTTAACTGGTCTCTTAAAGGACTGTTCCACTTTAAAACTTTAATTATTCAAAGGGTAGTTAAGAATTTTGAAATTTGTATGCAGGACATTCATGCCATGCTTCAAAGCCCATGAAAAAAACTATTCACAGCTTTTGTATCAAGTCTCAGCTCTCGTGAAAGAAAAAAATCAGTGGCTTGCACTAGAAAACTAAAATTTCCATTAGTCATAGACATCATTTTGATCTATAGAACCATCTTTAATGTCAAAACTAAATATCAGTCAAATGATTTGAGAAGTTCCTTAAAATCAAGTAATATGACCAGCAATCTGACATGAAGAAAGAAGTCAAATTTCAGAAGAATGTCTGCTGTAGCAAAGACAATGTCTGCCAGCTTCTCTATATGCAAAAATATGTCAGTCATACTTGCTGTGAAAAAAATAAACTAGTTCTCATCTCTTTTGACATAAGCTAATGTCATCACAAAGGTATCCTCTCAGGCTTGGTTTTAACAGGAGTGATGTCTTGCAGATTGGATCAAAATATTAACCCCATACCACTTCAGAACTTGGACTTCAGCACAGAAATCTAGTGTCTAACATTGACATAACCAGCACCATTGCACTGCCTGCACACAGAAAGGATGAGAGTTCTTGGTTAGTCGTACGTTCAAAAATGTAAACTCACATACTTCAATTAGTAACAGTGTCTGTCTGTCCTGTAAGGATCTGATAAGAAAGTCATGGCTGAATTGACAGGAATTACATGCAAGGCTTGGAATTCTGTTCTGCTTTCTGTTCCCAAAGCGAGCATCTTTTTGAATACCCCCGTCCCACATTTTTCGATACAGTTGTTTCATTATATATGAATTCAAAAAAAAGCAACAGTTGATTTGGTATCATCAATCAAACCTTCATTCACATGCAATTCTCACATCTCCTTTTATGTGATTCTCCCCTCTACACTGCACTTGTAAGTGGATTGTTGCATCCAGCCCTGGGGTCACCAGCAGAGGAAAGCCATGGACTTGTTGAAGCAAGTCCACAGTAGGGCCAAAAAGATGATCATGTGGCTGGAGCACATCTCCTATGAAGAAAGCCTGAGATAGTGGTGTTCAGCCTGGAGAAGGCTCCAGGGAGATCTTAGTGAAGTCTTTCAATATTTAAAGGGACCTTATAAGACAGATGGAGATATGCTGTTCAGTAGGACCTGTTGCAATATGCAAGGGACAATGGTTTTTTAAAAAAGTAGGTTTAGACTGGACATAAGGAATTTATTTTTTACTATGAGGGTGGCACTATATTAGAACAGGTTCCCCAGAAATGTTGTGGATTCCTCATCCCTGGAAGGGTTCATGGCAAGGTTGGGTGGGTCTTTGATGATGTCTCTGCCTGTCTGATTATGTCTCTCCCCCCTGCCAGGGGGATTGTTGTACAAGACAGCAATTCATTCTATGATTATATGATAACTATGCTCAGCCTTGTGTGAGAGGTTTATTCTGTGGAACACACCTCCTTTTCATTTTGCCCCCATGCTTTTCCATAAAAACAATCCCCTGTGACATGGGACCTTTGAGAATTGCATATGACAACAGTTCTTTTCATAGCTCTCTCTA
The DNA here is from genome assembly GCA_013397555.1 of Urocynchramus pylzowi. Lineage (NCBI taxonomy): Eukaryota > Metazoa > Chordata > Aves > Passeriformes > Fringillidae > Urocynchramus > Urocynchramus pylzowi. The sequence continues at coordinate 345,579 of VZRH01001271.1, forward strand.
CCCAGTTTCATCTGTTAAATTTCATCTCTTCAACTTACTGAAAAATGGTAGGGAGATTTAGTTTTAAATCTTTCAAGCAGGACTTATTTGCCTGTTTACAATCTGTCAGCTAGGTGGACTTGGCAATGCAAGTTCAGTCCTGACAGCTGCTTCTTGTGACAGGGTGAATGCATTGTCATGAACATCACCACTCTGCAGACAAGAGTATCTTTCAGCAGAAAGCAAGGCACTGGGAAAGATGCTGTGTTCCCAGGTTTCATTTTGGCATGCATTAGAAGTCATGTCCAGAGCACACAATCCAAGGATGTGAAAATGCCCCCTGATCCTTCAGGAAAACTGTAAACATACTGAAACACTGGCATTTGTTGGCTGAGTGTGTTTTGAAGAAAAGTGAACACATCTCATAGAAAAGCTTTTTTTGTTTTATCCAGAACACAAAAAAAGTTTAAAAAATACCTGCAAGGAGATCCCATTCTCAATGAGGGAAAAATTACTTCAGAATTAATTTTAATGTTTCCCAAAGCCAGTACTTAATAGGAAAGAGAAAAAAGTGATAGATAAAGGAGCAATTCTCATTGGAGTCATTTCCTGCAGGGTAGTGAAGCAGCTCAAAACAAACTCTTCTCTTCTCTCTCCCCCAAACTATTATTGGCTTGTGTGAGGTAGGAAGTTGTTATCTTGCTTGGCACATTCTCCCACGTCATGTGACTTCATTGCTGTTCACACTAAAACAAGTAAGAGTGAAAACCTCCTATCATCATTTACCTAGTGAAGAAAAGCCGGAATTTTGGCCGCCTCCACTTCAAATGTTATGCATTGATATTATTGCATTCTGTCATTTCCTTGAAGTTTGTAAATGTGAATGTGCAGACTCTATTGAACTGTTAAATATGGTTCAGCACTGCCACCTGGATGGAAGTGAGGGATCTCAAGCCAAGAACCCATCGTCATTCTCTGAAAAAGGATGAAGTGAAGATAAAATGTGATATTGCTGCACGCTTATGGGAGGCCAGTAAAGATCTTCATAATCCCTCAAGAGGTATTTTGTGTGTTTTGACATAAATAAAAATATATAATAATAAAAAAACATGTATACAGACTGTCCTATAAAAACAATACGTGCTGGTTTTCTGTCATTTACTTGAAGTTTCAGCACATGTACAGAAGGAAAATGGACAATGATCACTAATGCTAATGTTCAGAATGAACATCTGCATCTTACGGCTGCCAACAGTAAAAGGCTGACAGCCCAAGTAGGTATAATAGCCAACTTCAGAACACAAAAATGGCTTTTGCCTCAGAAAATCCTTCTAACCTCTGGTCTTCTTCACTACCAAATAGTAGGCAGTCAACTTGAACAAGTGATGTCTTGCTGCTGTCCCAGATATTCCCTACTCCTGTGCCCTGAAATTGTTTCAGCTTGGCAAAAAACTGAAGTAAACTTACCCTCTTCCATCTGTCCCCCTAGAAAGTAGATCATCCCTCTGTTCTCTTACTATTGGAGGACTGGAAAATTACTGGTCATTACAATAACATTCTTCAAGCAGAGAAACAAAACTTGAAGACTGACCATTTACACTGTACTGGTGTGTATGACCTTAGCTTTCAAAGGAAAAAAAAAAAAAAAACAAAAAAACCTTTTCAGAAGTAAAAAGAATCAAAAACTTTCATATTTTGTGTGGAAGCCAAAAAAAAGAAGACATTGATGACCTTTTCAAATAATCCTCAAGTCCAATTTTTTCCACATTTCCAAAAAGAGACAAATCAATAGGGCACATGAATAAACACACAAAGCTTAAGGGCAAAACCACAGTTAATCAAGAAAATATGCTCTAAGTCACCCATAGTCCTGCCATTGTAGTTCTTGCTCTTTGTTTTACACTAAGTTTCTGGTGGGCCTGGTTTTGTTATATCTTAATTAAAGATGTTTTCTGCTCAGGAGCTGCACTCTCCATTTAAAGCAAGAGTTCAATGAACTGAAATAATAAATAAATATGATAAAAACTTTTGCTACCAGTTCTTTTCCTGCAAATAAAAGTGAATTCCAACAAGCATTCAAATTTTGACTGATTGTTTTTCACAGATGTTGCTTTTACCCTCAAATTGGACTCTGTCCCTCCCTTTCATGTTTCATGACATTTCAGTCTCCCTTGTTCTTTTCCTCTCTCACAGCTCATTAATGCACTTCACATTTGTCTACCATTAGGAAAAGTTTAGTGCATATGGAAGAGCAGAAAAATAAAAGTCACTAGGGAAAACAAAAATTTTCTAGTGGTTGTATTGCATGTATATGGCTCTTTCAGTTACCTAGGAAATATCTGTAAATGTGTAATATGATTGCCAGAATAATTCCCAGAACTCCAGATACAATTGAGTGTAACTGATGTAGATACATAATATACTAAAAATAAATTATCATTCTTTCATTTTTAAAGAGAAAAAACAGGTAAAATTAATTTTTGTGATGCCTTTTTCAAAGGTTTGTTATGAAATAAATTATTGATTATCAGACTTACTCTTCTAGAATGACAAAAGTCAATTTAGTTGCTGTAAAGGCAAATCTATGAAGTGATTCAGATGGCAATCTGCAAAGTGTTGAAAACCATAGCATAAAAATATCATGAAAAACAACAGAAGAGTTGAAGGGATTTGCTAAGTCATCAGCTCCAAACTTTTGCTATAAAAGGCAACTGTCTCATGATCCTTCCCATAAATGCATCAAGCTTCTGTTTTAAAACAAGCTATCTTTTTTGTCTCTACTGCTTTTAGAAAACTGTCCCAGAAGCTTACCCTTCTCTAGGATAGATACCACAGAATTGTAGAATCACAGAATCCCAGTTTTATAGAATGGGTGGGGTAGGAAGGGACCTTAAAGATCAGCTAATTCCAACCCCCTTCCAAGGGAAGGGACACTTCCACTAGAACAGATTGGTCAGAGCCCTATCCAGCCTGGCATTGAACAATTCCTCTGCTGAATTACTGTCTGCTCAGCTTACACTCATCAGTTGTGGCCCCAGCATTATCTTTTTGCTTAAGTGTTAATTCTCCAGTATTTACTCCCTATAATATTCACAGACAATAGTTGTATTGCTTCCAAGGTATTATCTTCCAAAATAGTCCAATTTTCTTTTGCCAAGTAGGTTGTCTGTTATGCTCATTTTCTAATAGGCCACTGCTTCCCTGTTCCCCTTTTAATTCCATGCCCCATGATAGTAAGAAAAAAGAGTATTGTTTTAAAACCAGAAGTTAGAAGGTAATAGAGGATGGCTTTTCTGGTTGCTCCTGCCTTTGCTATCATGTTGTAAACTTTCACATGTCATAAAATGGAACAATTAATACACACTGGCCACAGTTGCTTATAAGTAGACTTCAGTTCTGAATGTAAACTTTCACATGTCATAAAATGGAACAATTAATACACACTGGCCACAGTTGCTTATAAGTAGACTTCAGTTCTGAATGCCTCTATTCATATGTTCATTCATATATGCATACATTTTTCTTATAGACACACATTTTCCAGATAATTGGATTCATTTTATAATAGACCAGATGGCAGAGCTTCTAAAAATCTATTGGCTTTCCTCTGCTGTCTTGTTTTCCAACTTATTTCTGTTATAAATTGTGAGAAAACAATTATCTTGATTTATATGAGACTGTATATACTCACGTGACTGTTGAGGGAAATTAACTGCTGTTAGAACACTGGATAAAATCACTGCTAATAAAAACTGCTTTGCTCCAGAGAAATCTTAGGAAGTATATTGTCTGATGTTTGTTAAAGAAGAAAGGAAATTATAAATATGTTGTTGGGAGACTGCACTTAAATACTTTGCAAATGCAGAGTTATCACCTAGAGGATGGGTCCTCTGAGGTCAGTAATTCACATACAGTGAAAAAAACCCCAAAAACAATAACAAAAGATCTTGGCATATATAAACTCTTCTCCCTTTTTGTGTGTGTGTACAGGCATTCATTGAATCACAGAATGCAGATGACATTTAAACACAGCAAACTGCAATTGTAAACCATGCATGTTGAAAGGATATTGATGGCAGATGTATACCAGGCAATGAGCTTTTGGACTGCTCTCTCTTGAAACAACAGACACTGCATGGCTCTGAGTTGAGTGCTGAAGAGGAAAAAAGTGTCAAAATTTTATAGAATCACAGGTGTTGTACTTTATGCTCATTCATTAAGAAAGGAAGATATGTGAAATCTATGCAGCCTGGAGGTAAAGAGAGATTGGATGACTCATGAACATCCCCATATTTAGCTGAGTAAGGCTAGTTATTGTACTTATCTTCTTATCCTTGAGAATACCATTAGCCCATGTTTCAGGTAAAAACACCCTAATGATATGTTATGCATTTTTATACGAAAAGCTATATAAATTCATTTTGTCACCTTGTATTTCTAGGTGCTATTTTAATACCCAGTGAATAAGCAAATTCCTGTGAAAATGGGAAAGAGAAGAAAACTGACAGCACAAAGATGTTTTGCCTTATACATCAGTTCAATAGTTAAGGGAAAAAAAAAAAGATGGAAAGATCAGTAAACTGGAACCAGTCAGTGACACTCAAATCAGTTCAACTGCTGCAATAAAACTGCTGGCCCTAAGTGCAAGTGCCTAAAACTACCAGGAGTTCTGAACTCTCTCACATAGCCAGCTACTAACCACAGAAACATTTTAATAACTCCATGTTNAGTAAACTGGAACCAGTCAGTGACACTCAAATCAGTTCAACTGCTGCAATAAAACTGCTGGCCCTAAGTGCAAGTGCCTAAAACTACCAGGAGTTCTGAACTCTCTCACATAGCCAGCTACTAACCACAGAAACATTTTAATAACTCCATGTTATCTTTTTGCTTTACCAGGATTTTTTTTGGCTCACCTCTCTTGTGGAAACCCCATGCCCTCCCCATATTGAACAGTGAGTGCTTGATGTACATTGACTGGTACAACAGCTACAGATTTGCACCTTGGTTTATGTCCTTAAAGAAGGAGGAAAACCATGATGGTGGGGAAAAAACCCCAACCAAACAGTGGGAAAAATCCCTCCAAGCTCCAGAAGAAGTGACCATGGTGTCTGGCACAGAGAATGCCAAGTGTTGTGAAGAGGGAAAGCACTTAGGGTTACTATGTGGATTGGAAATCTTTCCTCTATTTCATTTGACTTGAGCTAAATTCACTTTTGACCCTTAAAATGTCAAACTTAACAGAATGCAAAACTTGTTTCAGTTTGAATCCTAAGCACCACAGGCTTGTCTTCTTTTTGAATGAACCAAGAAAAAGCCCTGAGATTTCTATTCCTCTGAGACAGAAATTCTTAGGTAAAGAACATCTCCATGCCAACATTTGTCTTCATGAAGAAATAGATACTCTAAAATCCAAGATTATAAAAACTGGTTTTTATTATGCATTCATAGGTTTTTCATACCTGCATTTGATAATACTGCTCTGATGTCCTCTTCTGAGTAGTATTTAAACTTCTAGATTACTTTGCTACTTTGCTGTCATTTCTTTGTCAAGTAGGCCAGGAGTAAATAAGAAAATGACATACCACAAGATGAAGACTCAAGTCACTTTATTAAAAGTAGTTGTCAAAGCACACTGGTAATATTCATCTTTTGTCTAAACTGTATGCCACTTTCTTTCTTCCCTTTTTTTAAGAGAAGAAAAAGGTTTTGCTGTCTATTATCAAACTAATTTTATTTTAATTTCCTGTCATCATGTTATTTTTTTATTTTACTACACAAAAAAAGTGCCAAGCTGATGGACAGTTCTCCATTTAACTGAATGAATCAGCATCTAAGTATCTATTTTTGTCAAAAGTTGCTTCTATGAGCTCTTACATATTCAAATGTTTTGAACTAGGATTAATTATTTTAGCCCACCCATTTTTTCTTCCTCTTTTGTTCTATGAAAAATTAGCTGAGTGTTTTCCCTAAACTCTAAAAAAGAACAAGACAAAGCTTAATATTAAAAAAGTCTGTGCTATTAGAACAAGTTCTTTGTCTTGAAGGCATAATGACTTAGAGCATGCAAAGTCTTTCTGGTAAGAAAGAAATAACAATAAAAAAGAACAGCCTTTCAGATGCTAAATTAGCTGCTCAAGAGAGCTCATGCTGTTTCAGGAAAAAACAGAAATGCACACAATTTTGCAATCTTCAACAGATTGGAAACTGCCACATTGTAAAGCTGTTCTTTGAGACAAGTAAAAATGATGGGCAACTTCAGAAAGTGGATTATGCCATCTTAAGCAGGTGGAAATTAGGATCCTAACAGGATGGCAGGAAACTTTATCAAAAGAATCTGTTGGTAGAAATTAAAGATGAGACTTGATTTTCTTTGAACACCGTGGTATTCAACTTGTTCAACCAGCCTGACATATGTCCTGTCTCATGTCATGCCAGCCAGTTATATGGATGGAGTACACACTTGGATTAGGCAAAAAAATAATTGATCCAGCTTTCCTCATAGATCCAGGGAAGTATAATTTAGTCTTCTATAAGCTCTTACCCTGCCCTTGTTACCATTTGCAAGGACAAAGCTTTTGAGTTCTGTGCTGGCTTGGGTTAGGGTAGAGCTAATTTTCTTCCCAATGGCTGGTATGGGGCTGAGTTTTGGAGGTTTGATAAATATAGAGATGGTTTTGTTATTTTTGAGCAGGGCTTGCACAGAGCCAAGGCCTTTTCTGCTTTTCATACTGCCTTGTGGACAAGGAAGTTGGAGGTGTCTGGGAGATTGGGAAGAGATACAGCCAGGACAGGCAACCCAAACTGACCAAAGAGATTTTCCACATCATATGACATTGTGCTCTGTCTATGAAGAGGGAGAGAGAAGGAGAAAGAGGGGACCATTTGGAGTGATGGTGTTTGTTATGCCGAGTCACTGCTACATGTGACGAGGCCCTCCTCTCCTGGAAATGGCTGAACATCTGCCCATGGGAAATGGTGAATTAATTCTTGTCTTGTTTTGCTTCTGTGTGTGGCTTTTGCTTTCCTTATTAGTCTATCTTTATCTCAGCCCACAATTTCTCTGCCTTTTACTCTTCTAATTCACTCTCTGATCCTGCTGGTGGGGGAGTGAATGAGTGGCTGCATGGGGTCTGGGGGCTGCCTGGGGTTAAACCACCAGAGGTTCCTACATCAGATCCCAGCTCTCAGTTACACACATCAGAATCAGGATGGAGCAGATCAGTGTAACATCCCAAAATTTTTCCAGTGGCTTTCCTTACTTTATATAGACACAACACAAAATCATTCCCACTTGTCCCATATCTGTCCTGAAGCCAGGATCTGCTCAGTGTTTACTAGCATTTTTAAATAGTTTCAAATCATCCAAGAGAAAGTGGGTGTTACTGCAAAAACTCAGTCAAGAGTGCTGCAGAAATTTATGCCACCTGAATACCTGGGATTTTGTTTGCATGAAATTGAAGGCACTGTTTATTCCTTATAAATATGACACTAGAAGGGGAAGAAAACAAAAAGCAGTCTCTATTTTTCTCTGGATGGTAAATAATTTCATTCATATATTCCTTTTTTAGCCACAATGTCAGATTCTTTCAGTCCACCTTATTTTGGTTTGCCCTATTGTTGTTGAAGCTGTGCTTGTGCTATACAGTCAGCTTCTTAAAAAAATCTTTCTACATTTCACAGAAATGTAGATTAAGGCAAAATCTAAAATATATCAGCTACACTTATGTAACATTAGGTGTGGCTTCGAAAGAGTGAAGGAAAAAAAATAAAAATAATTCACCACATTTGAATTATATTCTGCTTCTGAGTATGAATGAATTCTGAGGTGACATGACAATGTTTTTTTCCTTTTCAGGAAACTCAACTGAATATAATTATCTTAGGTTGAAATATTATGTTTATCATTTTAATGAAGACAAAAAGTGTGATTTTACTTCGAAAGAAAAAAAAGAGAACATATTTTAGAAAGGCTTTTGAGAATCAGCAACAAGACACGGGTGGTAGCCAGTCCCAAGGGAGTTCAGAGTATCATTGTTGTGCAATGCAAGTAAAAATAGACATAGAAGGGATGCTTGGGAACAAAGAACATGGGGGTTTTTTAGCAGAAAAGTAAATTTTGCTGTGGATCTCTGCACACACTGGCCAGTCATTAAAAATAAAAAAGAAACTCCCTTTCCATGTACTATAGGTTTCCTGTCCCACACTCTACAGTGTTATACAGTCTTTCAATAATGATATTCCTCTGTTATCCTCCAAACTATTAGCTAAATTTAGACTTGTTTTGTAGTTTTGGAGAATGAATAATCTTATCCTTAAGACATAAGTATTTTAAAATGTATATATTCTGCTTGCTGGTCATATTAGGGGGGAAAATGTTTATTCCAAAGTTGGGTTTGTTT
>VZRH01001271.1:358121-379121 GCA_013397555.1 Urocynchramus pylzowi
CCCCACAAACCAAAAAAAAAAAAAAAAAAAAAAAAAAAAAAAAAAAAAAAAAAAAGCAGGGCCTTAAATTGAATAAAAAAGCTTGCAGAATCCAGTTGCTGGTCAAGTAAGCCATACCAGTTTGCTTATCAGCATGATAATGTTCTACTGCTTGTTAGAGTCCTGAACAAAGGAAATCAAATTGTCGCTTCTGATATCTAGTCAAATTCCCTGATTGAAAGAATCTCGGGTAACAGAAAGACAGACTTTTGAAGAAAAGCCAACCAAATGAATGGACTTGCTTTAAGAAAGGACTTGAAGTATAGGATTTCCCCCTGGATTTTCGCTGAGAGCTTAAAACATCATAAAAAAATATTTTTAAAGGAATAGGATGAACTTGCTTCAGAATTTTAGCTGTCACGAAAGATGACTCTATGAACTGTCTTGTTTCTATGCTTTCTAGTGAAAATTCTTCTTATAAGACCTAATCTTGGTGTCATTCTTTTTGAATCAGAAAATCATTCACCTACTAACTGACTCCTATCATTTTGCCCACCTTTCATAGAATTTACCCCAAAAAACAAATACAAAGTGTTTATATAATCTTCAAAATTAAAAAAGAAAGAGAAAAATATTAGTAAAATCCATCACTAAAAAGTTAGAAAATTCAAAACTCACATGAAACTTATATGCATTCCACACAATTAATTTACATCAGTGTGGTGTTACTAATTAAAGAAATACCTTTTTTTTAGTAAGGGGCATAGAAAACAATATTGTACTAAAGTTATGTATGCCACAATGACTCATAAAAATGTTAAATTCTCTGCAATGCAGCAACCTGACCCCATTGCTTAGCAGCTGGAATATTCTATGGGCACTTCCTGCACACAGTGAAGCCAGGTTCAGTGAATAACACCTGTTTTCTGTCATTAAGGGATGTTTCTTCCTGAAGCAGAAGAAATTAGATGGCTTCAGTTGACAACCCAAAAGAGAAGAAAAGTTCCCTGCTCCCACCTTCTTTCTCCAGAAAATCTCTGTTTCAATGAAGTGATACTTCAGTGTTTAGAATGAGTTTATACAGCCATGGTGTTGGACACAGGGTAAGACTCAGGGATGAAATTCACCCTTTGTTTTTGATATAAAGAGGCAAAACTCCTGATGCACTGAGGTATTCATGGCTTGTGGAAAATCTTCCCTACTTCTGTCATCCCTTAGTTACTTCCCTGTATGTTTCACTGCTGACTGAACCACTGCATTTATCTTAAAATATTTATGTTCATTATACTTTTTTAGCTGCTGACACATTCTGACCACAAACAAACAAACAAAAAGTAATTTTTTAACCATCTTTGTTTTTATAAAATTTGAATAGAACCTCTTGCAATAAAATTAGGTACTCCTCTGGCCTAAGGGCCCTCCTCAGTAGCATATCTGTGACCTGCTGCAAAACAGATAGTTTGGAAAGCTTATACCACAAATAAATCTTTCATAAATGTCTTCAATTTAAGAAAATATTCCTCTTTCAGAAAGAAAATATCCCATATTTAATGCAGTATGTTGTGAAATATTTCTCTGTGTTCAGTATTTCCAGTTTAGGAAAAGCCTTTAGGTAGGCGTTTTCACACAGAGCATGATCAGCAACTTGAAGAAGTGCTTTATGCTATTAAAAATATGCTAAGCCTAGTAAAAAAAAAAAACCCTATGTAGCCAGGCAATGTAGTTGTAACAGTCTGATGCAGACAAATTTCTTCAAGATTAAACTGTAAACAGTTTCAGAGACAGAGCAAAGCAGCCTTTTGTGATTGCTATTTTTTATTCCACTCTCAAAATGAAGGGTCAGATGTAAACTAGTTTTAACTAATATATTTACACACATACCTGAGATTGTATAAAGCCTCTGAAAGTCCACCTGATATGTAAAAAGCTAAAGCATGTTCTGACAACAAGAAGAAAAAAAAAAAATCCCTGAACATGGAATAATGTCAGGAATAATTTTCTGGTGTTTTTCTGATGACCTGGTTTTCAACAAACTAATTTTCTTTACTTATGTGCAGTGGTTTCCCTTCCCAATTGTCCTGGTGAAGAAAAAAGATTAGTCAACAAAAGAAATGTATCTTCATCATATCTGACTTTTGTGTACTCTAAAGCAGCTATAAAGTGAACTTAATTGAAAATGTGCTATTCTAACCATTTTTTCATTAAATCAAGAGAAGAGAATTGGAGCTGTCATTTGAATCTGATGGAAAAGATGGAAGAGTTGAAATGACAACCTTCTGATGGCATAATGTGATTCACTTAATCACTATTCTTTAAAAATTAATGCCCCTATAATTTATCTTCTTACAGAATACTCATAAGATTAGAAAATATTATTTCCCACCTGAAGGTTGGAATATTAAGACACAAAATTGGTTTACCCAGGATTCCACAGTCTTAGATCTGTGTCTTAGCTGCTGAGCCATCCTTTCTACTCAGGCCCACCATGTCTTCTGTAGAGCCTTAAAACCAAAAGTAGCCAAACAGAATTTAACCATCAGATACAACAGAAATGACACAATATTGGCTCACCCCTTATCAATGAAAGCTCTAGGAAAAGAACATAAAGAACTATCATCTATTTCCTTGTGTTTTCAGTTAGAACACAGTAATAACATGTCATAAGCAACATTATTGCCTGCTAAAGATGTCTAAATATTCAGCAGTCGTTGCCAGGAGGAAAAATAAAGAGTAATATGCTAAAGTGCAGAGTAATTAGTGTTCAACTCCATCATGAGAGGGTAAGAGGCCTGCTTAAGTGTAGTTCAGCCACTTATAGCAGTAATCACAAATAATAAGGACATGTTTGTGAGGACTTTTAAAAGAGCCTTTTCCATAATTACTTGATTTTTTAAATTATTTTTTAAATTTATCCAAGGGATGAAAGACCTTTGTAAGGAAAGACAACAGCTTTTCTGAAACAGAAATTGAATATTTATTAGAAATACTAGATTTTAAACCAAAAAGTTCGAAAAATAGAAGAAAATACATTGTCCACCTTTAAATTTTTAAATCTGTAACATTCTCAATGTTAATCTCAAAAGTTGTAGATCAGTCCCCACTGATAACTGCTATTCACAGTTCATGGTCATGAGCTGGAGTTCCAAAAAGCATCATCCAAAGTAAAAACTGAGTTAGTGAGTGATCAAATCACAACATAGGAAAATTTGCAGCTCAGTAAAGTTAGAGGAAAGAAAGGCATCAGTTTTTCTGAGCAGAGGAAGTAAATGGCAGCAAAGTTCACTTAACATACAAATCCCTGTTGTCCTTTTTCAGGTGACATTGCTAAGACAAATGAAGCTTGTAGTAAGTGCAGAAATCAATGTTAAGAACAAAAGGAGTTGTCATAAGGTACACATTTCCACGACATCAACACTTCCTATCAGATCTTTCTGTTGTTTGCACTGTCATTCACCAGGAAGGTCAGCAGTCTGTGTAGTCTTCATTGTTATGGCTGTTGTTCATGTCAGGTGATGCTGATGTACCCGGGATGACACCCGAGCACTGTGACAAGAATTAAGCTGCAGGCAGAAGGTGACTGCACTCAGGCTTGACCTCAAGCTGTGGTCCTTGTTGCTGTCGTTGTTGCTAGTTAGATGGTTGATTGGTTGGTTATTGGTTGTAGTTATTCTGGGCTATTGTTTGGGTTGTTTGTTTTATTTGTGGGGATGACGACATACATATATTCAGCCCATGCTATTGCATAAAAGCACAAATTTAATACATTTAAAGTCTAACACATTGTCACCAGTCAGAAGTTAGGGTACTTGTATAGGTGGCAATACAGTCAATAGCAAAAAAATTCTATAAAACAGAATCTTTTTTATCATTCCATTATCCTGTGATCAGAGAAAGAAAACTTCTTTATGATCTCTGTATCTTGATTTCTGAGTGTCATTTCCCAACTGTTATCAGTCTGAGATTATCCTACACTGCCTGTATATTTCCTTTCTGTCTAACTTGAGAAGATTGCAGATTCCAAAATTCACTAAGCAATATCTTCTGTGAACTGAGCTTTAAACTTTGATGTGTCATATGCTGAAAAGTTAATTTGAAGACAAGTTTCAACACCAATTTCAGATGAAACACAATACTATTATCTCTGACACTGCCCTATAAATTATTAAAAAGGTTAATTTCTGTTGAAAGCTCTTCAGTAAACCATTGTTTACTAATTGCCTCTGTTCATTCTCTCTTTAATAATAAAAGAAGCAGCATTAAAGAATGTGTCTGTTCTGCCTTAGGTATTAAATCCACCTCTAGAGCATGCAAAAAGCTTTACAGGACTAAGCCAGCAGTCTTAATGATCCTTTACAATGCATTTTCATTAAGATTTGGTCTAGCATGCATTTCTCTTGAAGGTACATGCTTTCAGGAATTCCAGAATAAAATTATTTCCTGTCAAACAATCAAGTAAATATCTTTGTATATTATAAACATCATCTATTTTATGTGAAATGGACCAGAATTACAGTACACTACACTAAGAAGTACATTGTGAGCACTGGAGCTTCTTTGATTAACCTTATTATTTAAATCTGCCACTCCATTATAAAGTACATGACTTTGATTCAGTGAAGTGTAATTATTGTATTGCACTACTGGCAAATTTGTTGCTAGAATAGAGATTTTTGGTCTGATTGAATTCAAGTAATAAAAGATGATGAATCATACAGAACAGACATAAATCTCAAATAATTTATAACTTGAATTACAGACTAGCTGATAGATAGTAATCCAATAAAACTTACACGAAACAGAACGCACTTGTTCTTTACATTCCGTAGTGTTCTTTCTGATGGTTCACTAATTACATACTTGAAATCATAGAATCATAGAATACCAGGCTGGAGAGGACCTCAAGGTTCATCTGGTCCAAATTTTTTCAGCAAAAGCAGAGTCTACACAAGATGGCTCAGCACCATGTCCAGATGAATCTTGAAAGCGACCAATGTGGGGAACCCACTACTTTCCTGGGGAGATTATTCTAATGGCTATTGTTTTCATTGTGAAATATTTGCCCTTTGTTTGGAATATTTAGAATCTGTACAGGAGTCACTTGTACCCATTATTCTTTGTCTTTTCCACGTGACTCCTTGTAAAAAGGAAGTCCTTTATCTTCTTTATAGCCACCACTTAAATACAGGAACATGCTAATAAGGTCTCCCATAAATCTTTTTTCTCAAGGCTGAATAAACCAACTTCTTTTTCCTTGTATGTCAGGCTTTCCAGTCCTTAGATTGTCTCTGTGACCCTTTCCAGCCTGGAAAAGCTTTCCAGCCTGGATTGTCTTTGTGACCCTTTCCAGTCTGCGTCTTTTTTGTATTGTCAGAACTAAAACCAAACACATTATTCCAGGTGAGGCCTGACAAGTGGATAGAGGGCATCTCTGCTGGTGACATTCCTGTTGATGCAACCTGTTGACTTTCATCATCCTGTTGGCTTTCAGCATTCTGTTGGCTTTCAGTGCTTGAACAGCACAGTGCAGATCACTCATGTTGAGCTAGGTGTCCACCAGGACACCCAGGTCCCTTTATAAAGACCGGGGAGATCTTTGACCATGCTACATTCCTGGATTATATTTTCCCATAGGCAAGACTTTACACTTGTCCTTGCTGAATTTCATGATGTTCTTGTTAACCCACTCTTCCTGTAGCCCTGTTCTGCATTATTCCACTATTCATGTCTTCCTGTTGGGTCGCTGTCCCTTCTGAAGAGTCTACTTCCCCAGTCAGCTGGATATCATTGACAATGTTTATCAGGGTACAGTTAATCCCATTTTCCAGATCACTTGTCAAGATCTTAAACAGCGTTGGGCAACACGCTGATCCCTGTGGGACCCCACTTCTGGCAGGTTCCAGTTTGAAAAGGAGCTGTCACCACCATCCTCTGGGTGGACCCTGTTAGCCAGATCCCCTCCCACCACACGGACCACATGTCTGTGGGTCATACCACACCACTCTGTCCAGAAGGGAGCTGTGGTAAACATGTCAAAAGCCTTGGAGAAATCCAGGTAGACAAGGCCCACCTCGCCCCACATCAAGTAAACAGGTTCCTTTGTCATAGAAGGCAACCAGGTTTGTCAAATATATTTTCCCTTGCTGACTTCATGCTGGTTTTTCCCAATCATGTGGTTCATCTGACTTGTGCCTGACCCAGGAGGATTCATTCCATATCTTTCCCAAATACTGAAGTAAGACAGATGGGCTGATTATTTCTTTGATCCTCCTTTAAGTCAAAGAAAACAAAGATATAGATGTGCTTCTCAGAGACTTAAAATATGTCTCTTTAGTCCAGTTTTAGAGGACATTGATTCCTGCTCTTCATTTGACACTTAACCACTTTGGACTACGTTGGATTACCTGCAATTAGGAAGACTCTAAAAACTAACACATGTAATTTTCTCTTGGTCAATTTTATGATTGAATACTGTGAAATATTGACATAGACATGCTTTACTAAGATTTAGTATGGACATAACATCTAAAAGGGTTTATTTTTAGGGAGTATAACCGAATTGTAGAGACATCTTGCATTATACCAATTAGTCAAAGGTCTTTCTCATTACACAGTGTATGCCTCCAAAACTGACAATGGATTCTGTTAAAACAGTTGTTATTATCATAAATAAATTAAAAGGGTTTCTGTAAGAAAAAAAAAAAAGACAGATTTTAGCTGCCTTGATATACCTTTGGGTACATGAACAATTGTTCCAGGAAAAAGTTACCTCCAAATGGAACTGGAATTTATTCCAGGATTAAGAACAGATTTAGTTTGGTTTAAAGATCCTATTGTATGAACATATATATCTCCTGCTCACCACTTTCCCCTTAAGGATTTTAGTTATTCAGCAAAACCAATTTTTTCATAAGCAAAATTAAGCAATTTTTTCCCCTTTTTTCCCCCCTTACTAAAATGTGTTCAATAATTAAAGGTTGTAGAGCATTATAAGATACATGCAGAGATTTTAGAACATGGTAATCACTTTGAAGGGGAAAACACTTTGGAAATTTCCAGCTAGGAATTAGAATACATTATCAGTTATGCTTTTCATGTTCAATTCTTGCTCCAAAAAGTCCATTATCACAGTACAACATAGTAGGAAAAAAAAGTATAAAAGCAGGAACATAATTAAACTATTCTCACAGAATTTTTATATTGAAGCAGAATAAAATTCATTAAATACTCTAAATATATCCTTTTACTGATTTTATGGTTATGGAAGACTAATACAAAGAGCCTGTGGCACAAAGTCTTTATATACAGAAAAAGTATAAGGTATTTGGCTTTTTATGTGATGTGTGAAAAGATCTTTTGATGTCTCAAAATTAGACATTGATCTGATCTATTCACCTAAGTAAACTTTCATGCCAGTATAATCTTCTTTCAGGTGTTTTGTCATACTAAATTATATATGTGCATGGTCAGTAGGTAATAAGAGTGTAAACATAATTTCTTTTTCATTAGAAGAGATTTTTTTCTTTAACTTATTTCACAAGATTCTTTGATTTTACCAAATAATGATTGTGGAAATCAAGGAAATTTTAATTAATTTTCATATACCTCAAACATAAACCTTTCTCCACCAAACTGAGACTATCAGAGGGTTTCAGCACTTGGGAGTATAGCAGTGTTCATTAGGTCTGCAAATGAAGAGAAGTTAACACTTCTTCCTTTCTCTGTGTAGCAGATTACTCTGGTAATGCAGGTCTGAGGAAATGCATAACAGACTTTGAAGGTAAAATATGCTGGTCTCTGAAGGTTTGTCCTGTCTGATTTGGAGTCTCTGCTAGTAAGCTACTTTGCCACCTACATTAAGAATTGCAGCATAGAAGCAAAGGTCATGTTTTAAATAGCACAATAAAAAGTTCAGAACCTTCTCCCTCCTATGCAAATGCCTTGACATTCACTTTATATTAGATGGAATGTTCTTTTTCCTTGTTATTCAGACCAAGAGTTAATTTTTCATGCAGCTCACTTTTTGTATATTGCAGTCTCCAGATACTGTTTTCAACAATAAAAAGGCATGATTTTGCACAATTATGTTGATTGTATACTGAAATTTTTCAAGGCTTCATTCAAATTAACTTCCTTGACTTTTCTTAACATTTTTTTCTAATAGGATTTTTTGTGTGGTTGATATAACACTAGTATTTAGAAGAATCTGCTATAATAAAATCCCCAATGGAATGTCCAAATAATATGCATCAAATATATACAGCTGTAATAACAAAGTATGAATCATATTTTCAATCCAATGTGGGTTCTTAGCCTCAGAATCAAATCTGTCTAAAAAAACCTGTACAACTAATCCCATAAAATATGAATGCTTTAAAATCTCTAAGGCAACAATCAAGGTGACATAAAAGTCAACAAAAATAATTTCTACAGGGCACAAAAGGGAGAGAGGCGAGGAGAGAGGGACGAACTGGTTATATTGTTCTTTAACACTCTAAAACAAGCTCTCTGTCTAGGAATTAGGATTTGTCATTATTCTTTGTGATTCATCTATCTCCATAAACAAATATTTCAAACATGCAAAATAAATAAACAAATATTTGGTCACAGGGTAATTTAAAATCCACCTTGCTTCTCCATGCTTACACAAGCCCAATTAACTGAGATACTAACTGGTAAAAATGCTCATTACTTTTTTTCTTATTCTTCTTCTTATTTTTTTTTTCTCTCTTCCTTTTTCATTTTCTTTTTTCTTCCTTTTTTTCCATTTTTCTTTTTATTCTTTTTATTCTTCTTTTCACCTGTGTCTATTTATGAACTTTGTTAAACACATTCACAACGGAAGACAAATCATATTTATGAAATATGATGTTTATGTTTGTCGTGCCATGCTTCTCAACTACTTGCACTTTCCTCACTTGTATATATTTATTGTGTTACTGAAATGAGTGTATTTCCAGGGCATAAACTGAGACTGAGATATAGCTGTAGAACAGAAGATGAAAAGCAGAACAGCATATTGATTTTATCATTAAAAAGAAACCCACATGTGTGTTGATAGTCTGTAGACACTGTTGAAAATAATTTCATCCTTGCAAAATAGTTACTACACAAATTCTGCTGGTCCCTTTGAAGTGTTGATTGTGTCTTCAAACAAGCATTAGTTTCAGTAGAGTTCATCAATCATTTGGCAGAATTCTTGTCTTCTAGACACAGTCTCCCTGCAACATACTGACATATCACAATAATATCATGGTCTGGATTAGGGTTTAAAAAATCCCCAACTGATGAATATTTCTTCTAATGGCTCGGATCATAGGCTTGATCTACACGTTAGTCCTGAAGCAGTTTTTCAGTTATCCCTCCTAGGCCAAATAAACTGGAAGAAAGGTATTCTAAAAGGCCTATTCTGTTACTGAGCAATTCTTTCACTAAACAAAATAAATTTCTTTTCAGCACCTAAGGAATTCTTGAAACTGACTACTACTAAAAGAAAGTGGAGAATAAACACAAGAATGGAAGAATAATCAAAACACATGCTCTGGAATTAACTTGAAAAAAATGCATGATGACAACTAGACTTAGGTTTCCTTAGAAGGCTTAAAAGTCAAGAAGACTTAACTAGAAATGCCTCCTTTAGAATCTGTAAGTGAATAGATAGACAATCAGCAGAAAGACTTACTTCTCACAATAACAGGTTCTAAAGCCTTGGTTGTACAAACTCATTGCAATAATGAATTCATTTCAGTGAGGAAGCTGCATTATGCTCCAACTCCCCCTAGTTTCTATCTGTTGTCACTGGGGGGAAACCATAGGGTGATTAAGTTTTATGGCTGAATTAATTTATCTGTACTGAATATTTACTTCTGGTTCCTAACTCACAACCTTTTTAGGAGGCAGTTGGCTGCTAGAATGGGTCATGACTGCTGTTTTTAATAGCTCTTAGTTATCGTTGGTAATAAGAATTATGGGGTTTTTCAAAAAAACAGGTAACTAGTGTTCCACATGCATATGAAGTAGATCAGGACTACTTTTTTACAAAACTGTAGACTTAATAATTGTATCAAAATATGTGGCTGGTAGAACAGAGGAAATAATCTTGCAACACACCTGCCTCCAGGATAATAGACCATGTCAAAGCTGAAAATGGATCAATACAAGCACCAAACTACTGCAAGCTCAAAATTTGCCTTGAAAAAGATAAGTTTGTACAGCAGTGAGCTGTGGGAGAGCAGAAAGAGTTCTTGTCCCATAAAAGAAATTGAGAATCTACTGAGTGCTTTGACAGAGGGTTCAGGACACACACTGAACTTCAGAATAATCACCATAGTCAGAGTTCAGAATAACAAGATTTTTGTCAAGGTATATTAATATTTCTTATTAAGAAATATTGCTGCAAAGCTTTGTCTCAGAAGGCTGCTTTGGCATTAGAAGCCTTGTCTTTGAGCTTCACTGCTCCAGAGGAAAAAAAATCATCAGAATAAAGTATTTTGTTGTTCAGAAACTGTGGAAAGTGTCAACTAATAATGGAAAGCTTTTTATAGTACCTAGGACTCAGAATGATAACTGAACATCATGTATACTTGTTCAGATGAATCTATTGAAAAATTTGAATAAGTGAAATTCATATAGAGTAATTGTAAGCTTCTTTCTTTGCTCAATCTAAAACTTTGAAGACAAACTAAGAATAAATGAGCATGTGTGAAACTGAATAATACGAAGCTGATGAAAAAAATACTTTATTTAAAGTGTGTTTCTTATAATCCCTCATTTGACCAACACAGTCTTTGAATTAAGAACTTTACAGAGACCATTTATGATTCTATTCAATGTAAGCTAATGTGCTTAACATCTGAATTAACAGCTCTAGGTAGTTTCTCTGTTCCTTACCTATTCTGGCTGCTACAGTGAGTTAAAAAGGAATGTACAGAAAGAATTTTGCATAAAATATTTGCTGGTTAAGTGCTACATATTTAAAGTTTGCAATATGTTTCCTCAAAGTGAAGACTCAATCATACTCAAAGGAACATTAATATTCTAAGCTTGCTGTTTGTATGTATTATGTTTCCTGGGATCACTCTAAATCAGCAGACATGAAAAAATTTCTCACTGGTTGCTGTACTTTAGGACAAAGATGTAGTAGATAATATGTTAGGAAGGAACTAATTGTTTGTTTTGAGCAAAATAGTCAGATTATGTTTTAAACATTTTGGTTTTCTATTAAAATGCTTACTTCATTTATCAGATCCCCTTGAAATGTTTCATTAATCAAATCTACAGGTCTCTAGGCTCATGACTGCATTGAGATTTTGATTTCTTTCAACATATCTTTTTCTTTTATAATTACTTTTAGTTTTTAATGAAAGCAACCTAATTTCACCACTAATTCCAGATGCCCTAGAATATTTTCAGATGGGAAATAAATATTACTTTTATGAAATATGATCATGACGGTTCCTTACTCTGGTTTTTTTTTTTTCCCCTTTTTAGTTTTCTGGTGATGATTTAAAATACCTAAATCTCAAGAAAGAGAAGAAGCATGTTTATAAACTGTGGGAGCAGAGAGGGGGGAAAATCCTCCTATCACCATGGCAGCAAGTGGTCTTTGTCAATGCTTGTGCTTATGCTTTGCATAAGAAGAGGATATAGTCATTTAGACTGCATGACTGCAATATTGTTTTGAAAATGTACTGGGACCAGACATTACTCACTTTTCTTTGAAGTCTGAAAATGCAATTAAAAACAAGCAAGGTGTTAGCTTGCTTACAGTGAAGGCCATGAACTTCAAATATTTCACCCAAGGGTGAAATAGCATCTTCATTATCAACCAGTCTTAGGAGCTACATCATGACAACTGCACCTGGAATCTCCAAGAAATTTTATAATGGCAGCTTTCCCGTAAAAATGATCTTTTCTGAAGATCACAAAAAATGCAGAGCACTAGAAGGAAGAACATAGACATAGCAGTACTTTTACATCATATTTCTGCAATTTTTATCTCACTTTTCTACAAATATTTAACAGCTTGTAGTACTTGATGTATACATGAACTCAGCCCAAAATTCACCACCTGCATTTCAGAAAATATTGTCTCCTTAGGGGAACACAACAAAAAATAAAATCAAGGAATCTTGAAAGGTGAAGACCATTTGTATGTCCAGTTATGGCCAACCCATTAATGCAATTACTTCCATGAATACAGAATCAGATAAACCAGAGTGTACTAAAGGTGGATGTTATTGTGAATGAATTTTACCTGAAGGTAAAATATGAAAATAAAATCTTCTCTTGCAGACCTCAGCTTCCAACAGAGATTTTAAAAATAAAATCTGATTGTGACTGACTGTGGTGGATGGGTGCCTAAATTCCACATTTTTGTTAGAACAACACCCAAGGAACCTTTCCTCTCTTAGTCATTATCTCACCCAGCCATACAAGAGAAGCAGTATTCGTCTTGGATCTAAAAATAGGTCCTCCAGTTTCAGTGCTTAGATATCTTCCTCTGAATCTGTTTCAGCCTTAAACATTTTTGAAGGGTGATGACATTGGAATAAAATAGTTTCTTTCAGATGGAATTATGTCAGGCTTCCATAAATAGAATTTTTTTTCCATATCTCTTCTGGATGTATCCTGCCTGACTTAAAATAATTGCCTTCTTCACAGCCATGTGCTTTTACAGCCAACAGTTGTTCCATAAGCAGTTAATCAAGCAAGTCTAATTCCTATTCTTCTGCTTACATGCAGTGAGCTCCAAGCCCATACCTACAAGTCGTGTTATTAAAAATCACCCTTTTTACTTCACATTGATTACTGATCACTCTCTTATTAATATTATATATTATATTCTAAGGGCGTAGGAAGAAGCATATGAAATCCAACTCCTAGTTTTAAGGTGTCATTAACATATTTCATTATGAAATTTGAATTTTTTCTTACCACAGCTATTAACAAAAATAATATAAAAGATGTATCCCCACAAATGTACAAATATTCTAATACTTTTCTATTATACTATGAGCACAAACTAAGCTTTTGTCTATCTCTTATAGTTCTTATACTAATACACAGAAAAAAGATTTGTTACATGACAATACTAATAAATGTTATGCATTTTATCTGTATAAAAATTAGATATTTTAGATCTAGAATAATACCAGAGTGTGTCAAAGTCTAACTTTGACAGGTGTGGTTGCTTTTGAAATTGAAAAATTTTGCCAAATTTCTAATTTTGGTCTATACTTATTCCTCTTCACAGTTCCTCAGGTCAGCATCAGGCCATCTCTCAGCTCCTCCTCACTCAGATAAAAATTTCTGTGTGGTTCTGAAAGTAAGTTAAACTTCTAGACTGTAACACAGACAGAATTCAATCTTCAATTATTTCCAGTTTTCACCTATCTTAGGCCTCTGAGATTAACCATATTACAAATGTAATTGCTTTCTTATTCTCAGGAAAACAGGAAACTGCAGGTTTATTGGTGAAAAATCTGAGATAAAAACATGGTAGTTTTTATGTATACGCCCTATGGGTTCAGACTAAAACCTGGATTTTCAAGCTTCAGCAATTTTTTAAAAAGTGGGGAAGAGTTGGCTGTAAGACAGCAATTATTTGCCAGTGGGACATAATGTCACTTGGACAATTTGAATTGAGAAGCCTCAGTGGGAGGTACTTTCTTAGTAGACAAATCTACTAACTAAAAAACTCAGGGCTCGTGCTTTATAACAAGAGCTGAGGAGGCATGTTTGGTGAAAATCATGTTCTGTAAGTTCACATATGCTGACTGTAATTAAGTAAATTCATCTGAACTGGTTCATAATGTTATAATGGCGTATATGAAGAAAAAACTAATGAAAATATGCATTTGAAAAAAAAGTTTAAAAAATTCCTGAGACAAATATGAACATCTAGACTGCATGTTTTTTCCTGCCGAATAACTGCTTTCATGAAACTCAAACTAAATTCCTTTTGATTGATGTAAAATTATTACTTTTTCCAAATTTTTTTGAGAACTGTTTGTTTAAATGGTTGTAGTTCACAATATCCTAAACATTTAGGCATTAAAAACATTATGTAAAAATTGGTTTCTTTTCCATATTATTGATTCTGAAAACCCCCCATGGAGTTTGCTTTCAACTTCTTAGCAGATTTTCCAACCTGACAATGAAAGGGAAATATAAAATACAAAATACTTCCCACTTTCCTCTCCCAATCATGAAAATTCCCAAGAGATTAACATCTTGAATATATTTGAAAGCTCTGCTTTTCAAAGGGATTATTAGCCACAAAGATTTTTTTATTAAAACCCACTTGCAGGAAAGCTGTTCATCAGCCTCACTCTATTAAGTCCTTTGGGCATTCCACATCATATCAAAAGCTACAAGCTGAAACCTGAAGACAAAAAATGATAAAAAACACAAGACAAACATACAGCAAATATTTGTGGTGATTTTTCTCTTCCTTCTAATCCTATCCTCTGCTTATTCTTTCCTTTTTTCTCTTTAACAAAAGCACTTTAAAATGCACTTTGCCAGAATAATTTGTACTTTATGTTTCAAATGTCTTTTCACAAGTCTTGTGGTTTTTTGTTTCCTATCTGTCTGAAAGAGATTAAATCCATTTATAGATGTATCATTAGTTTTTATTTGCAACTTCTTATACTGCAGTTTCATCTATTTGTTGTAGCCCTGAGTTATTTATATATCTTCTCATTTAAATACGCTTTGTTATTACGTAAAGACACTTTAAAAATATTTTATTTTGATTGCAGTCATTCTGTCTTCCATATATTTTTTTTTAAACTCTCAGATCACCTCATGCAAGCAAAAGTGTTTTTCTGTCTATTTCCTTGCCAGCATAATTTCTTTTAAATCTTCCCATCACTCTATGCCAATATTCAGCCTACAAGTCTGAAACTTTACAAGCTGGGGATGGCCTAACATGCCAGACAAGATCCATCCAAATCCAATTCTCTGCTTAAGGTCTGGGCATTAAGAGATCTCCAGCATGACTTGCCTTTTTGTCTCTAGGATTTGTTAAATATGAGATTATCAAGACCTGATGCAGGGGCTCAGACAGAATTTACCATCCTATTCAGGAAAATTTACTATTTTTGTATTCTAAACAGATCTGGTTTTGATGTTGTTTTCATTTCTATTTTCACATAAAACCATAAGAGGTGCAATTCCCAGACATTGTTCAGGCTAACCTCCCACTTTTCTGAGTGTGCTATATCCTTGTGTTTTGAACATGGATCACCGAAATTTTAGGTGAAAAAACTGCTCTGCACTCGCCAGATGAGCTTATTTGTTCAAGCCTAATGAGGACAGAAAGGACTGAACTTCATCACTGACTCCCATCATGATCTGCCTGTTTAAAGATTCAAGGTTGCCTCTAAGAATCAGCCTCAAACTATCTTCTTAGGCCATCTCTCATGGTGAGAGTTTGCCTTCCAGTGCAGTCATTATCAGAGTACAAATTTGCAGGATACCCTTTTCTTCCAAAAAAAGGAAGGACAAAAAAGGCTTAGGGAGGCTTCCCTAATATGAGATTTCAAACCTTTCTGAAGCTTGCAGAGCTTCTGTCACATAATGGTCATTTTATTATTCCCAACAGTGGCTTTGCTCTTTTGACACAGAAGCCACTAAGTGACCTTCCCAGAAAAAAGATTTCCCCTGGGTTAGGAGATTGGCCAGCTGTACTTGCACTGATGGAACTTGTCACTATGACTTAAAACTGATTAATGCCCACCTATCCAAGAAAAAGTTATAGGATCCAAGCCTGGCAAATACACACCTTATCTTAGCACAAACATCTCTTTTTATTTACAGATGTTGTTTCTTAAATCACCTATGATCTCAGTTTATGGATTACTTGCCTGAATGCTGTCCATCAACTATCTGCTCTTCTTACCAGCTGATGAGCAAACACAGGAGCCAGATAGCCTTAACTTACCTATCAATCCTGTCAGTAATGAGCAATGAACACAGGATTAGATGAATGCCTGTTGGCTGTGGCAGCTTTTGTAAGGGTTCAGTTGCAAGGAAAATATCGCAATTCTTGAACTGTGCACTCTCCTTTAAAGTCTATTTTACTGTGGGGAGAGTTCAAAGGAATTGTCAGCTGGAGAGAACTTTTGCTCTTCTCCTGCTTTTTGTACTGCATTTTGGTCACCACTTTTGGACTCTGTTTTTGAACTATTCCCAGTGCATCATAGCTTTGAGGAACTTTCATGGCTTTTACCCTCCCTGTCTCCCAAAACCATAAAGGAGCCAGGCATTAGGAAAAGAGTATGTTATTAGATTAAATGCTGGTGTGCCACTTCTAATCAGTGATGATTATAGCAAACTAAACATGCATAATAAGAGGATTTTATTGCTCCAGTTATTAACTCTAACTCTGATTTAAACTAAATTATCTTTTTCTTAAGTGATACAGCATATCATTTTGGTTAGATTTAAATCTAGAGTAAATCACTTTCAGCTAAATCAAAGCAGAGTAAGAACAAGTATAAGTACAAAGTGGTGCAGTTCAACAAATTGAATAAACTAATGTGAGGTAATGTGTAGTCATTTCAATAGAATTTTTTTTAGTAACTTTAGTTTCAAAGAATCCATTTCAAAATCTCAAATTTGAAAGTAAAAATCATGATATCCTAAGTTGATCTTCTGATTAAAAGTAGACCATTAAGCCATAAACAGGAGATCTTTTTTATTGTGTGCATGACAACAAGGCAGCTTCCTTCACAGCTAACCAATGATTTATCACCTAGTGTCTGGAAAAAGCTTAACATCACCTACAAGCTACATTCCCAGAAAGATCAGTAAAGTATGGAATAAGGTCTGCATTCAGGGTTAACAGATTTTATATTTTGCTTTGAAGGTAGAGAGGAAAGGAAGGTGAAAAGATAACTGAAACACTGCACGAATTAACCTGAAAGATTGAAAGGTAATTGCATCCAGAAGCCCTGTGTTACTTTCAATATTCAGCTACGCACATATGTAGGCACACAAAGACACTGTTTTTATACAAAATGTCATTTAATACCATCTACAGAAAAGTTGTGAGCATGAGAGGTATAGTCTAGTCAGAGGCAGATGGAGATCAGACTGGGATTTGAGGATATGTGGACAATGTTCAATTGTCAGATTCCATGATCCTAGGTAAGACTTTTCAACAAAACTGCCAGACATAGCAGCAGAGCAGAGAAAAGCAGTTTGCCTCTTTGCAAACCTTGGTAATGTCCAAAATAGGACAGGGGCATCCTAGGGTGGAGTGCATGGCTGCAGTGTTCCTATTCCCTCACAGGCATAACTACAGAGAGGGCAAATTGGATTCCACTCAAAAAGAATTGGAAATATTAGGGATCGAGCCCATTAAGGTACTATTCTTTTTCTTTTAGTTCAAGTGCAAGTCATGCATTTAAGCTCTATGAAAAATTAGATAGTTTTGTGGTGGAAATGACTAATTAGAAGGGACTAATCAAGACATTTTCTGTAATAATCTGCCTGCCATCACCTGAAAATGACTAAGCAAAAAGATCACAATATTTTCTTCATTCTGAGCCAAGTATAAAATACAGATGAAGTTATATACCTTATTGGACAAGTATTTATCAAAAAGGTGGAAAAGTTTTAAACACCCCCAGGTCTAAATATGCACTCTGCAAAAAATCCTGTGATTTTATGAGAAATTTTAGAATGTAGAAAAAAATGCAAATAAATGTATATAACTTGTGACAAAGAGAGCCTTTTTTATCAGAAGAGATTATGAGAGCACAAAGGCACAAGGATTTAGCCCAGTAAAACAAAGACTGTGAGGATTGATATAATTGTTTTCTATAAATACATTAGGAATGGCAAATTTCAAAGAGGGAAAAAAGAATCTATTCAAGACAAAGAACAGTGTGATCAAGAGAGCAGAAGCACATCCTGTGGTCATAATACACTTAGATTGAACAATCAAAGAAAAGGGGGTCAGGAAATCTTACCCTTGGGAGCTTGGGGGGGCCAAAAGGAAGCTCATTCTATATGAAGCTCACAAAGTTTATGAAAAATATTATGATGGAAAAGGCTTTAAATGTGGAATATTGGGCTAAAAGATCCCTGAAATTCCTCTCAGTCTTTATTCCTATGTATATATACTATATTCCTCTGAATATAGTAATAGTTTGGGATTAAAAAACTAAAAGTAATGTGACAATTTGGCAGCCCACTGTAGACGCTGATTCTGAGCACGAAGAATAAACTAAAAGAAAACCTTTTTTTTTGTTGTTGTTGTCAAAGTGAATTATGCAAAACAAAAAGTCTGGACTGCATGAAGATTTTTTCATCAAAGCAACATTCAAATGGTAATTTCTCAAATTGTGTTATTTTTTAAAGTGTATCCTATCTCTGTGTAAAATATGTATCAAAAATTTGAATCCTCACTCACCTTATAATTTTCAGTTCTTAATTTGGTGGGGCAATCATTCAAGTGCTATGTCATGAAAATAAGCAGCATATTGACACAAAATGCAGATAGCTGAGAAATGCAGATAATCTTAAACAAAGGGCAAAATGTTCCAGTTCTGATTCTGTATTTCTGATTAAGGTATGGTACATGAGTTGTGGGCAGGATGGCTGATATATTTTCCCTGTCAGCCTTAATTCATATAATAAGAGGTTTAAAAAGTATTATCTCCTTTGCCACACATAAACATTTCATAGTCAATTCCTCCAAAGGCTACTAGAAAGGAAACTGTTATGTTCCTAATGTTCCTACTACTCCAGAAAAGCTGTGCTTCACAAAGTCTGAATCTTTCTTATGGATGTAACCCATGCAAAATAGATATGGACCAAGCTCACTGTACCTGAAATTTCACAGAATAACAGATGAATCCCTGAAACTGTGAGCATACTCTTCGATGCTCTAGCAACAGTGAGATAATTTGAATCATGTTTTAATCCCTGCATCACATGCTTACTTGTATCATAGGCTGGTATAGATTGTTAAAGAAGGACATATAAATGCCAATTTGCTTGACATGGTAATCATGTCAGCTTTTCTAAGGTGAAGGGGCAAGGCACAGCCATTCCTGGAAGGTGTTGGACAAAATGAATTGCTGGGGAGAGGAATACACATGTCATATCACTGAAAGAGAGAAACTATACAGCTCACATAGAGCTTCTTATTTCACTAAGATTCTGAATCCTATTAGATTTTTTTAAATGGATGTATATATGAAAATAGAAAGGCTTTAGAAAACAATGAGTATAGCATTTTCCCAAGGGCAGTAAAGATCTTCCCCAGTTCAGATTAAAGCTTTATTGTTGTCTTTGCAATGCTATGTCTGACATGAATCATGTTGAAACCAGAGACCAACCATTTTCTCTCCCGAGAGAACCATTATCCTTACTTGAGACAAATCTCGTTCTGCACATGGCACCAACCTGAACACAAGATAAAGAAGTTGTGCAACGTACTTAAATAACTCTTTCATGTAAGGTCAAAAGGAGAAACTCTTAAGGTAGTCAGGGTCTTTAAAATATCTTAACTAAATTCTCTGCTGTATCTTTAAATTGGAAGTGTGAATTAAATGAATTTCAAGTAAAAGGAGGTTACAGAAATTTCAATTTGTTTGAAGAGCTGAGGAATTACTCAAAATTTCTTTAGCATGTGCATATAAATATTGCTGGAATGGACTACCATAACTAAAATATAATAACTGGAAGAAAAAAATTAACTCAGGCAAAGCAAATGTTTCTGACATGAGATTATTTGGTATTACCCATGCTAAAAAAAAATCAGAGAAAACCAGTGAATGAAATGTGGTATGACCAGTTTTAAAGGAAATCCAAAACTGAAAATATTATAAAAGAGCAAAGAAAGAGAAATATTCAGCAAGGCTATGAAGAAATCCAGAGCTGTTTTTCTGGCTACTGTAGTCATTCATTCAGATAATATTTGGAATGCTGCCATGATTGGTATCAAATATCACCGAAATTTGTGGGGAACATAACACTATTTTAAGAAGTCTAAGAGGTCCCTTTCTCATTGGCCTTCACTGGTGAAATACCAGGAAAGAAAAAAAGGAAGGATCATAGAGTCACAGAATTTTTTAAGTTGGAAAAGACCTTTAAGATAATTGAGACATTAAACTAGCACCTCCATGTTTACCACTAAACTATACTCCCATGTCACATCTACACATTTCTTGAACACACCTAAGGATGATGATTCCAATTTTTCTTTGTTTTGTTTAATTTCTGAACACTGAAATACTTAAAGCATGATATCTCAATATGACATTAAGCTTGGTTTTGGCGGTTCATGCACAATCTTATTGCTGTTTCATTATCACTTTCTATTGTTACTCTTATTTTGTAGTTTTTGAGGGATGGTAGATGCAGAGTTTGAGATGTGACAAGCCAACTTTTCAATTTATGTTAAAAAGAAAAAATAATTAAAATTACTCTTCTCAAGTGTGTGCTACTGGCCTTTTAATTTCCCTGATGCTTTCATCATAGTACTGATAAGTTGATGAGGGAATGAAGGCAGTGCAAACACCTCATTCAACTGAAAGATGCTTACTTGAGTGTTAGAAAATTTACTGCAATATTACTTTGAATACATAACAAAGTAGCACTAAAATACAATAGCCATTTTGTGTGTGTGATGACAGTTTGAAGATGTTTGCATATCTGTTGTGAAGAGATGTGCTACCAGGCCTGTCTGGCAAATCTGGATCATAGAAGACATCAATAGCCCAGGACAGTTACCACAGAGCAGATGTCACCTAGCAAATTTTCAACAATATTCATAAGATGGCAATAATTCATACTGCACTTGTGTAAGCTTCTAATAGCTTTGTCAAGGAGCACAATTCTCCTATAATATTTTTTTTCACCATAGAAGTAGTAAATCTAGAAATAGTCATCTAAAAATAAGCTTTTACAGAGCAAATGATAAAAATTGATAACATTGTCCTTCTAAGCATGGATTTGTACCAAATTGTTAGACTGATCTAAATTAAAAAAAAAAAAAAAAAA
>VZRH01001271.1:379204-414048 GCA_013397555.1 Urocynchramus pylzowi
AAAAAAAAAAAACCAACTAATATCCATTAATCTTTACCTGGAGTTATGAAACAGAAAGCATACATTAAAATAAAGTATTAAATTAATTGTTCTAGAAAAGTAATTGTGTAGAAAATATAGAAGTAGAGCTGTATTTCAAACCAACTTCAAATTAAAAGAAAATATTTTCATCCCCTCCTTGAGAAAACTCTAATTCGAAATACAAATGAAGTAGCAAAGATAGAAGTGTAACAAATTATTGATACAAAAGCTTTAAGAGTTTCTTGCCGTGATGTCTTCTCAGATTGACTCCTAGAAATCTGAGTTACAGGGAGGTTAGAGAGAGTTAATTACTAGTGTGGGATACAATAAAGTGGGTGTCTTCTGTATTTGGGTTCAACGTCCAAACAGAATGTGACTGCTTGCCTCATTGAAAGAAAGAATCCTTCTGACAGTAATCCTCAACACACCTTTGAAAAGCTTATTTACTAATCCAAATTAGTTTGGTTTTCTGACTGACAGTTACTTCAAAAGATAAAACAAAATGTATCTGATCACAGCTTGTCATGGCAAAACATAGGGATTGTAAGACATCGTGCAATTCTTTACTAGAGTTAAGTACACTGGTACTGAGGAGATACAACCTCTGAGCTTCATGTTGCCCCTTCCTTAATCCCCTCACTGATTTGCCTTATCAATAGCCAACTCTTTCAAAGCTGGCTCCAAAGATCAACTCTCCTAAGTGCTTATTAAAGCTGCCTGACACCACTGCTGTCTTCACCACCTCCCTCCATCCTCATTTACCTGAATAGTTTCCCACGGCCTGTAGTGTACCCTTATCCTTTTGGGGAGTCAAGGTATGTTGGAGCCTTTTAGAAATTAGCCAGTGAAATGATAAAGCAGTATTAAAAAGTTTTTTAAGAAAGCTCAGTAGCCTATTTTGGAACTTTTTGGAAACATCTATAGGGATCAGTAAAGGGTAGATGTTCATTCTCTGATATGCATCAGTTATACACAGCATCCTGACTAAGCTGTAGCTCCAGTCCAGAAGATTCCCAGTGCAAACAGGAGGCAACATCACAAGGATGAGTGAAGAAACCCATTGTTTATGGATTCTGAAACACTCAGTGTTGTGTTGCTTTGTTTTTTTATGTTGCACACTTCTAAGCTAATGAAGACATCTTGATGTCAATGCCAAAGCTCACATCAGTTAGAGTTGCACTTTATATCTTCCAGATATATTATGAAGCTTACACTTAGGAAGAGTGATAAAAATAAGCCATGCTCTTCACAAAATGTCAATGTCACCATAGTTTTTTTGAGATATTTTAAACCTTTTGATGTTTATATTCTTATAATGGAGTTTCTCATGCATTTTTAAGTAAATAATGATTGCTTACATTCTTCTCTGTAGGAGAAGAATTTTAATAGACTGTTAGTTTAACCAGTGTGGTTGGAGAGGTGGCAATGTCATCCTCCAATCCACTGTCACTTTTAAAATTCCATAAATGTTAAAGTCTGAAAAATGAAGTTCTCCTTTCCTATTCCTATTCGGATACTGGAACAACGTGCGTAAGTTGTGTTATTTTGTGTCACAGCGGTGACATCAATAGGCTTGTGAAGGGTCTAGAAAACATGAGGAATGGCTGAGGGACCTGGGGAGTGTTTAACCTGGAGAAAAGAGGGACTTCACTGCTTTCTACAATGACCTGAAAGGAGATTGTAGTGAGGTGGTAGTCGTTCTCTTCTGCCATGCCTGCAGCAAGATGACCAGAGGAAACGGCCTTGAGATGAGACAAGGGAGATTCAGATTGGATATTAGAAAAAAAAAATTTCATTGTTACAGTGGTCAGGCATTGAAACAGGTTTCCCAGGGAGGTGGTGGAGTCACCATCCCTGGAGGTGCTCAAGAGGCACTGAGCTGGCACTGGATGATGTGATTAGTGGTTTGGGGGTTACAGTGACTGTGCTGGCTGGGTGATCTTTTAGGTCTAGCCCAACCTTGATGATCCTATGATTCTAAAATTAGTCATAACTAAGTATGATAACACAAATGAGTACAATTATCCCTTTGTATGCAGAGGATTCAATTTAAAATGTCAAATATTTGTCACATAGCTTCTGCTCTCAAAGCATTAAATAATACTCACATTATTGGCCTCAACAGCAGCAGCAACAAAAGCACTAACTAGACTAACAGATTGGGAATATGAGCTCTTCCTTCAAAAGACTGGACTCTCTCCTTCTCATTCTTATTGTTCTCAGCTTTTTCATCCTACATCACTTACCTCTGTGTCAGCATTAAAAATAGATTGCAGCAGCAGCAGGCTAAGCTTGCTGCTTTTAAAATAAAAGGCGCATAAATTATTTTCCCTAAAAACATAGAAAAAAATGCTTGCTACCTGTGACCTTGTGAACCTGTTTGTCTATTTCTGAAATTTTATAGCTGAGTTTTAAAACTTTACAGAGTTTGTAATGGAAAGGGTAGTAGATTTTTAAACTTACTTTTGATGAAAGTTGTTATATGGCACTGAACATTGGTAACAGCAATATTTCTCAAGCTTGCTGAAAGCTGAGAAAGATACCAGATTTAATTTATTGATCAAGGAATTATTATATATCTGAGAGTACTGAACATTCATTATATGTACTTCTTAATATGGATTTCCACTATCATTCTTAAAGTCTCTCCTTTGTAAGTAAGAGTCCTTATCATTCTAAAATTCAGTGATAAATACAGAATTAGAACTTGTGGGACATAAGTAGGCATCCTCCTGAAGGGTAGTATTAGAACTAGAATAGCCAATTGCTCATTTTATCTGTGAAAAAAAGAAGTCCTTTGGATTTTGGTCTATATAGACATGGTAGGAAAATATCTGGAATCCTCGTATTTTAATTATAAGATAGTACTCAATCTACAGCATGATAATGCTGTTATTTGTAGGTGATCTACTTACAGGATAGTGAGTCATCTTTCAACTGAAATGAGAAAAGAGCAAAGCTTGGAAAGAACACAACTTCATTTGTTCTTTATTTATATTACAGCAGAATTCAAATTCCTGTTCCTAAAACATAAAACATCGGAGGAATATGAATCTTTTTAATTCAGACACAATGTTTTCCCACCAAATACAGAAGACACCATGCTGCGAGAAAGTTGTAGAGGTGATTGCTTCTATCATCACTTGCTAATGAGTGAACATCCTTGTTAGAGTTCTCTCCAGGTTATGGGAACACTTTGCAGTTTCCCTTGACTGCCACAAGAGTGGCTACAGGAATGTGCAAACTTGCTTGAACATGCAGAAGAAAGAATTAATTTAAGCTTTGTTGGTTTTCTCATTTCACCCTTCTAACATTTTCTCCTTGCTATTTTTATTTTAACTAGAAAAATTTATTTCGTTTTTTTAAACTAAATTCTATTGCCTTATTTTTTTTTCTGTATTTTATGGCTCATTATCTTGGCTGCAAATTCTTTTCCCAAAATATACGACAAAGTTGCAAACTCACATTTTATATGTATTTATAGCTTGGCTATTACAGTAGTAATGAGAGCACAGTAGTGGCAGGACAGAACACTTTGAATTCCTGCATGGAAAATGGTGACAGCTTTGCCTCCACAGAGATAAGTGTAAGCAGTAGATGGAAGTTACAAATTATCCAGTATAGAGATAAAATTGAAAAAATGCTTCAAGTCCTGCTTCTGAGCCTGTGCCATTTCAGCCTAAGTAGTGAGATTCAGCAGCCAGGTCCCATGGGAAGGAGCCATCAAGGTTTAGTATCATGAATATTCAATGTTAACATCAGAATGATGGTGGGACTGGAACTTAATTTGGAAGTCACAGACTCTTTCGGCTGCCCTACTTAGCAGACACATCTACAGCAAATATGTCCAGGTGAAGACTGTATTTGTTTATTGGAAAGCATTTTCAAAACAGCACATTGGAGTACAGCACTTCAGGTCAAGGACCATTATGCCAAATTGCCCAATACATGTATGCTGTGTCTGAGGTGAGGACCCAGCGCCCACCAGGGGCACTTCACAGCCTCAGGACATGCAACTATGACAGACTGAAGTTTCACAGCTACCACAGAGGCCAGACCAGGGCTTTTACTGTATATGGTGTTCCTCAAGTGGATGACAACAATGCATGAGCATTTCAAGTCAAAGAAACTTTTCCCTCTGAGCTTTGGGGGAGAAGCAGTTTACTGAACACTGCTTGCTCAGGTCTCCACAGGAAATTGTATTTTTGAAATATAATCCTTCTCTGTCAGAGTGAGTCCAATTATATTCAATACAGGTAAAAAAAAAAAGGCAGGTGGGGGGAGAGAAGTAAGAAAAAAATCTAAGAAAAAAATTTCATATTTTCAGGTGTTTTAAGATTTTTTTCTTCTATAGAAAACAAATTTCTGGCAAATCAAGAGGCACCTGATATATATTGTTCAAAATCCTTGTGAAAATCATTCTAGTGTACAAAAAAGAGTGTTATAAATGTATATACATATGTCTATATGTGTGCTTTTGTAAGTATAAGTCAACGGTGCATGTGGAAATTACTTGTTTCCTTTTTGCTCTCCTGTTACTGTAATATTAGTGTGCCTTTGTGAAAATCATGGTTTTCCTGAAGTGCAATATCTTCCTTTTGCTGATTGAAACAGTCAAATTGTACAGCCATTTATGACATTACAATTTTGTGCTAAGCTGTATTGACTATTTTGACAGGAAACATAGAAAACACATTTTCAGAGCATGAAAATCCCCAGCTGTTGGTAAGCAGTGGAAGTGGGGAACTTGCTCCAGAGAATTAACATAAACATGTCAAAATCTTTTTTAATAATGTTTGAATAAGACTTTTGATGCAAATCCAAAGAATGGTGGCTATCTCAACCCAATTTTCTTTTGTATGTTAGATCAACAGCAGATCATGGTAAGCAGCAGATAAGCTGAATTAGTCATACATTCCACTCTGAGCTGGAGCACACTTCTGCAGGTAAACTGAGCTGATTATCAATCACCAGAGCACTTTTGGGTGCTTCAAACTCTGCTGAATTTCTTATGGTTTTCTTTTCTGTGAGAGTAAAATATAGAAACATTTTGCTTCCTCTCAGGATATCTTTGTTAGTGAATTTCTCAGATAAAGAAATATATATATATATATATATATATAAAGATTATTTTAAAACATTTTTTCCTGATAACAGTTACTTGAAGAGACAGATACATAAGATAAGCAGGCATTTTTAAATTCAAGTATGTAGACATAGAAAAAGTTGTATCTTCATTAATCACTTTCCTTTTCACTATTTCTTTTCCTTCCTTGTGTATTCACGACTCAGTTACCATTTCAGAAGGCAGAAAGTGAAATTGTGAACTCAGAAGCCAGTAGGTGACTGTGGAAAATGGAGGTGGTCCAAGAGGAGCAGGACCTTATTTGATGTGACTAGGTGAGCATCTGTGCACTTCGGGCAAGCACTCCCCTCTTAGAGGAGCCATTTAAAAATCTCCACCATGGAAATGTAGTGGGTAGTGGGAACTGCAAATCAGAAATTCTGCGGAAGATAGTGGTTGTTGTTTCATAAGAAGAAATGTGCATAACCCAGGGCATTAGACTCATGACTTGGAGTCCTTACATCAGTACCAGAGAGAAAAAAAATTTCATTTCACCTTTTCTTTTTTTAAAACGGTTTTGTTTCAGCCTCTTTAGCAGTGGAAGAGAATATATACCAAATTATATACATTAAAAACCCGCCTCCATTAAAAGCTAATGTGTCTTTGTCTTGGTGATGGTACCAGAGCTAGCTCTAACTGAATATACTTACTTCTTTTATTTCCAGACTATTAAATGTAAATTGCCTTTAATGCTTTTGATTTATCAGGCTCATGTTAGACTCATGTTTGGCAATATTGCCCATTTTTTCATTATTTGTTCCATAAATACTGAAGGATGTCTTCCATGTACATCATATGTCATATATACTAATCTGGTTTTATGTACTCCAGTTCCTAGAGTACAATAAGAATTTTATATTCCATCTGAAAAAAAGATTGTGCCTCTAGTCTAATAAGAACATATCTTAAAGTCAATGTTCCTGACTCTTTACAGCTCATGTGACAACTTTATCTACTTACTAATAGCATACCTACCTGGGAAATTACTCTCAAACTAGAACATTTCATAATGTATTTTCACCTCCATGAAACTGGTTTAGAGCTGCAGACAGAGGCTACTAAAGCCTGGGGGAAAAACACTTAATGCCATTTTTCTGCAAAAAAAGAGATGTATTTAAATTTTAACCAAGACCTTAGAAAGATTATATTGCCACCTGTTCACCCACTTATTTCCCCCCCTCCCCATCCCAATGACTCAAAACTTTTATATTCAGACAATTGTAGTATTGTGTCCTAATTACTATGGGTTTTCAGCTTAAGGAAAAAATTCCACAGCACTATACCTCCAGATTTCAAATCTGTTCTTGCTTCAGATATGCAGCATCAGACTTAGCTGCTGTCTTACACTAAACCCAGGAGCTGCAGTGTTGATTGTAATTTCTACTGGAAAAACCCAACCCAAAACCCCATCAGTGACTAAATATCCACTACCAAATCCAAAAAGATTTGCTCAGGGTACTATTTTTGGGGAAAGGAGTAAAATGTGGTTCTAGGGGGACAACTGAGTGTTTGCTCTGTTCTTTTAATTTTCCTTTTATGCTATTCTATTTATTTGTACAGAAAATATTTATTTTCCATTTCTACTTGGGAGAGAATTAATCAGTTTATATTTTTAATCCAAAAATACAAAAAATTTGCTGCCAGCCATTGAGCCTTAAACAATGCAGAAAACAGGGCTTTTAATAGTAGGTTGTGACAAAAATAATATTCTTAAACACTGACATCTCGTGGCACACTCTAGAAATAGCAAAATTCTCCAGAGAGGTGATGCCTTTTTCTAAGTGAAGGTCAAGCAGAGCAAATGATGCATAAGACTCAAAATACATAAACATTTTCACTCTCCTTTAAAAAGCAAAAGTGACAGATCTATTTTCTAGCTATATTATCATCAACAAAAAACCAACACAGAATTATTTTCACAAAATACTAGGGTAAATGCTACATTAAACAGCACTAAGATAAATAGTTAAGAGCATTTTGCAATTACTTAAGAATCTTTTTTCCATTAATGCTATTAATAAATTGGCCAGACTTTTAGGTAACCACAATAGGATATGTAATGCCAATGAAGCACTTCAGTAACAGGTCACATAATTAAAGGGCAAATAATCATTCTGGAAACCACAATGATGATTTTGAAGTGGTTTCATTACTGGGGTACATCACAAGGTGATTACCATTAAGCTAAAACTGCAGTGTATTCTTTAACTAGAGGAAAATAATTCCCATGCTGCTTATGAGGGAGGTGGTGTTCCATTCTAACCTAGAACCATTCTAACCTAGTTCCATTCTCTAACCTAGAGGAAAGTCTACCATGTCTGGCTAGTCCAGAGAGTTAAGCAAATACCTTTTCCAACAGTAATAGCAAAATTTCTCTTTTTTTTTTTTTTTTTTTTTTTTTTTTTTTTTAATTGGTGCCACTGGAATATCTCTTAAAAATATTTAACATCAGTTTGCAAAATATAGTAAGTACAGTTGACACTGACCAAAAACCTGAAACAAATTATTTACAGTCACTTACAATCAACCTTTATTTGATTTTACAACATGACCACCTGCACTCCTATCAGTTACACTTACTCATCTCTCTGACAGTGGTCATTAGAAAGTGTTGTTAAAAGATCACAAAGCCTTCTTTCTGGAGAATTCTATCACTTTATAGCCATTTAATTTTAATATTCATATAACATTTCCTCTCTGTTCTCTGTTTCAACAATTTTGTCTTTGCCAACAGCTGCCTAGGACAACATTTCCTGCCCACCTAAGTTCATTTTAAATGTGATACAACCTTGTCATCTGCAAGAAATTAGCCTGGTTCAGGCATCAGAAAGATAAAGAATACACATTGTGCTATAAATAAGTGTTAGGCATCACTCACTGCACATAACCTAAAATCAATGTTAGCAGAAGAACATAAAGGCAGGCTGTAGGGTAGAATGCACAGGTTTCATTAGCATTACCTATTCTAGTCCAAATTCTAAACCTGGTATTGGTAACATTAGTCTTGTCAACAGCAAACAGCCAGTTTTTCTCTATTCTGGAATCTTCTCTTCCATTTGATGGAGAAATGAAAGATAATCAATATGAGCAATCAGCCAAGGGCAAAAATTTGAAGTAAAACCAGCTAGGATCCTCTAGATCCTGATGAGAAGCAGGGAATGCTTGAAGTGGAACTAATGTTACCAACACTGGAGAAACCTAATTTTCTCCAGCACTTCCACTCTATGTGAGAAGACCCCCAGATTTGTCAGTGTCACCTGAAAATATGGAAACTGTGGTTACCAACATCACTTTCATTTATCTATGTGTGGGGGCATAGAAGGTGAGAGAATCGAGATAGTGCAGAAGGCAATCTCACCCCTAAGGAGTTGCAGCTGTACTAATTACCAAAGATTAGGAAAAGGCCTGCCCTTAATGGGCCACAGCTGTGTCCAATAAGATGAGTGCTACAAAAGAGTGGGTTAGCTAGTCAAGAAGAGACTTGGAGTTTGTTGGCTGTACTGTAAAGAGGAAGGAGTTAGTGCTACAAAGAGCTGCCCATAAGAAATCACTGAGATGGCATGGAAGATTTGCAGTAAGGTGATTGATATCTATTGTTGGCAGGAAGTTTGGGAATTTGCTGTTATGGAAGAAATTTCTCTCCATGATTCTTGCTTTCAAGACACCTAAGATGTACCTTAGAATACCACAGAAGTTATAAATGTTGAAAACCAAGTCAATAATGCAAAAAAACCTTTCTCTAATATATATATATATATATGTACCACAATGCGGAAACACCATCTCTGGGATGTTATTTCCTGCTAGTAACAGGTATTGTTCAAATTTGTTGAAAAATAATAATAAACAAAGCCTTCTCCAAAAGTAAAAGCTTGAAGTTCCCATGGGGGAGAGAAAATGTTAAGAACTGTGTGAGTATGAGTATAATATAAAAGCCATAATATATCTGAAAATCAAATAAAAGTATATGGAGATGTGCTGGAACTCTGGAAACAAACAAAACAATATAAAACAAAACAAAATAACTTTATTAAGTTATATATTAGGAAACAAACAAAAATACTTCAAAAAATTATTACTATAATGAATGAGAACAAAAATAGGAGATAATTACAAACTGGACCACATGAAGAATGAAAAACATTAGGGGAAGAACCTAAATTTAAGTGCCTACACAGCACAAGTGTTGAAAGAAGGAAAAAATTTATTGCTTTGTTGGAGCTTCTTGATACTTGCAAATTTTATCTTTGTGTCCTGTAATTTTTTCAGATGTCTTGACTGGCAGAGTGCATATTGTTTAGGGTACTTTTCATTTGGATTTCTAAAATGCAGAATATGCTTCTACTTCTGCCATTCACAGTGGATTGTCAATGGTTAAAACTGGGAAAAGAATAGTGGCATAATGAAAAACTGAAAATAAATTCACTTATCTCAGTTTTTTGCCTCAACTTCTCTTCTGTGTATCTATACACAGAGAAAAAAAAAAGTATGTACTCTTGAGAAAGAGACATACTGATCTGTGACAGTGAATGATATGCTGAGATCACTGTTGGAATAAACACACCAAGGGAAGAAAAATACATTTGCACTTCAGACTAGCAAGTCCAGTATTGCAAATGTTCCTCTTTTCACAAAGTGGTTTTCAGTTTTAACCCTATGTTTTCCTCCGTCGCATGCTGAAAATATGAGGTAAATGTGGTGTTTGGAAGACAAAATAATAATTAACATAAGGCAATAAAAATTGATATCAAACCAAACACACAGGTATGAAAGGCTTTGTTTTACTTTGAGAAAAGGATGAGAAAAAATCTCCCCAGGTAAAGATATTCAATTCTTTCTGCAGTTACTCCTTCTGAAGAATCCTAACCACTAAAGCAAATTAAGTAGCAACCTACAGGGAAACGCCCTCACTCACTGCCAGGTAAACTCAGAATGTGATAAGGAGATTTTTGTGTTGATTTTTGTGTGCAGTGCATTGGGAGGGTCCAACTTCTCATCATAGGAGCCCAGCGTGTCAGGCTGAGTTAGACAAATACATCCACACTGCAGCCTGTTTAAAGCTAGGCTCCCAAATGCACTGATATCAGTAGAAACTTATATGCATAAATGCCCTCATAAGCTTCGAAGATTCAGAAGTAGGGTCTGATTGTACAAGTTGCTGACACTCAGGTCCTCAGGGTATCTAGGCACTTATCTCCTGCTGAAGGGAATTAAACAGAAGGCATCAGAGGGTGATGCTGAAACTCCTGCAGGCTTCATTTACATAAATGATGAGGTTCAAGACAGTGGTAGCTTTTGTCTTCAGCAAGTCCTTTTCTCAGGACTTTAACTTCTAAATTAATTTTAAAAATCTGTCATAAGATAACCACTTAGTACAGACTTTATGACTTAAAAAATTAATTTAGATTCTGCTTTTTGTTAAAGCAATTTACTACTCGTTATGTCCTAAAAAAATAAAACATACATCCAATATCAAACATTAAGAAATTAGTACAAACTGGAGAAAGTATAATGGAAGATGATCATTAAAAATTAAAATAGGCATACATCTATGCACAGCTGCATGGTTTTCAGTAAGAGCTGAGCTACTTGTTTCTGCATTTACTTCCCCAGCATATTTATCCCCGGCAGTAGCAGGAGTGTGTGTGTGTGTTACATCCTCCCCTCTGTTTCATTTTGGTAGTACTTGGAAGTTAATTACTGATTCTGTTCTCTCCCTTCTTCCTCCTCCTCCCCACAAATCCCAGCCATAAGCCACGGTGCAATTACAGTGTGATAGAAAGCTCACACCCCGCCAGCCCTGCACAGCTGTCTTCCACCTTGGTTTGCCTTTTCAAATAGGGCACCTCTGGAAGGAAGGCATCATCTCCTTAATGACTTTAGACTTTAGGCAGGAGTTATATGAAGAAGATTTCTCTTTAAAAGTCTTTGTGAGACCCTACATTCAAATTATTTGTACGGAGGTGTATTTAAAACACTTTAATTATGGATTTGATGAAAATATTCCTTACTAAAGGAGTTGTTGCATACCAGGAAGATGCTTAATTATGAAGTTATTTAAAATGCAGAGGATTGTATAAGTACATAATTAAGGAGCTATCATTCCAAACACAGTAGGGAAAAAATGGCTCTGAATTCCATTAAGTAATCAAGGATTGATTAAATATGTCTAATATAATGGTTGGCCTATGA
The DNA here is from genome assembly GCA_013397555.1 of Urocynchramus pylzowi. Classification (NCBI taxonomy): domain Eukaryota; kingdom Metazoa; phylum Chordata; class Aves; order Passeriformes; family Fringillidae; genus Urocynchramus; species Urocynchramus pylzowi. The sequence continues at coordinate 390,543 of VZRH01001271.1, forward strand.
GGAGCATTGTTACAGAATTTTATGGGTCATTCATATAATTGGGCCATATGATTTGGTTCTAGTAAGAACTGTGGGTTTGACTGGAAAACACAAACATTTCATAATTCAAAATCTTCAGTGTTACTCCCAACAGCTGTAAAGAATGTTAGCTTGTGTCTGCTGCAGGTCCCAAAGATATCTGTAACACTTGATACTGAAAAACAAATTTACAAGAAAATAATTAATATCCTTAGGTTTGAATAGGTAATTTCAAAGTAAAATTGGAAATCAGATAGGATATTTAACACTAAATGGATAAACTCATTTGAATAATGCAACAGTTTAGAGATAATTCTAATTTTGGAAAGAACTGGTATAAAAAAGTTGCTTGTAATATATACTTGAAAGATGGAGGAAACAGAGAATTAGGCTTTTTCCCTCAAAAAAAGAATCTGGTTGACGAAAGGACAGTATTTTTCTACACTACAAATCCAATTCTTAGTGCACCTGGTTGTATTTCCTGGCATAACAATACTGAGCATTTCACACAAAATTTTATTGCTGATGCTTTAAAAACTTGTACCATCTGATGTATTCTGCACATATACTGAAAAATTTGCAGTGTCATTGACTTTTATCTTACGAGTTATCTGACTCAAATTAAATATGTTAATTAGCATAAATTATCTAGTTAAAAATAAGCACAAACCTACTATCTCCAGAACTATATAAAGTACAAATTTAAGAACTATATAAAGTAAAAAGAAAAATTCCCTTGGGATAAGTTTGGATGCTATCATTTTTTTAATTCTCTGAAGGAGAATAGAAACAAAAAGGGTCTTTTTGTTGCTGTTTTCTTCTGAAGAAAAATACAATCAGCCTTGAGTGGCAACAGATGATTTCACCTTGACCCCAAGCTCTGCAATCAGTTGCCTCTGACCCTGGGAGCAGAGCACACCAGCAAGGAATCGGCAGGTGTCTGATGGGCGGGGTTGTTTGCCTGTGCCAGCTGACAAGGTTACTCTTGCTGTTGTCCTCTCTGCCATCCACACATGGATGCCTGACCTGTTTGCTCATCAGCTTTTAAACTACCACATTTACAAGCAAAGAATTTTGCAGCTTACCTAAGCAAGAGATGGTTACCTTACATTGTTATATTACAATTGATGCTTCTATACCTGTGCATGGAGAATAGGGCAGAAGGGCTGTAGGGGTTTCATACACATATTCCCCCTTGTCTTTAGATTTTACAGTGGACCCTTTGTGTCACTATCATATTCAGAGGAAGGAGGGTGTAAACTCAATAAAATAGACAGCCAGGCAGAGGAAAAAGCCCTTCCTGACCATTAGGGTTTGACCAGCTGAAGTTCTAAACCATGACATTTTACTTTAATCATTATCTTAATAGATTTGCAAGCACTGTAAAAATAAGAGCAAGACCAAATATCTTATTTTAAAGGAAAGGGATAGCTAGCGTAATTCACAGAAGCTGATTTAGGATGATTTTTCTTTTCTTTTGACAACTTTTAATTTTTCTGCATTCTTTGGAGTATCTAGAGTGTTTACAGAGAATATATCAAATAGAAGTAGTTCAGTACTGTTGGGCCAAGGCTGTGGGTCAACAGCAACAGGAAGTCCCCCAGAATGTCTAGCCCCTGGTATGATAAGAGAAGATATAGAATTCCTTATAGAAGCCAAGTTTACCTTTGGCTTTTTTCAAATTCGCAGAAAATTTGGATTGTTTTTAGAGATGGTAACAGAGAAACCTCCTGCAACAGCTATTCCAAACTGCTCTAGCATTTATTGCCTTCATTAACAGGGTACTTTGACCTTGTTGCAGATTGTAATTGCCTAATTTCAGTTTATATGCCTTGGATTAAGAATCCATTTTCTCCTAGTCTGGGATATATTTCCATTGGGTAAGTAACTACAAGTTAACATTCACTCTCTTTGTTAATGAGCAAAACCAACTGCACTGCACAGACCTTGACTTATTTGCCAGTGTTTGCATCATTTTTGAATGTGAAACTTCCATTAAATAGGTCTTGTAATATTGCTCTGGTGGCAGTTTTGCCCATGCTGTACTTAGTGGGAAGACTATTTCTCAACTTCTGCTTGTATTAAGACACATGATGTTTTATTAAGGCCATTTAATCAGGCAATTAAATTCTTCCTAGTATTGCATTAGTCAGAGTGTCTGCTTCACCAGTATGTGCATCATCTACAGCCTCAAGAAATACAGAAACTCATTGTAAAATCTATTGAGCTGGGAAAGAAGAGGCATTCCTTAAGAACAAGGACTCCTTAAGAATAAGGACCATTTTACGGTTCCATTAACAACTTAAATAAAACTGTCAGCAAGTTATTTCGTAATTTATCCAGCCTCCTATCTTAGCATTATTAATTGTGATTTAATGGGACATCCTGTTCAATATCTCAGACCAATCCACTCATTTCACCCCCTGTTTGTTTTATGAAGAAAACTTGCAACTTTGGATTTATTTGACAACACTTTAATTTATTTTACCTGCCTTTTCAAAAGCCACAGCTGTATTATGACACAGAACAACCTTTAAAAACAGGTGTATGTATTTTTCAAGTATCTGTGGTTTTAAATGTGTATTTTTCTTAATTTCAGTTTGACAATTTTTTTCCATTGTGTATTTGTGAAGGGAACAAAAATTATTTACTGAGAGAGAAAAGAGAGGAAGGAAATTTGTTGAAGGTAAAAACAAGTAAAAGACAATCATATCAAGTATTCTTTCAACTTCACCAAATGACATGTCAAAAGGAAAGAAGCAGTTTCACAGAGCAAAGAGAGAACCTCCACAGATGGGTCACAGTGTGAAAAGCAGCAATGTAACAGCTAGAACTTATGCTTTCTCTGCTGAAGTACTTTGAGGAGTTGGTTGTAGGCTCTGCTGGAAAGAAGTCGCCTTTTCACAGCAGGAGTATTTAACTATATAACTATTTGGACAAAACAAAGGTCCTTTATCATTCTTATGCTGATAGTCCCAGGTGAAGATGAGTGTCACTTCTACAAAACTATTGACTAGACCACATAATCCCTTAGAACAAAAAAAAAAAAAAAAGCAAACAAATTTCACTATTCTGCATTGCTTCAGCTTCCATCTGTGATTATCTCGTGTCACTGAATCACGTCTCTGTCTGCAGCCAAATGATAAAATGGCTGTCCAATCAACTCCATTGTTCTGGTGCCCCTTTCCAGAGGAGCATCCTCTTACTTCACCTGCATTTCCAGGTTATCAGTTTATGGCCTCTCTTTCTTCCTTTATAGGTTATTATCAGTCACATTCCTCTCTAATACCCATTCTTGAAGTGTCTCTTGTGTCCTCTGTCAACAGGTCAAGACCCAACAAGCTGCCTTTCTTAGACCTTAGGTTTATCCACTTTCCCCCATCCCAGCCAGATGGGTCAGAAAATATGCCTCTTGAATGGCTTAAAACATTGTGGCTGAGCTCTTGCAATTGCTTTTATTCTTCTGTACCACTGTTTTGAACATCACCAAGCTGTTCTTTCTATTTCTTGTGCCTTCTTTCCAATATGAATGGTCTTCCTGAACATTGGCTCTGTTTCCATAGTCCACCTTTTGAAGTCTGTATCTGTTTGCCTTTTTTTTCTTTCTCCAGTCCTGAGCAAATCAAATTTTTAATTAAAATGCATCAAAATAATGTCATAAAAATCCTACAAATATGAAGATTAGGTCTCCAGTTTCAGTTGTTGCAACTTCCTCTCATCTAAGGGTTTTTATTGCTCAGATCCATTAACTACTAACAAAGAAAAAAAACCCTAAACTTATATAGTAGTAACACTCACCACACTTTGGCAATCTGAATGCAGATATATAGTTTCTATTTTCCTTGTATAACAAATTCAAACTTCAGATCTCTGTTAGAAGTTCTATTCTCTGCAATAAAACTCTTGAATTATACAGTAATACAAGGTTAGGAGCCTGATTTCCCACTTTACAAATACCTATTATCCATCACGGTATCCACTGAGTATTGAATTAATGCCCTTTACAAACAATTTCCTGAGGTTCACTTTCCATTTTCTTTTAAATATTTTTTCAAGAATAATTTTGTGAAAGATTTCCAAACAGACTTATATGTGTGTTTTTTCTGAACTGTACTAAAGATGACAATAGATACAACGTATTTGGATATCTGTGTATCTTTATATGTATGTATTATGTTCATGTGTACATGGGTACATGAATATACATTTAAAAAAAAATATATATATATAGCATATGTGCATGGAAGAAGTCTTCCCATACTTTTTCATAGCTCTGCTTTCCATGGAGCCAGGAGAAAAAAGAAGTTAATAAGATCACTATTCTTGTTTAACATCAGTCTGAAATTTCCCCTGAACCCTCTGTTCCTTGTCTTCTCAATCCTCTGCACATCAGAACACAGATTGTGTAGTACTACACACCTTGACACTGCCCAACACTGGGGCAGTGACCTCTGTGGGTTACAACAACATAAGTAAAAGCAATGCCAGTAGCAACCGAGAGAAAATAACTTCAAAACTTCTGATCCAAGCAACATGAAATGCTGTTGACAAAGAAAAGGTTATGTACTTTGAGGTTTTCAAAACAAATGCATTACCTTAGGCCTACTGTGAAGATAATTGTGATTTGATTTCCATCAACGGAAAGCACTTAAATCTACCCTCGACCAAAATAAGACTTCAGAATTAAACAATGATTTTACTTTCACAGATGTAGACATGAAAATATTTGCAATGAATATTCTTTCTTAGAGACATATCTACTACATTTGGCATTTTGCAGTACATATCACGCAATATCCAGTACATACCAATTCAGTGACAAAATACACCAACATGTAATAATAAATTGTCTTAATTTTCTTTTTTGGGCTCCAAAACATAGCAGATACAGTGATGACAGAATTTTCTGATAAAGGTGATTAAAGAGAACAAAAACCCTGATAGCAAATATCTTAGAAATACTCCTTTTACAAAGTATTTTTAACATATGATTTGAGGAAAAACTATTAGCGCAGAAGATCCTGTCACACAAAAATTATGTTTGGACACACAAGAGAGGGAATCCTCTGCCTGACCCTCAGCTGTCCTTTTAAGCAAATCCACCATGAAAGAACATCCAACAGTTAAGTGTGCCAAGGTATTAGTCAGAAAAAAGAGCTAAAATTATTAGGAACCAGGAATTATAGGAAAAAATACATAGGTATTTTGCATTGGGGTCACACTGTTGCAGGGTGATTCCATTGGTATTACATCCCCGCCAGAGTAAGTAGAAGCACAAGGCATTGACACTATATCAAAGACTATAAGTACAATATGATTATTTCTCACACTGTAGATCTCTTGAAAACAGACTGATATCTATGAAATTTACCTGTCAAATTAGGCAATAAGCATATTTCCAACTACAGTTGGGATTGTAGCTTAAAAGCTTGAGTAATAAAATAACTATTGGAAAACCAAGCAAAAAGAGGCTCTTTTGTAGATCTTACAAACACCTGTGATAACAAAAGATCAGCAATAATGCCGATAAAGCAATTATTTGCAAAACATATTTTTGTGTAAAAAATGTTTCTATGTAGTTTGCGCTCAGCATGCAAGTTAGAAGATTATTTGCAATGAATGGATGAATCTCTAGTCAACTTGCTAAAACTTCAAAATTAAAGTTTCAAGTTTATGGTAATTCAAGCAAACAATAACAAATCTTTTATACTTCTTAGAAGAAGAAATAATTGCTAAACAATATATATTTTCTTACTGAAAAATTCTTTTTAAGAAGTCACACCATTATATGTAATAAATGGCATCATTTTTTTTCCTGCTTTCCAGAAAAAATAGTTTCTCACCATGGTACCACATCCTTGTTTCCATCCAATCAGTTCTTTCTGATTATGTGAAAGAGCAAAATTTTATTTCTGCTTTATACAATCTCTTTCATACTACCAGATTTGCAGGCACCATCTGACACTAAATATGTATAGCTCCAAGCTATTGCTTATAATAGAGCTTTAAAATTAAATTGAAAATAATAGTTTCAGATTTTTCAAAGGAAGAAGGGATGAGCAGTGATATTATTGCCAATGTATTTATTAAACAAAAATCATCTTTAAAGACCTGCACCCCCCACCTGGTTCAAAGAAAATAGTGAAGAAGAATTCTTGCACATTATTGATTCTGTTGAAAATTAAAAAAATTAAAGTTGAAAAAAATACTACTGTCATGCAAATTTCATTATTTTCAAGAGGAAAATGTCATAGTAAGGTTCTGTTATTATGCCTGATTGTTTTCCTAGGAAGGAAGGTGTTGATTTTCCTAATTTTCACATTAAATAAAAAACATTTTGGAAGGAATAGTTCACAAATCAATCAAAGGTCAGTTTCTCTGGAAATGAGTCCCCATATTTTTATTGTGACAAAGTTATTTTAAAACAAAATTTATTCATAACTATATTTACTCCTTACTGTGCATTTTAATGGAGATATGCTTGAATAGAATGGCAAGAAGTTTATACTTGTCTCTCTCAAAACTTGTGAAAAAAAAAAAAGAAAATTTACAAAGTGTTTAAAAATTTACATAACACACTGAAAATAAAACTAGTAAATGTATCTTCCCCACTATGGATTGTTTCTTTAAAAAAAAAAAAAAATTTACAAGTGTTTAAAAATTTACATAACACACTGAAAATAAAACTAGTAAATGTATCTTCCCCACTATGGATTGTTTCTTTAAAAAAAAAAAAATATTGCAGAAATAGATGGAATCATGTCAGGTTTTACTTTATTTGCTGTAGGATTTTTCATGATGCATCTCCTGATTGTCTCCTGGTTAAATAACATGAGGTGCAAGATACTGTAACTGTCTATCACAGAAGTGGGCTAAGACTTTTTTTTATTTTTACCAAATTTATTTGAAAACATCTGTTTAACGTTCAAAAACAGTGAAAAAAATTGTACCACCCTGTCAAGGGTTTCCCAAATGGCTGCTGTGAGATGTGACCAGGAACAGAGCAAAGCAGGCTCCAGCTTAGGAATGAAGGAAAAAAAAAAAAAAAAACCCCTTTTTAATTCCACAATATCTAAANCCTTTTAAGGATGCTTTGCCCAGTTCCAAAAAAGAGTGACAGCATCTCACTTTTGGGACAGCAGTATCCCCCATATTCACTCCCCTGGGGCCTGGGGGTTCTCTCGAGAACAGAGATCTCCTTCTCCTCTGAAGGCAGAGGGCTCCACCACACCCTCCTCATCAGTCTCTGTTCCCTGCACTCCTTCACCACTGCACTCTTCTTTTGGCTCTCAGCCTTCGCCTCCCCCTAGATGCAGTCTCTGAGTTACAGGAAGAAACTGGTTCAGTCCAATGGCTATACAAGAAAAAGTCCAGCCAAAGGCCACACCATCATCTCCTCAACCTAGGACTCTTCCTATCCTCTGCTGACATTTTCCACTTGCTCGAACTTTCACCTCACTTGACCATTTCCTTCTATTTCAAATCTGTCTCTTTTCTCATTCAAATCAAAGAGGATCAGTGTTTTCGAAATTTCCATTGCCCAGGAATAAAAAGGGTTAAAATCTCAGCCTCTGTCTGCCCAGGACTCCCATGGCTGGGCACCTTCTTGCCCTTGCTCCCCACCCCCTCCTCTTTCTCCCACTTTGGGGGGGGATGGGAGGGGGGGGTGGCTGCCCAAAGCATCTCAGGATCCCTTCACCCTTCCCTTCCTGCATAGGCTCCATCCTACCTCCCCCACCCAGACACAGCTGGGCAGGGGGAGATCAGATCTCTTCACCAGCCAGAACCAAAGATGAGGTTCACCTGAGAGTGCTCTGTTTTTAACCCCTGTGTGTTCTCAGAGGCATATCCAGGTCTTCAGTGGGCACACCAGGTGCCACTATTCAAATCTGGCCACTGATTGGTTTGACCACAACTTCCCAAAAACTCACTTCCTTGTCAAACTATGACACACCCTCACTTAAAACTTACGAGCAAAATACTTAATTTTAAAGTTAAATACTTTTTCCTAAATCTAAATTTTAAATGGAAACCCTAATTTTTAGTTGACAAGCAACATGACCAGCACATTAGTCAGAAAACACTGTGAGCTGGGTGTGCACCTGGTTGAATGAAATGTATTTTTTAAAACAATATTTATGAAGAAATTGAATAATTTCTTAACCAGTCATCTGATAAAGATGAATTTTCAGCTTATTGTTATGAATTATCACTGATGTTCTCTATATCTTTAGCATCTATAGTTTTTTTCTGCTGGCATATTTATACTATAGACCACTAAATGTAGAAAAGTATAGTTATATACATGTTGTGCAATGTTTCCACTACTGTACAAAACAGAGAAATTTTGTAAAAATATTCATAGGTTTTAACTATAAAATCCTGCAGAATTCATTCAAGCTATGTCAAGGATTTATAGGGGAACCAAAATATCACCAAACTCAGACAGATTTCGTGCAAGGATCTAAAAATTTGTCAGAAATCAACATCTAGGCAGAGGCTAAATACAGTGTTACTCAAATCTTAGACACAAAGATTGTTTACAAGTTTAACTTAATCGATTCAAAACTGAGCAGAGCTGTTTGGTGAGGCACCAGCAGCAAGAATGTGCGTTCAGCATGCATGTAGGAATTTGTCTTGTTGTTTTCATACAGGCAGAGAAATAGAAGCAAGACAGAGATCTCCACGTGCAAGTTTATAGATGCAGATGCATGGGAGAAAAAAAACCAGTGTTTGAGAAGGGTTCATCTTGCTGCCTGGTCTCAAGTCATACAAGACATTTCCCTTTCTAGGCAGAAGAACTAATCTGTCATGTTAGTTTGCTGTTAAGTCTGGCTGTCTTTGCAACAAGCAAATGTACCATTAAAGCACCTGAGGTGTGCACCCATATTTGAGGTGTGGTTCTGGAAGCCCAATTAATAACCATCAGTGAAAGATGGCTGAAAGTCTTTTTCTCAAGTAAAAGTGCAGTGGGAAAGATGTCTTGGTGCTCTTTTCTATACTGATAAACCAGTGTCTTATATCATGTGCAAGGTCTTATACCAAAAAAAAACAAACAAAAAAAAACCCAAAAAAAACCCAAAAAAACCAAAAACCCAAACAAACAAATAGAAATAAAATAAGAGGCAAAAGCTATGAGACATTTGGAATAAGAATTGTTCTTGGAAATGGCATAAGTACACTGTGAAAAAAAAAAATAGCCCAGTTTTTTACAAAGTGATACAAACTTACTTCAAATCCATTGACTGAGGTCAGGAAATGTGAAGTCAGGAGTGAAAAATCTCAAGACATTGTCCCAAAAGTAAAGCTTTGTCATGCATTTCTTGGAATTACTTTTGAGAACTTAGCTGTATGAGTTACCTAACTTCAGAGTATTCTTACCTTATTCAGAACCCTCAGCTGGCAAACACACCCTCAAATTATTAACCTGTCATAGCTCTTTGAATAATATAGTATTTTTAATTTTATGGCAGTAACAAGAAACATCTGATTTAAGATATTGCTTGTTGAAAAGAAGCTGAAAAAATGCTTCTATCTAATGGAAGAAGCGGTGAACTGACAAGCCCAGAATAGCTTTAAAATATATTTCAAATCTGCTAGCAAAATATTTGTAGTGCTTTGTATCAGTTTTTGATTCCCCAAAGGAATGCTTTAGGAGATGTCCTTTGACTATGAGGCTATTAAATTACAATTTGGCTCCACAGATTTGGTTGCCAGCATTCTTTGTAGATTTTCTGAGTCTGATGGGAAAACAAAGAGCAGGTACTAACATACACCAGTTATTATAGCTGCCTCTTTATATTTCTCATAAGTGGGCACTGGAATATGACAGTAAAAATGAACATGAACCTCTAGGATTCAATAAGCCAAGGAATAAAAATAGTGTGGATTTTATCAATAATGGGAGTAAACTGCAGTGAAACATTTTGTGAAGATTACAGAGACTGTTCTGAGATTTTGAAACATCACATTTAAAGAGGGCTGAGGCCTCTTCCCCTAACTTTTTCCTCCACCTCTTAATCAAACACTATAGAGATTTGACTGACCAATACATTACATAAATAGTACAGCATTTAAAATGACTTGTTCTTTTTTAATACAAGGTGGTTTTCATAAAACATTTCAATCTAAATAAATAAAATTCAATCGTCCAGCTAAGAGATCATATAAGAAAAAAATTTTTCTGCTTAATATTTCAATAGTAGGTACCAGTTAAGGGTTAAATACTTATTGAGATAAACATTATTGTCGTGACTGAAATCAGAATGAGTTGGAAGAATAAGGCAGGAGTTTCCATTTATTCAGATCCTCTTTCAGTGTAATTGCTTTTTCAAAGAAGATAAAAGATATGTAAAATACTGAAAGGTTATCTGGTCATTTGTGAAAACAAACAAAACCAAATCAAATAAATAAGGTGCACAGTGAGAGGTATAAAAGCTCAGAGCATTAAGATTCTAGTGATCACAGAAATCACAACACAGTAGAGCTTCAAATCAACAGTGAGTTATAGTTTTTTTGATAAAAATAGAAAGACTGTGTAGGAAAAATGTAAAAATACATAAACAAAACTGTAAAGCATTTTAAAAGACAAGAAAGTACCAAATTTATTGTATGTATCAATAGTTGCTTTATGTTAGGTTTTTCCATGCTTACAACCTAAAAAACAATCATTAAAATAGAATAGTGAGGCATGCCTACTTCTCTATCTACTACTCCTACAACTACTGAAGTTAAGGCTAGAATTTATCCTTCAAATAATATCAAAAAACTATTTATTGGAAGTTTTATAATACCTTTTTCATTAATTGAGGAAGCAGGCTTCTAAGAAAAAAAAAGTGAACTGTAGCATTTGCATTAATTAATCAACCGAATCCCATTTTATTTATAGGTGTTGTGGCTGCATAGATATTACTGATATGAGTAGCCACTCTATTAGTCCATGTCCTGTTCCTTGCCCTGGCTTTCAACACTGGATGGATTCTACAATGAGAGGAAGTTAAATAATAAATAGGAAAATGAGGTTGAGGGCCTCCTCAGCTAAGTTACTGGCTCTATTATTCAGTTTCTGTGTGGTACTGATAATGCCTTTAATTTACTGCTTTCTGTTTCCCTATGACTAAAATAAAGATAATAATTTGGTACCTATTTCACAGAGATAGCTTAAAGATTAGTAAATGTTTGAAAAATTATTTTAGAATGTAAAGCCCTATATAAATGCTAATGATTCTTATTAAATTAACTAGGTCATGTGCTGGGGTCCATGCAGTGGGAAAAATAAAACCTCTCAGTAATCTCTGGAAGAGTAAAGGAAATGAAAAGGAAAAGAAGACCACAAGTGCAAACAGGAATACCTCTCAGTGGCCAGTTCTGTGGAGCTTTATTATGTTGATTAATGAGATTAAACACTATTCTTTTTTTTTAAAGAGTGATTGCAAGCAGTTTTCAAAAAGAAAATTACCTTCTCCAGAGGAAGAGAGAGGCAATAGTGTATTGTTATTCACTGCATTCTTGCTATGTTCTCTAATGTTTCACTAACTGGGTCTCTGTGCTCTCACCCCCACTCCTACCTTCTGTGCACTTTCTTTTGATTCTGAACTCCATCAGGAGCCCTTGCTGACGCTCTGCTATGCTGGTTTGATTTCTTGTGCTTTGAAATAGGATACTCTTGTGCCTTGAAGAGGACCTCCTCGAAAATCATGGAACTCTCCAAGACGCTTTGCCTTTCTGGTGGGACCCTGCCAAAGAGAGTTCTGAACAAGCTGAAATAAGTTCTCCTGAAGTCCAGGGTTGTACATTTGTCTTTGTCTAGCTCATTTACACATCTTTGTCTAGCTCGTTTTCATGTCTTTGTCTAGCAAATGATGATTGAACAGAATGTTCAACAAATAAATTAGTCTAGAATATGGAAGTTATCAGAACAAAAATTAAATGAAAAAAAATTATATGGCACTTTTTACCCTGGGTTCTTGCTTTATTTACCACTGTCCTTTGCACTGCCTCTTTAATTTGAGCTATTTTACAATTTTTTAGACCATTACATAGATAATATGCTAATGGACCTGTTAAACTTTGCTGTTTTTCTTACCTGACTGCTGAATTTCTTCATCTTCCTTTTCTGATTCAAACCACTGTAAGACCCTGTAAATCATCTTCACAGTGTTTGCATCTCTATCTCTCTCTGCAACCCTGTTGAATATTTTCAAGTGCTATGACCTACGTTGTGTTTCTTTCTATCTGCCCATAAAATTCTCTGGCATGTGTTTTTTCAAGCAAACCCCATTCCTTTTGTCTAAATCAAATTCTGTATATTACTTCTATCTCTGAAACCTTTTCTGTCTGTTTTTGGCAATAGGATAGTTTTATACAAGTGCTAGTGATAAAAATAAAAGCAGCACTATGGGACATCTCTGCCCTTTGTCTTTATTTGCTTATTAGAAGCTTCTTAATGAGATTGCTATATGCAGTATTAGGAATTGGGATGATTAGAGTTTAAAATGACAGTGAGGCACCTTGGATCTGTCAGGACATTGACTTTTTTTAATGTTCTTTTACATGGGAATAAAGGAGAAATATTATGCTTCTGTAACAGTAACTTTTTGCTAGCTCCACAAAGCTAAAAGCAAAAATCTTTAAAAGTTTGAATAAAAAAAGCAGAGATCTCCACTGGGTTCTCTAAAAATGGCATAAAATTTTAACTGGAAATGCAACACATTGTCATCCAATAAGTAATACATCAGCATTTTCAGATAATGTTTTCAATACTGTTTGCAGGACTTCCTAAAAACAATAAACAGTATGTAAATGTTCTGTAGTTACATTTGGCCTGGTGGTATCTTCCATCAACACATATAAGTCTATTCACTGGAAGCATGTAAATTATTTGCAGTTACAAATGAAAGATTTCCAGTGTAAACACTGACACATTTTTATGCCCTTGAAATGGAATTTTATTAAATTATTTTCGAGTGATTCTTTTTTTTTCCCCACAAACTTGATTAAAATACTGCACTTCTTGGAAATACAAAAGGATGTCAAATGAAATTATGGAGATACTTACAAATAAAAATCTGCAGAGCTAAATCTCATCATAAAATTGAATTGGACAAGTGTTTCTTCCTAAGTCAATTAGAGATGGAACATCTGACAAATATCATGAACAAACACTACCACCGACTTCAGCAGTTTCCCAAAGGAAGAAAAGTTATTTGCATTTCCAGATTTTTACTTCCTTTATAATTTAAATACAAATTAAACCTTAATAAAGACTGTGGTCACTTAACAACCATCTCAGACTTTGAAAAAAAGTCTAAATTCTCTTTGTATTACTCAAAGACATGTAAAATCTTCCATCAATCATAAAATGTCAAGCCCTTGCTGAAGCTTTCAAGGAAGTTTTACTTTGGTGGGCTCTAATATAAAAATAGCTATGCTTTTCCCCAAAAATATGTGTGCTCTTTTAATCTGGCTGATGTCAAGAACTTTGAGACAAGGATCTTTACAAAGATTTTTTTTTTGTGGAGAGATGATAAAAAAATTCGTTACTTTCCTGTTAAGAATCATAAGGTGAATAGCTTTGGATTTGGGACCAACATGTCATTGCATTCTACTAAAAATCATGGTACAATTTTTCATTCTGACCTAGACAAAGATGCAGTGTAGATGCTTTGTAATTATATGACTTCCAACCTTGTTCAAAACCCCTAAAAGTTAATGGGAATTATTGCATCCATGCCATGGTCATTAGATTGAGTTTTGAATGTTCTGGTAAAGTTCCAGCTAACATGGGAGTGGAATTGCAAACTGTCATCGATCATCTTACCTTTGTCTTAACCTATTGAAACACTCTGTCCAAATGAAAAAGTGAATGAAGTCTCTAATTCTTCATTCAGATCTTCTGACCATGACAAAGAACAAAATTTATTGTGTGCTCTAATATTTCCCTGATTCTTTTTTTTTTTTTGTTTGGCTGTTTTTGGATATATTTTTGTGATATGAGACATTACCAGTAATTCTGGTATGGGAATTTCCCTCTTTTATTTAAAACATAAGACAGCAATTTCAAGCTTTGATGATGGAGAACAGGGTTTCTTTTATCTTATAATGTTTTTGAGACACTGTTTTTTTTTACTAGAAATTCAGCTGTGGAATCAGAGCTGTAAATTCATTGTGTATGAATTTACATAATGCTGATGTAAATTATGCATATGCTTCAATAGTTGGCACAATTAAAAATAGGGATAGAGAAGTCAAAACCTGTTTTGGGAATGTCAAAATTTTAATATTCTATACACGATAGTCTTGAGTTAGTCCTAAGACCTCCCTGGGTTATTTCCTTCAATTTGTAATGGCTTGACTTAATTTCTAGTTATTAGAAGATACATTTTATATTTCATAGAGAAGCTGGAGAGGCACAAAGCATTACTACAGGGCCTGAGGACATGACAGAATAAATAGTGGTCACCTTTGTCCAAAACACAGAAACAGGAGCTACATGTAGCGAAACAAATTTTTAAAAATTAATGTAAACAATTCACGGTTTTTGCTATCTTTAGTGTGCAGAGAAGCACCAGCCTGAAGGCTCTTGGCCTCCATACTCTATCCCAGAAAAGACTGGAATCTGTATTCTGCTGTTTCACCGAGGTGTTACAACCTCTGTGGCTCTAATGCTTGCTTAAAGATGGGTCAGGTAAGACCAACCAGTTTGGTGGTGCTTTTTTGCTTGAACTCATGCCTGAATCAGAAAAATTTGAGAGAAAGGCTCTCTTGCAAAGTATTTGTCAATGCTCTGAATTGAAGATATACACACTTTTGAAAGGTCAGTGGTCATTCTAATCACTATTTCTTTTTATCATCTCTGTGTTTTTGTGGCTGAGTGTTAGTGCAGGTATAAACGTCTCAAGACAAAGCTTAAAAAATGTTATGGGGTGACACAATTCTTTACTGTAAGTTATATAGAACCTTTGAGATGACTGGCACAGCCCTGTGGGCCCTGTCTGAGACTGAGAAGTGTTGACAGCACACCAGAATTTGGGTTTTCTAAGAAGTGTTTGCCCAACATGGCATCTTTTTCTTTTTCTCACTGCTCCTACCTTGCCGCAGCAAGTAGGTGGAGGCCAGCTTTAAACTGGGTGGGACACAGCTGGGACAGCTGATGGGAATTGCTTTACGGGATATTCCATTCCAGATGATGTTGTGCTTAGCTAGAAAAGATGGGAGAAAGGAGGAGAAAGCTTGTGCTCACCCCTTTTACTTTCCCTACTAAATCACCATTATTTCACTCTGCAAATCTTGCCTCCTTCCCTCTATTTTTCCCCTGTTCTGCAGGAGAGTCAATCCTAAGACTGTCTGTGTGGGTGCTTGGCTGCTGATCACAGTGAACCCACCATCATAAAAAACTGGTTGGACTAAGATTGAATACTCACTTAAGAGCTTCCTAGCATTGTCTTGCTGAATTAAAGCTAATTTATAAGGTTGCCGAAGACAGGGAAATATTCCAGTCCTACTCAGTGAAGCCTCTATTTATCAAAAAGAAGATTCCTCAACGAAGTAGACAACTATGAATCCGTAAGAAAAGGTGGATACAAACCAGGAAGACAGAATATATCTCTGTGTATATTTTAAACACTTCTGCAGGCATGTTCTCATGTGTTGATTACCTTTTTCAGGTTATTCAGGACAGCAAGTAAACAGAAATAGGGGGTCACTAAGACTGAAACATTCATAGAGCAAGAATTGGATTTCTTCTAGCAGATGGGAAGTTAAATCCCAGAATACTAAGCAGAATGACCTTCTCATCTCAGAAAACAGTCACCCAACACATATTTATTTTAAAAAATCAGTGCCAGATAGAAGTTCAGATATTTGAAAATTAAGTTTAAAAACCAAGGGTGCCCAGGAGAAGATGTGACACAGCAATTCCTGGTTCTGATTGTTACAAAATGTCACCAAGTAATCAAAAGTTCTTGTGTTGTGTCTACTGGAATGGAGAACGCAATCATGTGAACTGCCAAATAATCACAAAATGATGGAGAGCAATTCAGGTTAACTGAATGCAGTTGGTATCAAATTTAAGTGCAGTCCAAAAGCCCAACCACATGTCATAATGATTTGACCTGAAAAAAATTATATTAAATTGTGAATGGCTTTTAAAACAACAACAACAACAACAAAAAAAAAAAAAAGCCAAATTGAGGTCAAGAACCTTAAACTCTACAATTCATTGTTTTCAGTATAGCTTTGGATCACAATTTAAATCTGTTTTTTTTCAGATTTAACCCATCTCAAAAGTTTTAATATTTTTTCCCTTTTACTTGGAGAGTAAAAGATAGATAATTTGTTCTTATGAAAAGCCTAAAAATCTTTACTTACGAAGCCTTTCCCTGAGCCATGATCCATACCACTGAAATCAGAAAGAATATGAAGTTTCTAGAATTATCTTATCCAAATTCTGACATACACTGATTTCCCTCTGACAGGCATTTTGTAGAAGCTGCTAGGGATGTGGGGTGGGATTTCCAAGGTGATATTTTCACAGAAATTTGCAAATAGATGCTTAGAGGTACTTGACAGATTTGATATTTGAAAAAAGAAATTACTTGGTAAGTATAAAATACCTTCTACTATTCTGTACTCTGGTATTTATTTCTGTTTTCTGAAAGCATTGAAGCTATGTACTGCACTTTCTGGTAAGTATAGTGGTTTTCAGCAGAGTAATTATTCTTGTCTCATAAAAATACAACAGGAAGAATGGAGTGTTGCTAAGGGGTGTAGCTCCAGAATGAAGTTTTTCTCTCAGCATTAATTAGAGTAAGAAGCAGTTACAGGGATATGCATTTCTGTTACAAGGACTGCTACTAAAATCCTTTTTGAAAATCTTTTGCAGCCAAGTAGACATAAAGAAGTCATTATTATGTTCCTTAACCTGTAGGTCACTACATTTACTCTAGTTTATTGCATTGAATCCAGTGGATTATAATTGACACTTCTATAGTGACAAATTGCACAGTCTTAAAAAATATAAGCAGAACATTCACCTGCTGCAGCAATATTCAATGAATTTCACTGAATTTATGAGAGCCATAAAGGAGCTAAAAGCTCCTTTCTGAGTGTTTTTACTTACGTATTTTCCTTTTGTTATAAAAACCAGAAAATCAGAAAAGCCATTTCTCTCACCAGATGAAAGCTCCTGATACTCTATTGGCTTTTGCTTGGAGATTGCAAGCCACCAAAATTAAATCATATAATTTCTTAAGTGCCACTAGGGGAATACCTGAATAGAAACCACAGAACTAAACTAAGCATGTAGTGGAGAATTTTCTTATTATATCACAGAAACGTATACTATAGGTATCAAACATGGAGACAAGGAAGGAAATGTTCTGCAGTATATTATAGCAAAATGGTCCCTTCTGAGAAACAGCGTGCTCACTTATGTTTTACTTACTGAAGGAATTGAAAAGACAAAAGTAACCCCTAAGGCAAGTTAGAGCCACTTTTGTCTTGCCTAAGCAGGATCAAAAGCAGATAAGATTCAAACACTTAGGTCAGGCAAAAGCCATAATAAGAACAAAGCTTTCACTTTCCAGATTCTTCCCTATACTCCAGCAGAGTGAGAAGGTATCTCAAGAAGCCTTAAGATTTTGGAAACACAAACACCCCAGATACACATAGTGCATATCAGATCTCCTTGCTGCATAGCAAATGTCCTTGGGTTACAGGAGCCACACAATGGCACAATATAATAAAGAGGTTTGATCCTTGGATTGTTAACTCTTTTAACACCTGGACTTTGAGAGAGCAACTCAGCACATGGTGGGTTTAAGTAGAACAAAGCACATTGCTCTTTTTCTATCTGTCCTGCTTGCCATCTTCAGAAGCAAAGTGTGGGGTGCAAGGGTGCTGCCTGATTTGCTCAAACCTACTGGTTTTTTCCCTCTGTACCAGCAGCCTTATGTACAGGCACATAAAATGAGGGAGATCTGTTTGTCACAAAGAAATAATGTTATAAATTTACCTACTCTTTTGTCTGTACTATTTGAGTGTAATGACCAACAGTGCTTTGAATTATAAACATTTTTTTAATTTCTAAAATGTTGAGATCTGTCCATTATTTAAATATTATATAAAATCTTTATTTTAAATGGAAAACAACAGGAAGAACATGGGGGAACATAAAACAAACAAAAAAAAAACCTAAAAAACCCAGAACATGATTAGAAAGCATAAGTTTTGCATAAATACATATGTGGGAAGTTTGAAAGTAACTATCATGTAGATTTAGAGGAAAAGATATATTTCCTTCTATGAAATGTACATTTAAATTGGTTAAAGAGTGCTTTAGCTTGCACTGTTTGTATAAAGATTTTCGCAGAATCATAGAATGAAGGACACTAAGGAGCAGATGTAAAACACTGTAAAACAGTAGTCTTAAAAGAGTATATGCAAAATGTTAAGTGAAATAAGTGATCAAAGAAATCAGAAGGCCATCTACCACACTGATAGTATACTTGGTGATTTTGAATAATTAACTTTATTAGCTCCCTAGAAATGAGAGGATTACACGCAGAGCTGACTGCAATTACCATATGTCAGGCACCCCCTAACATGACCGTAGTTCACAACTTTCAAACATTAAAAAGAGTACTGCATGGAAATACCATTTTATGGAACAATTCTATGACCAGCAAAGGATTGTTACTGATCACCTGAGGATATCATTACATGGTCATGCAGGATGTATTTGCAATGATCTTGCCAGACACTGAGGTTGAATGGACCAGCTCATGCGCAGAAAGCAATGGTAGGAGGCAACTGAACCTGAACCCATCTGCACCAGTACTGCAAAATCCATGGTTCAACTGCACACAATGCATTATGAGAACAGATAGAGAATCCCAGTCATATCAAGAAACAGATCTGCTGACTTCAATAAAAAATCACTTGCAGGAGTCTTGAGAAGAACAGATGGAATTAAAGATTAAATGTTTAAGAAAAATGTAAGGGTAATGAGGAAATCCAGGAAATCTGAATTGCATAAATAATATGCTTTGCCAAGGAATATGAGATTAAAAAAAAATAAAAACAAAAAAACTATCCTGAAAGGTATAGAGGTCTAATTTTAAAAGAATTTTAATTTTTAATTTTCAATCACATAGAGCAGTGACATTAATCCTTAGGTGTCCATCCTCTATGATATCTTTTTCCAAGCATTTTCTAGCATCTCTGTTTTTTCTATTAGACATAATTTCATGTGCATGCAACAAAAGGATGGCAGAAAGCTTAACTCTGAACTTCCTAACTCATAAGATATTATGATGCTGGTGATAAGGTTCAGACTGATTAGATGTTTATAAAATGTTGAACTATAAATATGTATAAAGAAATGAACAGATGCTGGTGTTGACAAGTAGACCCATGGTGACTCTCGCATATCAACATGAGATAAAAGAGTAAGTTCTGTAATTCCTGCTCTCTTCTCAGAAATACCATGAGTATAAAGCAGTGAGGAAAAGATCCCTTAAGTAGGGTGTTCATGGAAGTGGGGGAATTCATGGAATACATGATTGTCTGTTCCTGCATCAGCATCTTACTATATATCATCACCTAATATTATAACATGAGTGCTTAGTGCCTCTGAAGAACAAGTCTGTCCTGAATTAGAACAGGTAGTAATACAAAATATCTCATCCCTCCAGAAAAACAAACATCTAAGTCTAACATCTGTTTCATTTGAAGCAGAATTTGGAAGGAATGGTGAGGGACTGAGAGCACAATGGAAATCTTTAGGGAACTCTAACATTAGCTTTTCAGCAGGCCTAAAGTGTATTCCTTCTAAATAATGCTGAAAAGACTTGCTTAGAAAAAAATCACAGATGTTGCATTTATTTTTATTTCTTTAAATATAATATACTTTATAGCACATAATGAATTTTTAAATACTTGCTAATTTAAAATTCTGAGCAGCATTGAAGTAGTCTTTAAATGAGGATTAAAAAAAGCAAGAGTATCTACAGGCAGGCCTAGATTCTTCCTGCACTGGGAATCCTTATGAGAATCCACTGCCCAAGAGTAAAATGACAAGATTAAATTTCAGTTCCTATGGTTGCACCATTATCAGGAAATATCTTCCTTCATATGGACTCCAATGGAATGTATCTTTTTTTGTGACCAGAACCAGATCCTGGACATCTTGTATTCTTAGACTGACCACATAAACAAATAAATGAAAAGGACTTTTTGTTTATACCTCTGGGTCTATTTGAACAGCTACTGGAACTGAGAAACCTCAGAGAGACAGAGGGGGAAAAAAGGGGGATTCCTCCTTTTTTTCTCCAGAAAAACTCCAGACCATGGTGTACCTGGAGAGAGAATCTTGCTTTTCTTCCAGTTTTCTTTTTAGTCCACCTACATTTATGTTGGTATTTAGGTAATAGTATACTCATCTCAGTCACCTCAGCTTATATGTGTGTATCTATATGGGGGGTTGTTTTGTTGTTTTGTTTTGTTGTTTATTGTATTTTTATTGTTGGTTGGTTGACTTTTTGCCCAGCGCTCTTCCTTCGTGGTTCTCTGCCTTTTCTGAGAGGCACCAGACTTTTTCCTGTGTCTGAGCCACAACCTACTGATTGAAACTTTTACACCCCAAGCCTAAACCAAAATTTTTCCCTGTTTCAAGGTTTCAAGCAGTCAGGTGGAAGAGAACAGGTAATTTTAACTTTCTCCTGACCAGCTTCACAGGAACATGACCCATTGAAGAACCTAAATGAACCTAAATGAAGCACAGCTTGTGCTGCCCAGTTAATTTTCCCTGGAAATTGTTTACCAGGAAACATTCGTTTTACCAAGTCCTTGTTAATTTTCATGGTCTACTTTCCCACATCTCTATCTTTAGTCAGGTGAAGCTGCTTCCTCCAGATAGTGCCATACAACAACTGTAGAGTACATTGTAAAATTATCATGGTGACTTTCATACTACATATCCACCTTACTGAAAGAGATATCTGGATAACTTGCAAAATGTTTCTTGTCATCCTTTGGGGAGAAAAAGCAATGGTATTGACTTACTCTAGATTTTATAAACTTTTTAGTTTTTGTTTTAACTAATTTGCAGTAAGTTTGGCTAAAATAAAACCAGAATGTAAGGGTTCTAACAGCTTCAGTTATTTTGGTTTTCCTTTCAATTATAGAATCATTTAGGTTGGAAAAAGCTATTAAGATTATTGAGTCCAACCATTAAGGCAGAACTGCCAGGTCCACCACTAAACCAAGTCCCCGAGTGCCACATCTACACGTCATCTAAATGCCTCCAGGATTGGTTCCTCAATGGCTGCCTTGGAGAGCCTGTCCCAGTTCTTGACAACCCTTTCAACTTCAAGAACTCTCTCAGAACCAGCTCAGAGGACTTAGCCTGTGATTCATTCTTTGCTGTTTGCTCTAGTTCACTAAAGGAATTTTAATGAGAAAGATAAAAGAGAGCTGCTGTGTTGTCTCATCCTGGCTGAGGTGCTCCATGACAGCTGGAGTCCTCCAGAAAGATGAGAGATTTGCCTGCCTCCTCAAGGCTGATGGAGCTGAGCTCCCCCAATCCAGGTTTGGAGAACTCTAGCAAAAAGAGAGCCACCAGCAGAACTGAGGCTTGTGCTTTGAGAGGTTTCAGTAAAACTTCTGAGACAACAGACATTTTTCTGAGCAGGACCTAAGTGAGGTTTCCTGAAACCTGAAGCCCATGAAAGCTGCGAGGTACAAATTGGAGAGCTGGGTAAGATTCACATTTGAGCTGACTGCTGTCAGGTGGCAGATAGCAAAGTTTTCATATGCCCTTTCTTTTGTTTGGTGTTGCACAACAACAAAAAAGAGATTTCTCTAAGAAGAATACCAATAAAAGTTTTGTTTTTTTCTCTAGACATTTTAAAGAGTCAAGGCCTTTTTTGTTCCTTTTAAGTACGAGAAGCTTGTGAGTTTTATTGCAGTTGGTAAAGACTCAGACAACATTTAATGTTTAGATTCAATCCTGAAGTCTTAATCCTGTCTGTAGGACAACATATTATCAGTATCTGATTGATGTCTGTAGGACTCCAATGGCAAAAACTATTCAGGCCATTAACTCAATTAATTCCTGCAGATTATGTCTAAACTCAGTGGCTTCATGTCTTCATAGGTTTTGAAGAAGAACTACAGAATGCTCAAGTATATCTATTAAAAAATTATCTCAAGTCATTTAATTTAGTAGGCCTATTAAAAGTTTTAGATGCAAGAATAATTCTAGTGAAAAACAAAATATATTAAGCAAATGCATTATTTGTCTTCTTTGTTGCTGTTAAGGATCTGATTTCTAATGAGGCCACTATTTTCACTAAACAGATGGACAATTGCATGCACAGAGTTAGAAAGAGACATGTAGTTCTTAATCTTTTATCTTCAGCTAATGAATAAAGACCCAATTTGCCGCCAGAGATAAGCAGGAGACAGTCAACCTGTGCAAAGAGGCATCATTATTATCATTTAGGAAGATTAAGCACAGTTACTGATTTTAGTTACCTCAGTATTATGAGTGGCCACCATACTTGCAAATACTAAATTAGTTCCTTTTGTTTAATATGTCTCTGAACAACTCAGAGTGTATTGTTAAGAAACCACAATTCAGAACTGTTGCAATTTTGTGCACAGTTGAACAGCATATTTCCTATGTACTTTGAAATAGGTAACCACTTCTGACCTCTGGAATAATTTTCATAATAAGCAAAATGTAATGCACTGTTACAGTAGTTAATGGTCTGTGTTTTAAGCTATCATTACATAGGACTGAAACACTTAATTAATGAATATGCAATTAAAGACTAAAATAATGAGCACAGTAATTAGAAATGAATCTTTACCAACCTTGTTTGAGTTGAAGTGAGACTTCTACTGTTTGCAGTGAATGTAACAGCCCAACTAAATGGAATTAATTTATTATACTCCTTAAAGAGCTTCCAGGCTTACTGTAAGAATCAAGAATCAGAAAAGTCATGAAACTTCAGAATGTCACTTTGGGATCTGTATTGTAATAAGAAAAGAAAGTGAGGAAATATGGCTCTAAAAATCTGTCCATCAGTAAGCAAAAAAAAAACCAAACAAGTTATTCTAGAAATCTCAAAAAAATTGATACATAGTGAAAAATTAACCAATTCAGATAATATGTATCAGTGTTGTACAAAATAAACTTAGTCTAAGACCTTCAACCCTATGTTCTTGATTGTTCTTGAATCAGCATTACAAAAATTTGCTTGTCAAGATAATAAGGAGGCAAGGTCTCTTCTGACTTGAGTTATCCTATGATCCCATTTGCAATGATACATGCATACACACAATTTCAGCAATAGAATATCACTAAGCAAAAGAGATTTACAAAAACACTTAGAAAGAATAGCAATGGGTTATCTCTTCTAATTTTTAATAAATCTCTGCCTTACAGATGAGAACAAAAAAAAAAAAAAAAAAAAAAAAAAAT
>VZRH01001271.1:414059-480151 GCA_013397555.1 Urocynchramus pylzowi
TTTTAAAAAATTTCTGCCTTAAAAAAGAAAAAAAAAAAAAAAAAAAAAAAACAAAAGAAAACTAGCACAACCTGCCATCCCAAAAAGCTGATAGATCAAGACAAAAAAACATATTAGCTTTCAAATATATGCACACTTCTACAACCCTAGAACATACAGCATGGAATAAAATTCAGTCAAGAAAGTTTGTCTCTGAAACAACTGTACACTGAAAATGTTAACAAATCAAAACCACTAAGTACACTGCGATACAAGAGTTTATGTTAGAGGAGCTGCAGTCCTGTGACTGCTCCGGTTTTCTTAATCTCTACTCTCTACTGCACTTTTTTCCTCTTTAGCATTACTGCAAGATTTTTCATTGCTCTGTCCCACCCACACTTGCTTTTTAAAGCTATCTATGTTTTAATATTTCCATTTTCCACCCTTCCTTGTATACTGAAGATAAAAACAAACTATAATAATACTTTTTTGCATATACCCATTATAGGATTTCCTGGGTTCATTAAACGTGCTGTGTTTCCACAGTTGAATATAACAAGGATTAAGTAAAGCAATTCATATTTTATTCCCATTTGGTTATGACGTTCTCAGACTCTGGAAAAGAAGCTCACACAATTTAAAGGACAATTAAGTGTCCCCTGTCTGAAATTTTTAGTTTTCTTTTCTACAAAGTTGAGTATGTGCTTTGATTTTAAAAGCTCTTCATGGAATTTTCAGACTGGTGCAGAAGTACTTTGCTGTAAATTATAAGAAAAAGCTTTATAAAACTCTTCAGTTACAGCCAGTCATCTCATGTTCATTTCTGCTGCTCATTCCAAGCAGGATTCCTCTGTGTATGAGTGAGACCAGCTGAAAATTCAGAAAGATCCCTGAATTTTGAAGAATTTTGTGTAAATTGACACCTTTGCACCATTTGATTATTGTACTCTTTTTTCTTTCACACCTTTTACATTTTTCTCACAAGCTCATCAGTCTGATTCTCTCTCACACTCATGAACAGAGCTGCAAACTCCTCCTGAACAGTTTCTGTCAAGCCACTATCCAAATTATAAATTTTTTCTCTAGTTTTACAGGTATCACCTGCTCCTGACACTTCTCTTCTTGCCACATTTGAACCTTTATACCATGGGGAGGTACCAGAAGCAAGTAGGATGGATTTTTCCATCCCTTATGCTTTCATATACACTATTGATACCAGAATAATTGTCTTAATATAGCGATACCTAAAAATTCTAGCAATTGAACCCTTTATCCCATAGTCAAAGTTTTAATGTCTAAATTGGTGGGTGATGTGTATTGTCTGAAAGATTATAAGACTAAAAAATATCCATGTTCCTGGCCTGTCCTCCCATGATAATTTCTGCCACTGCTTCCAAGCCCGGTGCTCCTTGCTTCTTGTTATCTATATTTTCCAGGGCAATTTATGAAAAAAAGTAGGTTTCAACATATGGTTTATAAACATATGATTGATTTTCCTTTTTTTGGTCATACAGAAAAAAAAGAACTGGGAGATATTTGTTTCTGAATTGAGAGATATCACTGGCAATGGGACTCTCTCTTTTGGAATAAGTAGTAAGAGATCAAACTCAGTATGTGTGCCTCAGGGACCTGCTCGCTTTAGCCAGCGTTTTTTTTGGCAAGGTGTTAAAAAATTCCTCAGCTTCTACATGAACAAAACCTTCTATTTGTGGTCCCAGTGGAGCAATGGTATGTTGTACTGGCACATCTCTGGATTGCTCTGAGCCCAAAAGACAGTGCATTAATTTTGGAACTGATACAGAGGTCTCTTGTTTAAATAGGTTCTGTAATATTGTCCCTCCTCAGTGAATACACAGAAGGTTTTTTACTGATTTTTCTGAACTGTCATTCAAGCACCACTTGCAAGATTGTTTTCCATTAAAATTATGTGTTAGGGAGAGGATGAGCTCTACAATCCATAGTGCCTCTTTGTGATACTGACATATCAGGAATTTTTTTTTTAGTTATAAGAGGCTTCTGCACACACAAAGCAAAGCAGATCCTTTAAAAAACCCCAAACAACAAAACAAGGGAAAAAAAAAAAAGAAAAAAAAAAACCAATTTAACTGATTGACACCCCTTCTGGCACCTTTTTCCCTCAGGAATCTGTCTTTGCCACAGGCCAGCTCTGAGGTGGTGCAGGTGTGGAACCAGAAACCCTCCGAGAGTGTTGCTGTGTGAGAGCAAGCCCTGTGGGCTGGGGATAATCCTGACTGTCATGGGATTTACTCTTCAATTTTTGTTCAATTTTGTTATTTCAGGATTGTTCCTCTGTCCTAAAAGCACACTGCTTCTGCCTGCCTTGCTGGCAAGCTGTCTTCTCTTGTCCCCATATACCAACTTTTTCCAGAGGTGCTGACTCAGAAACATTTATCATGTCAGGCCAAAAAACCTTTTAAGTAAGCAGAAGAGGAGGCATGCATTCTCAATTAAGCTCTAAATTTGCTTTTCTCAGGAAGAATATTGGTTTTCAAAAAAGACCTCTTCAAAGCCCTTGCATTTCACTTGATGATTCAGCTCAGGAGCACTGAGTAATGCAGACGATATTGTGCATCTTGGGAGCTGTTTAGAAACAGATTGCATTTATGAAATATGTGGCTTTTATACCACCTGCATTGATATAATTGCCTCTGGGCCATTGGTTTCATTTTAAAAATCCATTACAATTGATTTTATAGTTCTATAGGCTATGAATACAGAAGAATATCAAGCTAAATTTGTTTTCCTATGAAAGTGATTCTATTGGTATGAAGATCTGTAGGTTATCAGTATTATGAAATATCAGAATCATCACATTCACTTAAACGTCTATAGAGCTGTCTCCACGATTCCTTTTACCAGAAAGGGACATGCAGAGATGAGTTAAAAATGTGTTATTTACTTCACTTGCCTGGAGCACCACCTTTACTTTCTTAGTTTGAGTGACTTATTTTCACATGTAATTGCATGATTTCCATAAAATCAATGAAAATATTGGCGTGGAAATATGTCACTGTATGCTAACCCAAAAGTGCATGGAGCAATACCTGAAATGCTTAGTTATTTTCTCTGATGTTGCATATAACTATGCAATAGGCAGTTTGAGAGGACCCACAGAACATCTACTTTGTGAACTTTAAGTTGCCACAAGACGCTTTCAACTGTCTATAAAAAATTCCAGCAAGGAAAGACCATACTGCACTATGGTCTGAAAGGGAAAGACCAGGGGCATTCTCAGTATCAACAGGTGACTTGCACAGTGAATACATAAATGCAATTCATTTTATAAATAATTATTTGTCTGCTCACACCATTGCTAGTGTCACAATATGAGCATAAATTGTCTCTGTTTTGCAGGCATACTTCAGAATTAGCTTTAAACAAATCAGCTTGCGGAACTGAACTGAGAAGTGACTTGAAGGTCTCTTGACAGGGGCTAATGATAAATGGTAATTCAGTGTTATGAAAGCTGAAATGGAGTATATTTCCAGTATTCATGTTAAATTTAGTTTTGACATATTCATTTACATTCTGCAAGGGGGAATAGAAAACACATTAATGAAACTGTCAGATAAACTGGGAAATGTTGTGATAAGGACAGAGGAACGGCACAAGGAGGAAAAAGGATTTGAAACAGAAAATAAAATGTGTTCAGAAATTTGAAGACCAGAACAAATAGGAATTTTATATTCCCTCCAACCTATCTAAGGAAAATTTCAGCAGAAGAAACCAAAAAGCATCAAATGCCAAGGGAGTTTTAGATATTGACACGTATAACAGCAAAGATGACTGACTTTTTATTGCTGCTGAAAATGCAGTAACATCAATTCATGTGTGGCCACTCATCACTGTGTGTTTGGATCACCTTATCTGTTTTCACATAGCAGGAAAAGAGTATTTTTGTCTTATTATAGTTAGAGCCACCATTAAATGTAACTAATTTCTCAAGCATATTGTTATATCCAAGAAAGACACTGAAATAAAATAATCAAAGGTGTGTGGTTTAGACAAGCAGCTTTTATGAGAGGACATCAGAGAAGTCTGAAAATGTCCACTGAGGAATTTCAATGAAGAAAGTTCACCTTTCTACAGGTTGGCAAACACTTTAGGAAGTAAATAAGATAAAATGATGAAAAAAGAAAATTCAGGACCAAGACAGTGCTTTCCAACAGTGAGGACTATTAAACTTTGGGAATTATCTCTCAATGAGAAGTAATGAGATTTCCATTATACTGGCCAACTTGCATTAGTTGAGCCACTCCAATTTTACAACAGGGATGTTCCCATTGCAATGGCAGACAGATAGATTAGATGACTCTAAACATGGTTTTCCATCCCTAGTTTTTACAGCACAAAGGATATATTCTGGAAATACAAATTGCAATGGGAAATGTATTCTTCCTAATGATTACAAATAAAGGCAATTTTCAGATAAAATCTTCTCCCTTTTATATCTCTGCTCTGACTGCACATTATCACACAGGTTTTTAGGATAAACTAATAACTTACACTTTAAAGGAAAAAGTAGTACACAGAAAAGAGCACTGGAAATAATACTGTTGTTCCTAACACTGTACAATCATTTTTCATTTGCAAAAATAATGTTTCTTTTTGTTTAAAACAGTTATAGACAGTGCAAGTGAAAACTGTATATATCCTGTGCAAATTCAAAGGAATAAAAAGCAAGTAAAAGAAGCAGGGAAAAAAAACAGAAGATAAAAGAAAGAAAATTAATGCACTCAATCATAAATTTAATTTGGTTAATAGTATGCCTAAAATCACTGTGTTTTAGTCTTTAAGTCACTTTTTTCCACTAGGAAATATTGCACCCTACTGGAAGGGCATTGAATACATTTTGGGTTGTGAGAGTATAGACATTTTTTTCACTTTTGCAAGGCCATGTTTCTTTCTGTCTTTCAAATGCTCAACAACTTCCATATACAACAGGGCAATGAGAAAGATAAATTCCCTTTAAATCTGTGTTAGGTGCACATCATCAGTAATTCCATGAAGAAATTAAAATCTGGGGGATTTCTAACATTACAGTCAAGTATAGCAATTACCAGTGTCGTTGGAGACATTAATGCTCCAAGTGTCTGCTCTTGAAATGTTTGTTCCCCTTCATTTGGTTTAGAGAAGTTTGCATTTTTTACACGAAAATGCTTCTATAACCTTTACTGCCACATGTCTCAAAGATATTGGGAGACTACAAATACTGCACTAGAGACTATCTCATTTTCATGTATTTAATGTAGAAAATAGGTAAGATTCTACTCTAAGCTTGGTATGATCCTTTGATATCCTTCAGTGGGACTGGAAATAATGCTTGTACTTTGTTAAGCAGCACATTTACTTAAAGCCATGTTGAGGTTATATGAAATCACAAATAATCCACAGTGAAACCCAATAGTTTTTTCAGTCTAGTTTGATGCCTCCTTTGTATCCTTATGCATGCCTGCACATATCTATAGCCATATATGTTTATAAATATATATGTATAAATACACATTTTTATATTTCTGTACATTGCACATACATGTATATGAATAATAGTGCAATGATAATATGCAGAAAATTTATTTATTATGTATAATTAACATGTATGTCATATATATGGCTGAAATGTATTACTAGTTCAATAAAAGTCCAACTAATTTGGTATCATTGTACATTAATGCCAGTATGATCTCTGCCAACATTATCATGATTTCCATAATATATTCCCATCTCTTCATTATTTCTGCTATCACAGAACAGGTTTGGAGGTACATTTTCACATACAAAACCCTGCCAGCACAAGCATTCAGATAGAAAGCATTCAGCATGATGGGTCTTAGCACATCAAACTCAGTTACGTTTTCTGACTTTGAAAATGTTCTGATGTCTTACAAAAACAATTCTTGCTTTGTGAGCTTGTGGAAAGGCAGGGCTCAAATGCAAGTCTAGATGCCAATGTTGATTTTATATTTAAGTTGTGCAATAATGAAGTAAGATCTCACATAACTCCTTTAAGCTCCAGTAGTCAAGAGTCACATAAACATAGGGCAAGTGCACCCATATTTCCATTTAAATACGCATTTATGATGATTCATTTTGTCCATGATGAAAAACGTAGAAAAATATGCAAAAACATATAGAAGCTACTCAGCTTGCAAAAGGTGACAATGAGCTTTGTACTCTCATTGGCTGTTTGTCAGGTTATTCTTTTATCTGAAGAAAATGAAAGGATATCAGGTCATTGGAGGAATGGCAAATAAGGAACAATTAATCCACCTTAATGCAAAAGGTTTAACTTACAGCCTTTTCAAGTTCCTTTATCTTTTAAGCTTTTCTGAAGTTTTATCAGATCATCCATCCATATAAGCATATGATTCATTTTACTATTCTTAGCATCAGTTTCTTGATCCCTCTTGGTCTAATCTTTAGAAAATGCCTGCTGACATTGCCAAATAGTGTGTGAGACATTGAAGAGATAAAACAGGAAAAAGTAATAGTGGCTAAACTAATTAAAAAAATAGGAGGCAAATCCCCTGTAAAAACATGCTAAGAAAAGAAAATTGAAGAGGCAATGAGAAAACCACAGACCAGCATGCATGGTATCATTGTTATTTCTAGACAGCCTGAGTCATAAGTTATTAAAATGTCTGTAGCTATCCTTTACAATGGTAATGAAATAGAAGTGTGCTACAGTTGGTTGCTTCTGGCACAAACTCTCTCTGCCCAGGAAACCTATAAATCTACATGCTGCTTACTATGCTTCATGCATGCATAAGGATATACAGGCCTAACAAATAAGTAAAAAGAGCATTACAGAATGCATTTCCATCTTCAGGAGCATGCAATATTTATTTATTATTATTTATGAAGACTACAGCATAAGCCTTTATGAAAAAGCCAAGTAGACGGATTATTTTTGCCACAGGCACAATGTACAAAAGTGTCTCAGTTCTTCAGCTTGCCAAGTTGTGATCAATTTGCCAAGCAGATGATCCATTTAGAAATAAGAAAGCAAGTGTTTGATCATTACCCAAGTCTCACTAGACTGTCTAGCTGAAGAAAAGTAAAGATTTCCAACAGAATTTTCTCAGAACACACAAATAATATTGGATTTAAAAATTCCAAACTGGCCAAAGCCAGGAATATCAAGTTGGATTCACTGTGGTGAAAGGAACTGATCAAAATTTCTGCTGTATTCATCTTGTAGGATCAGAGAAAATTTAGCAGCTCTACAAAATATATACAACTTTCCACATTACACTTAAATTTATAGTCTCCTATTTTACATTACAGATTTCTGTCAGCTAACACAGGTCTATAAAACATAGACCCTATATTGTGTAAACAGTGAACTTTAGCAGTTAAAAACTAAGTCCTTTGCACAGAAGACTGCATTAATCATGCTAAAATATTTCCTTTTCATTTTTTCACGTGGAAATACTCTGAAAAAGCAGCTTTCTGTAAGAATTTTAAACTGACTGGGCTGCAGATCATGCACTTGTGGAGTTCACAGTCCTGAAGGATATGGGTCATGCAAAGAAGAAAGTCATGACCCTGAATTTTAGGAAAGCAGACTTCCAGCTCTTCAAGAAGTTAGTCAGTAGGACTACTAGGGAAACTGCCCTCAGGGACAAGGGAGAAAAAAACTTTAAGGATGCTTTCCATGGAGCACAAACACTAGGAATCCCAAGATGCAAAAAAGCAAGAGAAAGCAAGTGACCAGCATGAGTGAGTGGAGACCAGCTGGTCAGACTAAAGCACAAGAAGGAAATGTACAGGCAGTGGAGGCAGGTATCCTGGGAAGACTATAGGGCTTCCATCCAGTTGTGTAGGGATGAGGACAGGGAGGCCGAGGCCCTGATGGAGCTGAACTTTGGAAGGGATGCAGAGAAAACTAAGGGCTTCTACAGGTATGTCAGCCAGAAAAGGAAGGCCCAGGAGAGCCTACCTTCCATGATAAACAAGGCTGGCAAACTGCATGAGAAGGCAGAGGTACTCAACAAGTGTTTTGACTTAGTCTTCACTGGCAACCTATCTTCCCACACCTCTTGAGTTGCAGGACCGCAAGGCAGATACTGGAGGAGCAAACTCTCTCCTGGTGTGAGAGAAGATCAGGTTTGTGAGCACCTGAGGAACCTGAATGTGCACAAATCTATTGCACCTGATGAGATGAAGCCCAAGAGTCCTGAGGGAATTGACTGATGTGGTTTCCAAGCAACTCTCCATGCTATTTGAAAAGTCAAGGCAGTCAGATGATTATGACCTGTCAACCCCACCTTTGCCTGGGAAGATCATGGAGCAGATCTTCCTGGAAGCTATGCTAAAGCATGTGGAGAAGATGGAGGTGATTCAAGACCTGCATGGTTTCAGCAAGAGCAAGTTCTGCCTGACCAACCTAGTGCTCTTCTATGATGGAGTGGCTGCATTAGTGGATGAGAGAAAAGCTATGGATGCCATCAATCCCTTCTAGTATCTTTGAGTTTTGTGGGATTTCCACCAAATTCAGTGAATGAGAAAGGAGATGTGGCAAGTTCTTCCAGGTCCAGACCATTCAGCTGCAAAACATAGTGAATATACACATGATACTTAAAGTCCTCTAACCTAGCTTAGATAAACCTTTTGTGATACCACAACACCAAGAAACAAAGCTGGGATGCACAGCACAGATCTGCTCCTCTTTTTCTGTAACACTAATTCGGCGTTGGGTTCCTGCCAATTCCTCTTGAACTCTTACCCCTATTGTGATGTATACAGACAAGAGTAAGAACAGAGGCAAAACCAGATGTGCTGGAGTACCTTTAAACATTAAAAGCTGCCCTTAATTCTTTTTGCTGTAATTTCAAAGACACAATCTAACATTCTAGAGGTCAACACAATATGTCTATGCAGACCTTTCATGCAAAGCTGTCATATTATAATGATAATATTCCTAACCTGTAATTAATAACTGCTGTTTCCTCACCAATTTTTCTCTGATTTTGCACAACCTTTTAGCAAAACAAGTAGAAAAATGTAATTTAAAAAAATCTTTAGATATATTCAGTAGAGAAAGACATGGTCACTGCAATTAGAGTCAGTTTATATCCATTAAGGGCCTCATTCATTGGGGGTCTCCCACAATTCATTTTTTTATTTAATTTGAATTTTCTGTTATTTTTAAGATGAAAAAAGAAGCTGTAACTTCATTTAAAAATAATTTTGAAATTATAATGTAATTTCCCATTAAAAAAGCTGTTTTTCCTTTTTTGTCTGAAATGGACTTTGTAATATTGATACAATCCTGTAGGAGATGTAACTGTGCATCATTTCAATATTTTTAACATTTTTAATATTCCACTCTTTCATGTTATATTGACCTCTTCCCTTGTTTACGTCCCTCAGCAACTGACCCAGACAAAATTGTCTTTTCACTGAACTGCTTGAGTATTAAGACATCACCCAGACTAAGAGAAATCTACTCAGTTGTTCTCTTTACTGATGTCTACACAGTCCTGATAAAAGCAGAACTGATATGGCTTTGCCTGGCAAAATCTTGTTATTCCATTAAGTTTCATTTCTTCAAAAATGTCTTTTTTACAGTGGTATGGTTTATCTTTCCAGCAGTCCTAACTGGAAAACCTCTAAGAATATGGTATGCCTCATCACCCATGCAATAAATGAGGATGTTTATTTGTTCTTCATCAGAGACTGTCTCTGATTATTTCTCAATGAAAATCCCTGAGGATGTAGTTACTTAGTGAAATTAAGGGATGTCATTTGTCATCCTTATTTTGTCGGTATAAAACCAGTGGCAAAAATATAAAGCTGAACATATTACTTAAGAAAATAAAGTTTTCATTTTGATTTCATACAGTGATGCTACAGAATTTGACAGCAAGGCAGACTTCCACCAAAAACAGGTAAATAGTGCAAACACAGTTCCAGTATAATCCATCCAGATGACAATTTCTGTGCTGGCTCCTTTTCAGCCTGCCATCTGAAGCATCCTTGGACTTGATAGACAAAACACTGTAATGTTTTCTTTGGGTTGCTTTCTTGCATCATAAAGTACTTAAGTGGAATGTTGCACTGTGTTATTCAGATGGCTCCAGTAATCATCCAGAGACTGCAGCATTTGAAAGTACAACTAAGAGGCAAAACTCCAATCTCAAACCAAGTGAAGATGGCATTGCCTGGTTTAACACTTGAACTGGATATTCTTTCCAGAACATTACCAGATTTGCATCAAATGCAATTAGTAGTCCTGGAAAAGTAGAGAAAATTCCCAGAGCATTTAGAAATTAGATGTGAAGAGAGAATAGAAAAAGACAAACCTTAAGCCTTGCAGAAATCTAGCCTACTGAAAAATAAATGCAAATGAATCTATAGGGTGTACTGTGGTTATGAACACAAGCACCCCAATGTTTATTTTTAACTTCTTTGCAACTTAGGTGCTCTAACAGGGTGTTTACCAATACATGTATCTATGTGCACCACTTCTGTGACAAGGGAAGTCATTTGCTCAGGAAAGTGCTCATCAGTTTTGCACAGAGACTCTCAAAGTGGCATTTCTCAATAATGGCTAGAAGTGTCAGAAACTGTCATAACTTGGAGTATTGATTTAACCTGCATATCTACAATATTGCTTTGCAGGGAAGTTCTTAGGAAGCATTTCTATACTAATGCATGCCTTCCATATCTTCTCCTTATATAAGAAGTTGAGAAAGCCAAATAACTTTTGGAAAGTTATGTAGGTCTTCCAATAAGGATTCAAGGAACTCTGTTGGCACAAGCATGTTGAACAAGACAGTACAAAATCTGTGTATAAATTTGGCATTACATTTTTTTGCATGTTAGGTTTTGAGAAAACAATTAAATAAAATCATTTGTAGATTAAGCTTTTCCACTGCTAAATTTTCAGTATAGCTGTGACTCAACTGTAAGTAATGTATTTGTGTTAGGTAGTTATTTTCAATAGATCCCACCAAGCCATTATTTCACCATCATGGAACATAAACATCTTCCACAACCCCCTCCCCCAGATTAATTATAGTAGTGCACTTTGATACAAGTCAGTGAATGTATTTGGCACACAGTCTAAAGTTCAACACTGAATAAGATATTTGTTTTATGATTTTCTGTATTAAACTAGAGGTATTTTACACAATACATTTATTATAAGCATGAGACTTTCTTAACTGCACAAATAATTTTATGCTGTCATTTGTAAGAAGAATAATACTAAAAGATTTAGCAACAAAAGCAATTACTTGTTAACCTTTTCGTTGTTTCAAATGTTAGATATTTATCTGATTTTAAAAGAAAACCTCATTTTGCTTATTGTGATTGCTGTTTTGTGCAGCTGCAGTGAACTCCTACTACACCTAAAGAAATTGTGTCCCAAAGCAATATCATTGCTTGGCTCTATTAATTACAATGCTTTAGAATGAAATGATGGCTACAAATAGTTTCAACTAGAACTCAGCAGAACTGCATCTTCCTCTTAATTTTGCTACACTTCTGCTATCTTACCACAGAGAAATAATTTCACTTCTCTGTTCTCTGACTTCTCTGACTTCAGCTATTTATAGTACTAGCTTCTGGACTTGGGGACAATTTCCTCGTGTGCATGTATTGAGCACAGTGAGGCCTTGGTCTCACAATTTGTGCCTTTAGGCACTACTGTCAAACAAATATAATATTATTTATTACTTGCTAATAATCTTGACTTAAATAACATCAAACACCATAACAATTTCCTTTCCAAACACTATAATCATTTCCATTCTTCATATTTTCTCTCAAGCAAGAATACACTCCCTTGATTTCTTTTCCTCCCACTATAAACAACATTACAGTGAAACTTGAACTCAGTTTGGAACTTCTTTGTTTTGCTTTCTTATCTGCATTATCCGATCTGAAAGCATTTATGTCTGGGACACACCAATGCTGAATTTTGCATTTGTACCCATTCCTCCTCCTAAAAATCAGATGTACAGAAAAGTAGACATGATGTGTTTGTCTAAGACATGCTAGAACGGTGTCAGTGAGTGAATTACTGGATTTAACTTGAATCATTACATCAGAAAAGCTGAAAAAAACCCCAAAACCTCCGAAGTTTTGGTAGCATCTTGCTCAGTACAAGAAGGGGGTTTCCAGGAAGCCATGGAAGGTTGGAAATATTTCTTAACGTGAGATTTGATACAGCGAGAGTCCCTGCACTGGTGGTGCTCTCACAGATACAGTTTCTGGTTTTATCCATTTAGCTTACCTCACTTTGATATGAAGTGCCCTAGAATTGATGATTTTTAACCTTTTTCATGTTCTTTGCAATATGTTGTCAGCATACAACTTCCATGACTGGATGGCCATGATCAAATCTTTTTTGGTTAGTAGCACCCATTTAACATGTATTTTCCTTGAAATTCCTCATCCATTGCATGAGAAAGAGGACACAATGCCCAGGTTTCTCTCATCTGTGAAATCACAACTTTCCACAGGGGGATGAAGGGTAGGTTTCAGAAGACACAATTCATTGCAAAGAGCAGTTAACCAGATAACTTCTCTTCTTACCTGTGCAACAGTTCGTAGAAAACTGTGTTTTAGGGCAGTTTTCAGTGTACTGTCAAGTCCAGTGTCCAAGAAACCAGTGATTGGAAACTATTTAAATGATTGCACTGTTTAGACCTAGAAACTGCAGAAAATGTATACAAACTTATAGACCTATTTAGAGAGTTCCAACTGGCCGTGGTACAGATACTTGAGAGAGATGGATTTTTCACCATTATTAATGTTACCCTGGCTCTGACTGACAATATTTGCACTAAATGTGGTTTGGTTTTCCTACAGGATGTGTTTGTATTGTCATGAATTAAATGGAATTTTTTTTTGTATGAATCATCCCTTGCATGAAGACCACAATGCATTGAAAATATGTTCATGCAAGATTTATCCTTCTTAAATAGTTATTAAAATCTATTTAGGATCTCAGATCATAGAGGGGTGTCTTCATCCTGAAAATGTAAGAAATAAAAAATAAACAGAAACTCAGGTATGAAGTTAGGAACACATTAGTCTCTCTGACTCATCATTTTTCTTGAAATTCTTAGAATACTTTCAGTATTATAGCACATGGAAGTGAAAAAAATTCCATACATATATGAAAAAAACTAAATATATGCTATTACAAATTTTTTAACAAAATTCCCTCATTTTCTTATATACTTGGGGTTATTCTATTCCACACATATGACTTAAAATAACTTGACCCCAGACTACTCATATGTGGAAATAATTGCTTTTTTTTTTTTTTCACAAGAGTCAGTCATGTGAATAAAAGCACTTTTATGGGAAATGCTGTTTTTACCCTACCTGTGAACATTAATTGCTTAACTCAGAACTTGTGTTACATGTGCTGATACAGGAACTCATCATGTTATTATTTTTCATTATAAATTTGGCAATATACTGGTAGGTGGCCTACAGAAATAGAGATAAACATCATTAAAATATTACTTACATCATATATAAATGTGGATTGAAAAATAAACTGGACTATAAATTCACTTGAGTTTGTTATTGGGTTTAGGAGTAATGATTAAAAAAGACATCATGATACTTGGGATTGAAGTTTTCTTTCTCCTTGAAACAAGCATTACATGGATAATAAAAAAATTTACTTCTTATTTACCCAATTAACTATTCTTCGAGGAAGATACTGTTTCTATGAATAAGAAAAAGCTCTTAATGTTTATCACAATTTCTTGTCAATGTCTTGGGTACTGGTTAGTACCATTGTCTTATCAATGGTGGCTGCTGGTTAGGCTCAGCTGTGAAGGAATTTTTTGAATTTTTACACTTAACCATTGAGTTCTGCAGAAAAATATAACTAATTTCCCAAATTTTGAATTACCATGTCAAAGTGATTTATTCAGTTCCCACATCACCTGATTTGCAGTGGAAAAGTAACAAAGAAGTGGAATTTCCAAGCTGCCTCTGCTGAAGATATAGCAGCAGCTTTCTTCCTCTTATCTCATCTTGGGCTGTACCATCTCTGTGGCCTTTTCTGATTCTTCTCTGGAGATGTAAATACTGCCTTTTGAGAAATCATTCTATTCCTAAGGAAATAAATTCAGGCTTGTGAACCATTGTGAAAGGACAAGTTGCTGCAGGAAAAGGATAGAGATAATCACACCATCACAAATACAACAAAAGCAATATTAACTAGGTGTCAAAGCTTACATTAACAGTGTTCTTAATATGTGTTGCCAGTTAAAAAAGTATACATGAGCTGAGCCTATAATACATATATTCCAATGTGAATAATTCTGATGGGCATTTTAAAAGAAATTTTTTGTGAAGAAAAGGACATCAAGACCAGGGGAGTTTGTCCTATGCATGATCTTTGATTCCAAAGTAATTTTGACAGAAACTATGTTTAGTAAAGTATTTTCCTGTGTGGTTAAATGTATGTACTAGTTTAAATCCAGTGATTTTCAGGAAAGTGCTGACTTTTCCTCCCACACAATTTAATAGCAATACATTTTAATTTGTGAATGCATTCAAATTCATACTTAATACTAAATTTTCACGTTGTCCCCCACTAACCTTGGTTTCCTTGTGACTAGTCACAACCATAAAAAACCAAATGATACCTCTGATTTCCCACAGCTATACACAAACACCTGTTCTAGAACATTTTCTGAGCTTCAGTTTTATGCCTATAGTTAATTCCCCTTAATGATCCCACACATCTATATGTGGACACACCCCAAGAGACTGCCTGTCCATAAAGCCATGCTGCAGCCAGCTGTAGGGTGCATGTGTTTCTTTCTGCTGTGGGCTGTTAATGATTGTCATTGCAGCATTTCCTGGTCTTTCATCTGGGCTTCCCTCCTAATAAAAACAGAAATGTAGCCCCAGGGAAAATTGTAAGCAATTAATCATTTTCCTAGTATAAATCAAGTGGCATTTTTGGGGCAGTTCTAATACCTTTCTTCAATATTCCTTCGAGACATGTGTGGCATTCAGACTAGATGGTATTTAAGGCCCCTTTCCAAAATAAACTGTCCTATGATTCTATGATTTCAAAAGCCCCAATTCTCAATAAAAATGTTGTATTTGAAGGTGTTTCTTTTAATTGAAACAATCACTAGAATACTGAGCCTTGATGAGGATATTAATGCAATACATAAACTATGGAAATTTTTTTTAGAAACAGCAATTCTATAAGACATAACTCTAGGGTTTTTTTGTTTTGTAATTTCTTGATACAAGCAAAATACAACATTTATACTTCGGACCATCAAAAATTCATAAATATATTTGTTGTATGGAATAACACTTAAAATAATTATTATGGACACAACACTGAAAAAAGTGTTTACCAAATTTTGTCAAATAATATTAAAATGTAAAGATATAATGATAATACTGCTATGATTTTCAGTGGTAGTCATGCTCAGATCACTATATCTCCAAATTTACAAAAATAGTCTTTCTATTTGACATCCTTTTCACCAAAATTTCTTCCCATGTTTTTTGAGGACTTCTGCAGTTTCAAACATATATGCTGCCATCAGGACAACTGGCCAATGGTCTCCTTGCAACACCTAAATGTGATCTGAATAAATCTGCCCAAATAACTACAGCTGCCCACAGTGGCACAGTTAGTAATTATAGGTACTGATTGAACACACTTTTTATCTTAAGCTTACTTTCTTTTTTTTTTTTTAAGGTTATTCTATTATTTTTATCTAAATGCTTTTCAAATTGTAGTAAATAATGTCCACTGATTGCATTTAAGTGAGTTCTGAATTATCCATGTGTGATATCAAAATCTGTGGACACCTTGATGACACACTGTATTATTAAATAGGGGTTAAATGCAGGAAAACACAAATGAAACATTTTAATGTTCCCTGCTATCCAGTCTCAGTACTAAATTTTTTTGAAATTATGAAAGAATAATGATAATGTTTTAATGTTTCTAATTCAAAACTCAATGCTTAATGTAGATAATGTATTGGGCAAAATAGTTTTACAGATATATAATGCAGATTATGAAATAATATTTGAGGTATAACTTTTGCACCCCTTACATAAGTAT
This sequence comes from Urocynchramus pylzowi, assembly GCA_013397555.1. NCBI lineage: Eukaryota > Metazoa > Chordata > Aves > Passeriformes > Fringillidae > Urocynchramus > Urocynchramus pylzowi. Next base: position 430,141 of record VZRH01001271.1, read on the forward strand.
ATGGTTACTTGGGGATCTTGCTTATGAGAGCTGAATTTGCACATTTAGAGCAATAAATGGCTTGCCGTGACAGAAACTAAATCCTTAATAAAAGCTTATTTTGAAGCTACATAACAAAACATTTATTTCATAATCATGGCAGGAGCATTTATGGAGTAAAAAACTTTTTTTGTTACTATTTTGTTCTTGCTTTTCCCTGAAAATATATCATGTTAAAGTTTTGAAATATTATTGGATCAATACAGACTGCTGAATTCATATTGGTTACTGAATTCTGAAGTTTATTATGGGTGTTACTGCATCAGCTTAACTCAATACATAAATTTCATATTATCATTCGTCAGCATTTGATGTACATTAAGGAGTCACATTGCACATTTACTTGAAATATTTTCATGGCATCTATCAATATGTTTGGCTTATTCTTCCTTTGCTATGAAGAAACTGAATGCTTTTATAACACTAACCTCCAATTTTTTTGAAAGCTTTGGTTATATAGCTGTTAAAAAAATAGTCAAGCTTCAAATTTTGTCAAACATTCTCCCAGATTATAAACATCAAAAAAAATCCACGTATGTCCATCCATACACCACTGTATTTCCCATATCTTATACTCCATTTCTATCAATTGTGGATTAGCAAACAATTGTTTACTTCAATTTCACTAGTAATGGTTCTTTTGAACACCCTCACCAGAGTGTAGAAAAGTGGAGCAATATGAATTTCTTATAGAAATTATTTATTTTATTTTCCTTTTAAAAACAAAATTAGGTATTCACAGGACCTGTCAAAGATACGCATATCATTTATGTTCCACTCATGTCAGGTTTTATTTGGATGAATGCTACATTCAATTAAAAATTCTTATAATTAAAGAAGGGGATGTCTGTAAATAAATTCATATTTCTTTTGGCTTAATTAAGAAACAAACCCAAACAACCAGCCAACAAAACCCCTCACCCCCCAAAAAATGTTCAAAACATCCACATTAATCATTATACTTCTTAAAAAAATATTTTATTAAAGTATACTGCATCTGCCCCATTCTATATAAAGCAGATATATATATTTATTATTATATATATTTTTTCTGTATATTTAGAGTACTAAATATACAGAAAATATATACTGTAATGTGTTTAATGTGCCATACCTATGAAAGCATCTAACTGATCTCTACACATTGATTCTTTAGACATATGGATTGTAATATATTTTTATTACATATTCTTCAAACTAATTTAATAAGATAAAAAAACAACATAAATGGACATTTTCAATATAAACCATAAAATATTAGCCTGTTTTATAACATAATACAAAGTACCATAAAAAAATATTTATAGAACTCAATGACTAATCTAAAATATTATGCCTGATGACAGAGATGCAGTGTATTTTTATACCAATGCATGCATTAGTTTCAACTAATGAATTCTTTATTATGGTTCAGCTGGAATTTTGTTTTTTACAGGTTTTTCTTTCTGATTGCAATATTTACATTGCTGTGTTGTCTGTATATAAGTGCAGTTTTTTGTGCATCACATTTCTGTTTTTCCTGCTTGCCCTGAACAAGAGGGGGATTTTTTAATAAGAATGCCTTCTCTGAATGTTTTGTGAATGCAGTTTAGTGATTTTGCATTTGTGCATCTTCATAAATAGTTGCATAAATTAGGTTATTTATGTTAATTTTACCCTTACAAAGTAGTCTACTGTAGTAATCAAATGATGACAAAAGATTAGATAGTAAATTAAGGGGGAAAGCAGTCAAAATTTTATCATTCCAGGTGCAGCAAAAGTAGCATGGTAGTTTTTCACATTGCTTTAAGAGATGTTGTACTACTGAGGATCTGTAAAAAAATTGTTATTGGGAATGCAGATATCAATTTCTAAATTTTTCTGACACAATGGCTTGCAAAATAAAACTAATTTACAACAAGCTTCATATATTATAAAGCTGATGTACTGTGTTTACAATAAAAGCACAGTTGTAACAGCAGCACGTCTCCTGTTAGACCAGCTGAAAATCCATGAGAAAACAGATCTTGGGAGAGACCCTTCCTTTAAAAAAAACAGTTGAAAAAAGAGTCTTCAACACTACATTTTCGAGGCTGAGATTAACTGCTTCAATTTTAACTACAGTCAGTAGATTAATAGGGCTTAGTACTTCAGAGAATGTAATATAAGGAATTTCAAAGGTATAACTTTTCCAGATTTTTGAAAGCCTATCACAACCTTTAAATAATATGCCTTTCAGAATATAAAATCACACCCTTTATGGAAAAACAAGGACACACTGCTGTTGGACTGTCTTGGCAAACCCTGATATTTGTATACAATATTTGTAAGTATACCAAAAGCCCCATCTTGTACAAAGTTCACAAGACTGTTTCAGAACCTGGTGCATACTGTCACAATTACATAAAAGAAACTTGTGGAGGACTCTACTGCAATGATCTGCCTATGGATGGGACAAACAGAGAAGTTTTTGCTGTGTGTGAACAACAAGTGAACACACATATGAAAGGAAAAGCCTACTTTTGTCAATGTTTAATTTTCATACAAGAGTGCTTATAACTATGCACTCTGTATCCTCTTTTGAATACACATGCAGAAAGGGGAAGGTCTCTAAGGTGAACTTTATATGTCTCACTGTTACTTTTCAAGGAACTTTGCTACTCTGCTATTTTGACTCTGGTAAAAATAAATCATAAATTTAATGGGGAATCAGGACAGAACTTTGCAAATTCAAATCAAAATGTTTTTCATAATAATAAAGTTTAAAAAAAAAACAAACATAGGCTGCATATATTCTTCTTATCTAGAGCTCTTATTTAGAACAGTGCAGTTAAAAGAAGACCCTAATAAAGTGTGGTTGAATTTTAGAAAGAACTTTGAATTGCTGCTTGGACACTGAAGTTCAAAAATGTACCTTGCTTCTCACTTTTCTGCTTGGTTTCATGACCAGAATGAAAAAGAACACAAAATTCACAGCTCAGTTTAGTAAACTAATGTACAAGACAATCTAATATAATATTGGAAGATCTGTGGAATTGTAAAGGGCTTTTAGGAACATTCTTTCATTATGTTTCTCACCTATCTGTAATTAGGCAGCAGATCTCCATCATTGTGAAAACATTTTGACAGTATGCAAATTCAAATCAAATATTTTTGTTCACAATTCATAGTCAGCAGTACTTCCACTTGCTAAGCAGAACTAAAAAGTTAAGCCATGCCTTTGATGCATATATACATTTTTTCAGTGTTGAAACTTTCTGCCAGCTCAAATCCTGAATACAAGGCACCTGAATTCCAGCCACTCTGCAGCAACGTCATACAGTGTTTAAAATCAGTAGTCATACAAGCCCATACTATACTATTGTATGGGAGACAGCTCTCTCAAAGCCATCACTGGCAATTCAACTCTCTGACCAGACCTTTCTAGGAATTTCCCTGTCTCCCTGACCTTTAATACAATTTTTACATATGTATGATACTAAGAGCCAACATAAAAAGATGCCCTCATACTCTTCCTGACCTTGTACCATGCATTCATATGATCTGGATCTCAGAGACTCAAAAGCAGGTTTCTTGAAGTATCCCAGGGCTGACTTGTCTTGGCAAATCTTGCTGATCTCACAGGACTTTCTAGAAGAAAATACTAGTGTCTGTCTGACACATAGAGTTGATACCAGTCTTCTGTCCAACATCACACCAGTGCAGGAGGGAGCAGATTGACACATCCAGGTCAAAAGAGAGCAAGGTTCCAAACATGCTGTGAATACAAGATGACTTTTGAAATACATCATATGTTGGTCTCAGAGCTAACATAGCCTGTAGACCCTTGTATCCAGGAGTTATTTGCAAAGCAAAACTGGACACCTCCTCGAGGGCTCATGACACGGGCACACGTTCCAAGAATTTCAGCCTTTTGTCCCTGGAACTTGTGATCATACTTGAAATATAAAGAGCAGCTATTCCAAGATGACCAGTTCTTAAAAAAAAAAAGTGGAAAAATTTCATTCTGTATGTCGCTACTTCATCACAGGTGATAAGGAGCATGACATAATCCATCACTTTCAGGACATTTTAGGAAAATGTCTCTGAAACTGAAATGTTAATGCAAAAGAAAAAGCATAAAGAATAAATGTGATCACCAGAGACTTGTAACTGTTGATTTCTGTTGTAAACAAGAGGTTTAGGGTCCAAAGTTACAATTTTGTCTTGACAGAAATGATAGTGAAATCTCACAAGATATATTAAATAGTCCCTTCTAATAATAATTAACGCTATTCAAAGCATCACATATTTAAGTTGTTCTTTCTCCTCAGACAAATCTCTTTTGAGAGAAAGGATGCTGATCTAAACAGAAAATTCAAAACTTGCCTCAATAACTATTTAAAAATAATTAACAGCTCTACACTTGCAAGATGGTCCTGTTCCAAAAGAGCTCTAAAAACTAAACAAAAACCTACTAAAACTAGGTGAAAATATATGTGATTGCATGATCAGATGGTGAAAAGGATTGCTGCTCCATCTATGTCAGTAAAGAGCAACAACACATCTGACGAGAGGCAGCTCATTCATCTGGGTGGGTGGATCCAGTGCCCAATCAAATACAAAGCAAATACATTAAGACAAGTCACAGTTTCCCATGTCTGAGTAAGAAGGAAGCCTAATGGCCTTTGAAGACAAATACTATTTTCTGAGAAGTCAGCACAGCTGGGGACTCTGCTCACATACCACACTGCCAGGACTATAAAGGTATATTTGTACTACTGACAGGTTTCTGATGGAAGTTCTAATTTGACACAGCACTGTAGCTCAGAGACATAAGTATTTTTTTCTTAAATAGGAGCCTGAAATGAGAATTTCCTCTCTCTTTCACAGATTATCAAAAATGTATTGTTGAAAGAACACCTGTTAGTGAAGACTGGTCATAGCTCTAAGGCTCATAGAAAATTCTTATAATGATTTTCCCTTGGTGTGTTATTGTATGGCAATATACTGGAACAGGATAAATTCTGACAAGTGAGTCCACCCAGCAGTAATACCATTTACTGTGCTACATGGTATACAGGATTATTTTTCAGACTTTGGTGTTCTTAACAGCAAAATCAAGCTGTTTTAGGCTTCAACATCTTCCACCACAGCATTTCCTAAGATTAGAAGTGTTATAGAGTTTACATTCTAAGTAGGGTAACAAATCTAACTTTGTATATGTCTTTTCACTGCTTAAATGGGAACAAACTTATTGAATGTTGTTTTGGTTTGTTCAAAATGTGTTTCTGCACCATTGCAATCATTCAGATATTCAGCTGTTACAACACTGCCTGCTAGTTGCATACTGAATGTGCAGAAAGCTGAAAAAGCATGAGTACACTAAGGAAGACATAAAAATCATAGTAATTCAATACACTGCTTGGGCTTGGTGAAGATTTTTTGGTATGCTTCCAAGTGTTATATTTTATTTATAATGAATTTGCATTTTTTCTGTTACTGAATACATTTAGAAATTGCTTCTTCATGTGCCAATCTCTTGTTTTTACTGACCACAAAGTAACAAGGTTCATATGTATGACAAGTAAAGTGAAGGAGTTACATGTTTCTTTCCTCCCTTTCAGCAAAGAAGGCAAAATGTTTCAAAATATATTAATATTGAGATTAATATTTAATGCTTACTTCTGAAAATTATTTTTACTGCAATAGGGGGGTTCTATAATTTAACTATATTATTTAAGACTGTATAGTTAAGACCTTTACATACGCAGTATTTCAAAAGACATACATTCTGAAACTTCATTTCAAATATTAATTTTTTTTTGTTCTAAGTTTCTTGAAGCATTTCTTGTTTTGTCACATTTCTAACTACACTTTTTGTCACTGCAAAGATAGGCATGTAATCTAAGTTGCCCTAATGTTTTTTTTTTCCTTGTTGAAATTTTGCCGAAAAGTTATAAAGAGGAAAGGATTCCATTAGCTCAAATCCATTCAGCTTCACATGGGTTTTGTGTCACTGATTTGGATCTTAACTCAATCTGGTTTTCTTCCAACACGATTTATGCTGCTGCTGTTGATACTCATCAAGTGGCTGCACTCTATGTTTCCATGCATGGCTCTGCATGTCTAATGGAAGATCTCTAATGACAAGTATGTGTTTACATTGGTAAGTGTTTACACAGGTACCCAAAACTTCACACAGAGAGTAACTATTGCATAAATATATCAATACTCAGAGCAATGAAACACCTTCCTCCTATCTATGGTGAAATAATTTCTTCCTTTTCATGTGGTATTCATCTGATTACTTTCTCCTGGTGTGCTGTTTTCTAATCTGCAACCTACACTCTCATTCAAGAGCTGTAAATTGCATATCACTTGTCTCAGTGTTTTGTTCTTTTAATAATCTTATTTTATACAACTTACTACTCCAAACTTTCAATTTCAAATTCTCTGTGATAGTGAGAGACATCTGAGTCTGAGAGGAGATTTTTTGTAGAACAAAAACATCTGAGAGGAGTTTTTTTGTAGAACAACAATATTACAAAAAAGAAAAAAAGAAGACAGAAAATAAGAGTGGAAAAGAAAAAGAATTCTCTTATAATATGTTCAGTAAAAGGAAATTAATCTTCCCTGATTTGTTCCAGTCTCTGGAAAAATCTCATCAAATTGCACATCAATGTGTTTTCAGTGATGATGTACTATTTAATATTCTCTTTTATTCAATAAAAATTTGATTTTTTTTTTTAATTTGAAGGCAAACAGCAAAAGGACATAAGCAAATTCATTTGGATTTTACCTCAAATAATTGTATCATTCCTAGAGATGAAATTGGTATGTTTGCACTTAACTCAGTGCCTGAGCTTCAAGCCCTTTCCAAGTCTGTTAAAGCCATGAACTGCAGCATTTTATGTAGTTCTTCAATAGAATTTTGCCAGGAAAAGGAGTTCCACATTCACAGTGGTATAAGAGAGGTGCCTCCCATGGACTTGTTTCATTAAAAAATGAAAGTAACTCCAGAATTTCTTGAAAATGAGAGCACACACTGTCCCCAGCTCAGTGAGGTTTTTGAGAAAACTTTTAAATTTAAGCATGTAGTTCCCTAATAAGACTACTTGTGCTAGGCACGTGTGGATTTGGCCAAATGCTGCCACCTCTTTCTCAGAAACTTTCTGTTCTGTTTATTTCCCATTCCTCTTCCTCATTTAAACTAGATAATGTCTGAAGAACTTCAGAACTAAAAATGGAGAGACTTCCTCCGACAAATCTCCATTCAAGCCACTTTGAATGCAAAAACCTGTTTCATAAAGACATCTCACTTTGTATCCAAGCTTGACTGCTTTCCTCTTAGTGCACCCTCCCAGAAGCAATACTGAACAAGAAATATTTTCTCCATTATAACTGAGCAAAGATGAAACTCTACTTCTCCTGAAATTACTCAAGAACTACCTTTTTTGCTAAAAGGCAAGAGGTAATGGATGTAAGGGTGACTAATTGATTGAAAGAGGAGGAGATATTTTCCCTGTTACTTACTGAGAAGACTGGCCTTTTTGGCTGCTGAGAGGTCATCTCAGCAGAGCCTCCTATAATCTTCTTTCATATCATGGACTGTAGCCCTTCAGGGTTATTTGCAGAGAGTCCTTGGAAGCAGGGCAAGATGGATATAAAACAGCTATCAGAATGTGCATTGTGGGAAACATCTATAAAGAAAAAAATGAGGAAGATAAGAAACTGCCTTGTTAAAAAAAAAAAAAGGCAATTTTGGTACTGTTGCTGTATAGGAGGTTAGCTGAGAGGCTCTGTGTAGGTATTTTGATATCAAAGCACAAAGCAAAACCCAGCAATTGATTGGGAGTTGTGAGATACACATTCATCTGTACTCAGCCATAGCTACTCTGAAAATACATTCTACAAGCCTTTGTGTGTCTCTTCTGCAATAACTGTCCTTTAGTAACATAATTGAAGTGCAATATTAATGAGCAGATTTCTCAAGTCTTTACTCCATTGCTCTGCTATCTTTACCCAGTTATAAAACCACTATTCTATTTCATAGAATCATAGAATGGTTTGGATTGGAAAGGACTTTGAAGTTCCTATATTTACAGCCCCCTGCCATGGGCAGGGACACCTTCCAATAGACCAGTTGCTCAAGGCCCCATCAAAACTGGCCTTGAACTCTTCAAGGGATGAGGCAACCATAACTCTGGGCAACCTGTTCCAGAGTCTCACCAACCTCAGAGTTAAGAATTTCTTTTCAATGTGAAGCTAAACCTATTCTCTTTCAGTGTAAGTTATTCTTCTTCCAGAGGATGATGATTAATCCTGTAGGTCAAGAGCAAGAGCGTGGTACCAGAAATGTGAAAGCACAAGTTATTACATTATTAATGCTGTTAGAGTCTACTTCATCTCATTAAACCTATTATTTCCAATTTATGTATTGATAGAACATGGTGTTACAATATCCATAACATTATGACACAATTCAGGAAAAGAAGAGAGGTTTTGAAACTATGATGATGCTTTTGTGTTAACTAATAAGTATGGCAGACTAAGAAATTCAGACAAAACAGGAAGAGATCAACTGAGTATGAAAGGCTAAGACTGGATGCTCTAAAGAACTCTGAAAAAACTAAACAAAACTAAACAAAAACCTCATACATTTAAATATAATATTGCAAACAATTGTTTGAACAAATGTAGAAAATTTGTCCTACTGAATCCTTCTCTGTTTACAAAGAACTAAAAGATACACAAATGTGTCAAAGAAAGTCTGAGGAAGGAACAGCTCCCCAGACTATTAGCAAGGAAGTTATTCATTATTCGTTGAAATTCTGGGAATTCCAGTGAGCTATTTTCTCACAACAATGTGCTGCTGGAAGAGGTTATGCACATATGAAGACATTTATAAATTTTATCATTACTAATTCACATAATAACACATATTCCTTTTCAAATTTCTCTTATACCTAGGGCCAGTAGTGCAGTGATATAAGATGTTCCTTCAAAAGCTGAAGCGTCTGAAACGTCTCTTGTTACTTTGTGTCTTTCTATCTGTCCGTCCTGGATTCGTGTGACACTTTCAGAATACAGGCAGCAGCCACCACATAGTAGCTTCCTATTTATTTTGACCAACTGATGATCTTTCATATCAAAGTAGGAGTGCTTTTCAAAGACTGGCAGATTAGATCTGGTATTGTCACTGACGGCTGCAAAAATGAGAAGGGGAAAATTGTAGCTGAGAGAAGACATTGTCCTTAATCATTCAAAGCTAATGGGAAAATTATTATTATGATGATAACAGGGAATGTACCCTAAGTGAATGAATCATTTACAAACACTTTCTAAATTATGCTCTTCATGTCCAAAGTAAAGTGACAGTTATTATACATGGCTTGTACACCTGTCTTCCTGCCATAGAAGGCTAATTCTTTTGGCATATCCCTTCCTCCAAGAAAACATCAGAAATATTTCTCACAGTAACAGTCAGACTTTAAAGACACTGAATATTGTAAAAACATGTTCAATTTGGATATCCCTTGGGAAAAAAAAAAAACACTGAAAATTTTGAGGAAAGCCTTGGCTTTTGATTCAGGAATGCATGTTGTCATCAAAGGAATTTACTGTTCAATTCTGTTCACCTATCTAATTCCCAAGAATTGCATTATCAGCTCCATAAAAGCCATTTCCTAATGTTTGGTTTAAGTACCAAGGAGAATGCATTAAGCTCTTTATGGTGTTTAGAGAGTATTCACGGCACAATGCATGCAGACTATAGCACTAGCCTATTCTCTGCCAACTGCTTATCTACTGCAAGTTAAAAGAAAGAAGATTAAAATATTCACCCACTTTAAAATTGTTAAGTTCATTTCCAGGCACTAAAAATATAGAGATTTCATTAGAAAAATTATTTCATATTGCCCTCAGGTAATTTCATTATATGCATTCAACATGAGTTTTGGCTGCAACAATAACAAAAAAATTCTATGTGAAAACCTATTTTGTGCAAACTCCATTTGATTAATAACTGAAAAGATTTGTAACTGCTTTGGTCCGAACTGCTGATGCAATAGATCACAGAAGCATAGAGTAGTTAAGGTAAGAAGGGACCTTAAAGACCATTTAGGTCCAAGGCCCCTGCTATGGGCAGGGACACCTTCCACTACACCAGGTTACTTGGAGACTCGTCCAACCTGGTCTTGAACACTTCCAGGGATGTGGTATGCACACAGTAAAGAATTTCTCCTAAAATCTAATCTAAACCTATCCTCCTTCAGATTAAAGCCATTCACCCTTGTCCTGTCTCTATATGCCCTTGTCAAAAGTCCCTGTCCAGCTTTCTTTTTAGCCTCCTTTAGGTATGGGAAGGCTTCTCTAAGGTCTCCCTTGAGCCTGCTCCAGGTTGAACAGCCTCAGTTGTCTCAGCTTGTCTTCATAAAGTAGTGCTCCAGGTCTACATCAATTTAGTGCCTCTTTATGGATTCATCACAACAGGTCCACACCTTTAATCTGTAGGGGATCCCAGAGATGGACAGAGCACTCCAGGTGGGGTCCTGCTAGGGCAGAATAGAGTGGGAGAATCACCTTCCTCCACCTGCTGGTCACACTTTTTGTCACGCAGCCCACTGTGGTTGTGGCCTTCTGGGCAACAAGCATACCTTGCCAAGACATATTGAGCTTTTCCTCTATAAACAAAAGATTTTCTCCACAGGGCTAATCTCAATTCATATTCCTTGTGTCTTGTACTTTTGCTTGGAATTGCCCTGATGTATTTTCTTCATAGACAACCAGAGAATTTCAACCTTGCATAATTCATTTTGTTATGTTCTGTTGACCTGTGCATGCACTGTATTCCGCTCTCAGGAGAGGTTTTAATTTACTCACCTCAGTAACCTGCACCCAGAAATGTCTGTGAGGAAAATAACTGGAACAAAGATCAAAGAACTTAAAGCCATTTACCTCATTCATTCAATCTCACAGACTCAGTTTTACGCATACGTGTGAAGAGTTTACCTCACTTTTCATGGACTTCACACAATTTCTGATTCTGGTATTCTTTTTTATTAAGGTTAAGGTTTGTTTGGACAGCTCTGCTTTTATATCACACAAAATATGACACCCAAATTAGTATGAGTGTTGTCAGAATTTGGAAATGCAACTTTTTTCACATCCCTGACTGACTCAAACAAATAAGCAAAATTAAGCTTGAATATGTGTGAGCTAGTTCAGAAGGAAGTGAAAGCATGATAGGGATAGCCATAGGAAAAAAAGTATAGTAATAATCACATCTTCTTCTAAAATGCTCTGAACCAAACACTTTCTAAAGGACCATCTGTGCTCCATTGTCATAAAAAATAATTAAAACACAGGGAAGGTATTTAAAAAGATTAAAACAGGAATCTCCAGAGAATTGCAAAGCACAAAATGTTATTGTCTACAGACAGAGCTGTAAAAATGCAGAATCTCCATCAATGAGCCAAGGAGGAAGGTTTTCCAACAAAGTTGTCCTTTTATGTCTAATTAAACACATACTATGTATTATTGCACAATTTCAGGTAAGTACTCTCATTGCTAGTTTTTGCAAAAGATAAATTGTGCAGTAAAACATAAGCACTAGACCATAATTGAACTTTTTCTTAAGTTCGGCAGACTAAGTATCACGTCCCATAAAATTTTATTTCATTAAGTTTGTAGGAATAATTTTATTGTACATAAAGCTGACCATTACAAAGTAAGGAAAATAATGTTTTCAACACACATTTTATAAACATCTTTTCCAAAAATTTAATTCTCTAAAATGTAATTGTTTAGACTCATCTTTTATTTGGAGGTAGCAGCAGCAAGTAAAAATGCGCAGTTCAAATAAAATTTCCCAAGAATCAGATAAAATTTATTTTTTCAACAAGTACTCTGTTAGAACTTAGACTATTCTAAGAGTATTAATAAACTCTTCTAGAAGAAAATAATGCAATTAGAAATTGTAATTTTTGAAAAAAATATGGATCCAGTTGAAAAGTCTGGCTTCAGGTAAAAAGACAAACCTGCTCCTTCAAAGTTGTTCATGAGCTTCACTTCAGCAGTAAACTGAAAATTCTTGATCAGCATTCAGCAAATACTTTTTCCCTCAGATACATTTTATGTTGACTTTTTATCTGAAATAAGAAATAAACACTGAGAAAAAGAAAATTGCATCTAAATTGCATAAGTTTCATGGGAAAATTAAATATTTCATGGAGAAAATTAAGCTAAAAATGGCAAAAGTTCAAAACAGTATTCATCCATTTAAGTTGTTCTTACATGAAATGAAAAACTCTTTGGAACTTCAAAGGAATGTCATGTAATTCTATTACATTAGAGGTGATGTTGAGATTTTAGAAGCAGGAACCTTTCCTGACAAGTTTTTTTCTTCTTTGTTGAGTGCTGACAGACCTTGTCTTGACAAAACAAATGAAACATTTGATGCAACATATAGCTGAGAGATTTTCTATATTTCAAGAAAATAATAGTATTGCCTTTAACTGAAAACAAAAAATGCCTCATGACCAAAGTTAAGCAAGCACAGGAAACAAAATCTACTGAATAAAGCAAAGTAAAGAAATTGAAACAAATCCAACCAGCAAAGCTGAAACAGGTTTATGGCTCAGTTAACTTTTTAGCAGAAATCAAGCTGTAGTATTAATTTTCCTTGTTGCACCTCATTTGACATTGCCAGAGAAAAACACAGGGCCTGAGGAAACTTCCCATGTGTAACTTTCAAAACAGATGTTTTGTAAATGAACCTTCCTTCCCCCCATGCCCTGCTTCAATATTCTTTAGGCTTTTTCTGTTTTTCTTCAGTATTTAAATAAACTCTAATGACCTTCAATTTTTTGCGTTCTCCTTTTTTGCAAACTCCTCTGTCAAATTAAAGCTTTCAAAATCTCACCCCTTTTTAACACTTACATGGTCATAGAATTGTTACAATATAATCTGAATTAGTGGCAAAAAAATGATAAAAAATATTCTAGTATTCCTAACATATCATAGTCCATACATAAATTTCCTAAAACATAAACTTACGCCATTTACAATAAAGAGACTCTTGTTTCTTGTCTTGTGGGTCAGGTGTCTTATGTTAAGGAAACATTTGTCAGAAAAATCTTGTCTACTTGAAGGTCCAAATTAATTTTCCAATATGTTCCAAATCCTTCAGTGCCTCTTCAGGAAATATCTGAGATACTGGGCAGAAGGGAAGAACCTGGGATAAAGAGGTAATGAGGAGGTAAGTCAAAGATAGCAGGAAAATTGTCTTTATTTTAGATAAGAGTCTTTGACAGTTTGCTGTTTTAAGGCTCCTATTGTTCAATATGTTTCTAAACTATTTAGATGAACTAATGAAAAAATGAAGGAATAGTAATAAAAGTAAACACTTATTATGAGGTGGAAAAAAGAAATTATGAGATTGACTGGTAGATTATATAGTACATAAATAAAGTTACTCATATGGGGAAAACTAGTTCTAACTTCAGACATTAAACAATGCACTCTGAGACAACCTTTATTATTTAGAAATGAAGTCCTAATAACTGTGATGAATAAAGATGAACAGATTTGAAATAAATTCAAAATGAGTCCTTTAATTTTGCAGACATAAGGTATTTCTAAAATTATCTGAGTGGTATGAATTGCATTTAAATTCTTCCAACTTGACTTCCTTCTGGCTTTTAAAACTGGTCTAATAGGTGTGTTAGGAAAATTTGTTTTTCAAAACTACACACTAAAACCAGCCTTTCTCATAAAAGATGATTAGGCTTTAAGTTTCTGTGTGACACCACTCAAGAACTGTCAGCTGACATTGATGCTACAGAATGTTTGAATGGATACTTGAATTCTAAGTTCTGCGAAGAATTATAGCTTTTAAAAAATTATGCATACAAGTAACAGATAATTTGTCTGAATAGGAAATGCCTGAATTGGAAATGCATCTACAGCCCAATAACAGATTAAATGTGAACACAGCATGTTAAGGATGAAGCTGTTAATTGTTTGTTTGTTGGGAATGTTTTGGAATCCCTCAAAACAAGTCTCTGAGTTTGCTTTCTCGCTTGCCTTTAGCCCTTTCTATTTATAATTTTATACATGTTTCTGTATGGCTACCAGGAATGATCTTTCCACAGCATGAAACAATTTGAAGGCATTTTGAAAGGTGGGACTACAGGCACTCCTTCACACAGCTGGTGTCAGTTGTACTTTGCTCTATGCCTTGCAATCTACTTCTGACTATCATTTAGAGAGGAAGTCAGTACAGACCACATAAACTAGAGACCTGGTATGATGGAAGCAATGCTTTGCAAATGTGAAACACAGAGTGCCTTTTTGTTGCAGCATGTTCTATGAAAGCTGTTAACCCTAGTTAACCCTGCTACTGCCTCTGATGATCAGGATTATGAATGCCAGATTAAAGTCCCAGGCAATAACATATCTGAAAAGAAATATCTCAGGTTACCTGCCCAAAAAAGGAGATGGTAATTAGAGCCGAGATATAGCTCTCATTTCAGGTCAGCTCAGAGAACAGCTGCATTAGTGTTTCCTGTCATTTGTTGGAAAGAGACAGCCTCACAGATTTTTATCTTGACTAACATTTGACTCCCACTGAAAAAGAAAGTGTGCTTGAACGACAGTCATTCTGAATCCTGCTTCACTGATACAAGCTGTTTTGCATACCTGTTTCAGCCTTTCATTCCCTTGCTCTTGGGAATCACTGCATTAATCCGAACTTGCTTTACTTTAGCACGAACAGGAACCACAGCTGTTTTAATTCAGGAAAACTACTGAGTTTATTGCCTTTAAACAGCTGAGGTGGGTTAATGCCATTTCTGGATTAGGCCAAAAATAATCACTTTTAATACATTTTTATACTTCCAATTGCAAAAAACCTTGACTTCTGTAGAGGAATACTTGGTTAAATCAGCACTCATATAAATTACATATTAGATATAGAAGATAGTTAAAAAGCTAGGCTCTGTTTAAACCAATCTTCTCCAGCACAAGAATAAATTCACAAATAGAATGGCATGCATGAACCAACACAAGCATTGCTATTAGGACTGACTTGCTAGCTCCAGAACATAGTTCAGTGACCTAAGTGACATGACTGATGAGTTTAAGTTGGCAGCAGTTGTTCAGAATTACAAACAGGAGACCAGTGTTAGTATTCACAAGTTATTGAAGTTCAAAGAGATTTGGAAATAATGATAGTGTTTCTTGTCACAAAAGGATCTTGTAAAATCAGCATTATTCATAAAAGTTTGAGATAATAATAATATATGAATACAAACATGGCATTCAGCCTTTGTGCATGACCTTCATTAAAAAAGAGCAGATATGTAACTATTCAGACCTTTCTTCATTTAATATTTGCTTACAGTATAATAACAGCATTTATCAGTGAATCTTCAGGCAGTTTTGCAAGAATATATTACTAAGCATATTATTTTTTACAATTTGCTTCACTACTGCAAAATTAGTAAGTAAATGTATTACTTTATCCACAGACCTGTATTACTTTATCCATTGACATCTTCTATTACAAAAATTGATGCTATGTGACATGACAAGGCACTCTATCTCCCTGTGTGGCATGGTCCTTAAAATCAGGTTGCTTCATGTTTAAAAAATTGCTGTCAGGTGTGTTAAGATACTCCTTTCACTGGAATTAAACTGATAGTTATGGGAGTTTGGTGAGACACCTGAAGAGTGACAGGAACTGCATCTCTTAAGATTTTTGCTAGAATTTGAAGGCATCAACAATGGGAAAAGTGGAAAATATGTGTCCAAAATTACATTAAGATTCAGTGCTTTAAGTCAAGAGTTATAAGTATGAACATCCAGGCAATGAGAGCACAGAGAACTTCTCATTTAACAGACTCGAAATTTGTACTATGACATTCAGAGTCATAGACATCACATGGCAGAAGACTGCCAGTACCTGTATTCTGAATTTTAACTAATTTCCTGAAAATAGATTTAGCTTAATTTTCTAATTGCTTGCTCATTCTGTTTGCTGACACGAGTATAACATATTTGGAACTGATTTTTTTCCATTTTCATTAGATCAGAACAAATGAAATAAGGAGAGAGATAATTTGAAAGCTTTGGCTTGGTTTGCAGGTTAAGACTTCTATCATTAAAAGGGCTACTCTGTATGCTATTAAGGAGAAGAGCTGTAATTGTACTGAATAATTTAAAGTTAGCTATTTCAATCTCCTGACAGGAGAATCTCATTAAAATATTTGCAATAATAAATGACAATTTTTTTTCAATTTGAGCCTCTTTGTGAGAATAGACTTGGCAATTCACGTACCTATTACATAATTTGCTTCCATTATATACAGTACATTGTGTACTGTTAGCTCCTAGTGAGAATCCTCTTCTAAAAATCAAGCCACTGAGCAGGTCTGTTTGGGAAGTTTTAGCCATCTAATGCAATTAAATGCATATGTCAGATTTTGATCCTAAGATGCAGTTCACTCTTTTCTTCTATTACTGCACTGACATCTCCAAAATTATCTTGGGGGTAATAAAATCAAAACATAAACTTCAATATTCTTGTGTGATGTTGTTGACTTAATGGTTATAAATCAAAATACAGCACAGTCACCATTGATCAAAAGTATTCAATCCATGCACAGTTTTTATTTTCCTATTAAAATTAAAAATTCATCCTAGCATATCTTCAAATAATTCTATGTTGCTGATTATTACCCACTAATAAAGGCTGAAAAGATAAGTGAACCTTAAAACCAAGAACGATTTGTGTGTTGGGACCTGGTTTTGCTACGTAGTGACACTTTTTTCATAGAAAGAATTTGTAAAAGAAATTTTTAGTGTGTGCCATCTTCATTTTATTTAGTTAAGATAAGTATTAGGAGAAAAAAATCAGTAGACTTTTCTGAAAAATTTTTAGTGAAGACAATTTTTTCTCTATGAGGTCACTAAATAATTGCCCCTCCAGGAAGAATTACTGAAAAAATAGTTTTCCAAGGTATAGGTAAATTTCTGTCTAGATGAGACAACAATGTGTCCCAGTAGTAGGAGCAAATATGTANTATTTTTATATACAATTCAAGGAAAAAAGAAATAACTTTAAATTTCAGTCTTGTCCAATGAACCTTTCTGGATTTGAAGTTATTTTGTGCATTCCTGGGTGGCATTTTTGGGTTTTCTTTCATTGAAACAAAATAAAGGTTCTGCTTTACAAATTCCCTGATGTGAACCAAGGCAAAGTAGTAAGATGCAACTGGGGGATTAGCTTCAAATATGCTGATCCAGACTAAAATGCTGAAAAGAAAGCAGCTGTGAAGTATGCATCTCTCGTAGAGTGTTAACATCACCCTACCTATGCTTTCTCAGGCAGGGACCAGACTAGAGGATTGTGTGCTGCAGCGAAAGGCAAAGAGGAGAAAGTAATTGATTCATGTTTCTCTGCTCTTCAGATTTAATCTGTATCAATTAAAGACATCAGAAGAAAATTGCTAGGTAGAGTGGGCTATAATATCATGCCCAAACATAATTTTTAAAGGACAGTGGTAAAATTCCAGTGAGTGTGTAAAACACAACGTGATGTATGGATGCACGTGAGAGTTTCCCTGTAGTAAATGTAAACCTGAATAAAGACAGACTTCATGTTCAGTCACTTGGCATATTCATAATAAGAAGATCCACATTAAGGTTCACACACCTCATGCTATTCCTCACTAGTACAGATACTGACATCCTATTCTAAAGTACTGGCTTAAGGATTCTTAGGAAGACAGTCTAATCATATGTCTCCATAAATACAAATTTTGATAGACTGTGGATTTCCAATTACTTGGAAAAGTAATTTTTGTTCCTTTGGACTATTGAAGTAGTATAGAACTCTAAAGCAAATTTCCATTAAGTCAATATGGTTATTTCCATTACCCTCTTGGAGATTTTACTAGAGAGTGTCTTTTCATGATGGAGAGCAGAGGTATGACAGGTAAATTTAGAAGATAAGTACACTTAATGGCAAGAAGCTTTATTAAAAAATTTTACTCAATTATAGTCATCTGTGTTTCTTCATCATGCTTCTGCATAAAACAATTTAAATCAGCAGTCATCCTGCATCTGGTTAGAGAAATTATTACCTCCACAGCATTCTACAAATGAAAGAGGACTTGGTACAAAGAGAGCTGAGGGCTACAGAATGTACGATTGACATGCTAAATGATGTGCCAAGCTGATTAGATAAATCCTTCTTCAAATAGAACCAGTTATTAAAAAAAAAAATGACAGATGTATATTTTCTGCTGGGATTTATACAACCATCTGGCCTTGCAATTTCCAGATGGAAGTTTCACATTAAGTTCTCAAACTGAGATTCTAAGGTATTTGAAAGATCTGTGTTTTCCTTTATTCAAGTATCTGTGAGATAGATGAAGTGCTCTCAGCACTTCTGGTTGTAGCTGACTAAGGAAAATAGAATTTTTACATAGCATGAAATCTATTACTTTGCCAAATATTCCCTTAATAAATTCATTCTATTAAAAGCTGCTGCATGATTAATGAAAATAGTATCTTCAAAGACATTTGCAGAAAGTCAGAATTTCACAGCTCATAGCAAACTTTAATGAGACAATTAAGCCATTAAAGTACTTTCATTCTTGCATTTGAGTTTGTTTGCTATATTTAACTTTATGCCATAAGGAAGTCTTTCAAACTTGTCTTTTAATGTTTCAGAACAACTTTCTAGAAACGAATATTGTAAAGGGGACATGAACAAATATACCAGGACTAAGGACCTTTAGGATTTAAATTTAGGATGACAGAAGTGCAAATGGAAATAGATAACACCAAGCTAAACAGGCAAAATCTTATGCAAATGTATAATAAAAGATAGGTTAAATATTCTGGAAAGCATATGTGGTCTAAACTAAAATAATACACTGTGGATAAATAATTCCTATGCACAAGTGCAAGTAGTGGGTGGCATCACAGAAACCTCTGAGAAATCACAGAAATCAGGAACCTAATAACCTATCTGAGATTATTGCCCCCTCAGCCTGACCTCACTTGCTGGTTGACTGCTGAAACCAGGGACTCCCTGGTAAAGTAAAGGAAACACACAGAAATATGGAAATGCTTGAGTATCTCTCAGCTCTTCTGGCTGCAGAAGAGGGTTGCAATGGGTGAGGACTGCCTCAGTACTTAGCACAGTGTTCATGTCTCTAACTCCATGACAACTACAAGAGTCATAGAGCTTCCTTCAGCTGCCCTAGTTTGAAGAAAACCATGTGCTTCACCACAAAATCTTCTTCTCTTACTTCTTTGAGCTACAGAAGTTAAAGTATAACATGCTTGATGCTTTCTACTGACTTTTGGCTCCTACTTGAGCTGTAGAACTACTTTCCTTCTTCCTGTCTCTCCCATAGAACATCACTTGGGCCACAGCTCCCTGTGATCCTTGCAATCTGTGTATGGTATTTATTACACCAATCAGTTTGCTTACAGAGTAGCTTCACATTCAGAGTAATAACTCAAACCCAATTTGATTAATTATACTTAGGAGAAAAACACAAATGAGTTATCCCAAAATAAATGGATAAATACATATATGCATACATCTATAAATACATACTAGATAACTCTACCGTATTAAAACCTTGAGGTTTTAATATCCAATCTAGGTCACAGTTTCAAAGCATGGGGCACTGAGATGGGTTAAAACTCATCTGTAGTTCTGCATATATTATATTCCCTCTAACCTGCCAGCAGGGGACAAATTGCTGATTCAGTGTTATACACAATATAATCATGACAGCTGCAAACAACAACAATTATCAACTGGGGTATGTGATAAACAACAGTCTCCATCTAGTTATTGCTTGAAGAAATTCAACCAGGTGTCTGGTTTAAATTGCTAAAAGGAAATAAATACCGAAAGTTCAAATCAGGGTATTTACTTTAGTGGAGAAACTTAAGACACTTTCTCTGTTGGCAAAAATACTTTTTTTTTTTTAAATCTAGAGCCTTTCTTGGTTTTACAATATTGCTGAAAGTAACCTCAGTGCTCAAAACAAGCCTTTTTAATCGGGCACATGATCAAATAACTGATATATTTTTAAATCAAAATCACTTCTTCAAAATTTATTTCACCCTTTTTTGACTATATATCCTGTCACAATATATAATATTAGTATGGGATGTGGTACATGACAATTCTTGCTTGTGAAAAATTTCTTACTTTGGAGTTGGAAATTCCACCTGCTACTTCTGTTCCAGAATATTGCATACCTTTGCAGCAGCTTTACCAGATTTTTAGATCCATCTTTGGAAGGCTGGTGTATATTACATATTCCTGAGGACAGCTTGCTTTTTAAGAGTTGGACTTACTTACTGGATGTTGTCACTATTGTTGTCACAGAACAGTAATCAAATACAGAAAATCCTGAGGTCATGAATAGTCCACCATTCACATAAAAAAATCTGGTCAGCCAATGGTAGGTAAATAATTTTTTAAAAAGAAATTAATTATAGAGGCTGTCTTAGTATTAAACACCACATTGAATGCTGGTAATGAGGCAAACATAAAAACAGAGAATGGAAATATGAGAAAAGCTATTATTTGTTTAAATGTTATTTTTTTTTCCCCACTTACTTGCTAAATTTAATTCTCAGGTTTTATTACCTTAGACATTTACCTTGGATATGATTTTTCCTTACTTTATATTGAAACACATTTTCAAAGTCCAGTTATCACATCTTAATCATCATTAAATTTTGTTATTACTTTCCTAGTTTTGATTTTTAGTAACTAAAAATATTAACATGCAAAAATCTAGAATGAAAGCACCTACCTTCATGGCCTACATTACAATGTTCCATGCCTTCTGTATAAGCATTTTGCTTTATATTTTAAGAACTAAGACTTCACTTGAGAAAGAAAAAGACCAAAATATTTCAATTATCAAGTGTATATACTTATGAAAAGTTTTTAAAATTAGTTTCTTTCCAAATTCTTGGTCACAGCAGTGTGGTAGCAGCACATAACTTCTTGACCTCTTAGATTTAAAAAAATAATATGATGGGGATGGTAAATTCTCAAAAAAATCCTCGTTTTCAGAATGATAAGGCAAAATAGAAAAGACAAAATAAATAAATATCAAAGTAGGAAACCTGATATGCCATTTTTCTCCTGTCTCAGGATCCACTAAATTCTCCTTAATTTCAGATTAAAGTAATAATTTTTAGTAATTTTTTCCTTTCTCCTTTATGTCACATGTTACAGCATAGGAAGAAGGCATGGGAAAGTGAAAGGACACTAATCATTTAAACTGAAGTTTGCTGCTGGTTCTTAGTGTCTTTTGCATAAGGGATTATTTTCATACCCTGTTTACTCCCGTTTCAGATTTTTTTAAAACAGATTCTGACTAGATCAGCAGGAAAATCTCCAGTCCTTGGGCCATAAAATGAAACCTTAAAATAATCACTTATATTCAGCTATATTACTCCTTCTCTGGAGCCAGAACACTGGTCCTCATCTTTCAGATTGTTCACAGCCTGGCTTAGTCAGCAGTTCAGGCACCCTTTATACAGTCACAGTCACTCTGCCAGGATACTTGAAAAGAAAGAGGTTGGTATTTTCTCAACATTTAAGGCGTGCAACTTTTACCTTGAAGGATTTCTGGGCTTGAGGAAGCATAACTAGAAACTTGACATCAAGCAGCAGAATAGAAACATACAGAGGATCTGCTTCTAATGGTCACTGCTGATATGAGGTGACAAATGTTTTAAAGAAAGAAAATTAGAAAACTCTGGATATTTTTTATGTCAATAGCATGCACTGACAAGGGAATTCTGAAAAACTTTCCAATACAGAACAACAGACACAAAATGTCAAATATCATTCAAGACCTGGAGATTAAACTAAAGACTATTAAACTGCCTCATTTACTGACTCGTGGCAAGAAGCCATTTAAGCAATCAGTGCAAAGCTCCTAAATGCTTTCCTTTGAAGTCATGCGATGAAAAAAATTGATAAATGCCATCAGTTAAAGTCAGATTTTAGTCTTGTGTTAAGACTGTCTTTCAATGCTGCACTGTCCTGTCCTACTCTCCCTCTATGCTTTTGTTGGTGCATCAATAAACCAGAAACCCCAATAATACTTTTAATCCACATTTAGCCTGGCCATGCAGACAGTAATGATTCAGTATAAGGAGTATTACGGATGTTTAAATTGTTTAAAATTGCAATTTTCCCCAATTTATCTCTCAGTCTAGTTGTGAAGTTCCTAACCACAATCATAATGGAATCATAAATGTTATTAGAATTATAAAGTATAATTACAATTAAATTAGTGTTCCTTACACAAACCCACAGTATCATGAAGCTAATTACCAGTCTTCATCCTTGAAAAGTTATAACTGAATTACAAAAAGAGACATTAAGACTAGCCCCACTCTTGTGTCAGCAGTTAAGAATTGCACCATAACCATAAGTACAAGCCAAAAAGTGATGCTCAGGATTTGTTACATAAACAAAAATGCACATAAAGTATGTTAGAAACTCAGAACATGATACGATATGAACATGATATCGTGGCATGATATTTTTCTTGAAATGAAAACCTTTTAATTGATAAAATTTCATGGATATTAATGCTCTGTAAATATAAAACTACAGACCTGATTCATGCACAAATATATTTCTCATGTCTTCAGAATTCTTTCTGATATTCTCATATTAGTATTAGAAATGAATGGTAATGTCCTCACTAGGCAGTTTTGCATAGGAACAATAGGAGATCTACATGGGAAAAATATTAGGGATGAAATAGATATATTTTATATCCAAGACTAGGCTACTCTTTAAACAGCTAATACAAACATTTGGTTAATATATGCTTTAAAAACACATAGTGAGGGAAATTTTCCTTTTACAGCCTTAAAAATATTCCTTGCCCAAGAGTAATC
Organism: Urocynchramus pylzowi; assembly: GCA_013397555.1. NCBI lineage: Eukaryota > Metazoa > Chordata > Aves > Passeriformes > Fringillidae > Urocynchramus > Urocynchramus pylzowi. Next base: position 453,112 of record VZRH01001271.1, read on the forward strand.
AGCTGTCACCAAACACAAGCAGTATTTCCTCTTAAAAAAAAAAAAAAGGAAAAGGGAGATAAAAGAACAAACCCAGCCTGTAATTTCCAAACCCAATTTTTCATATGCTCCTTAAAATCATCTAAATTGATATTTGCTTTTCCCTGGTATTAGTATCTGTGCCCTTCAAATTCCCTGAACTGGAAAACCATATTATTAAGAAACACATTTTTAACAAATGAAATATTAAGGTACGATTAGATAAGCTTTCATTCAGCAACTATGACTCACTTCATGCAATCTTTTAATAACATTTCAGCTTGGCCCTGCTGTCCCAAAAATGCTGCTCTGTATGCTCCCTTAAGTCCTCCAGCTCAATAAAAAGCTCTCAAAACTTCAGTTTTATGGTCATTATGAAGCCAGTCCTTCACAGGAGATGTAACTCTCTGAGCATGAAACAGTCCGTGCTAAAGCCACAGTTTTGTTGAGAACATGATACTTTTATGACCAATGTAATTTGATGCTTCAGGGTCTTCCATGGCCAAAAAAAGAAACATTAGACAGCCTGGCTCCTGAATTGAAGGAAGTACAAAGACTGGAAAAACTTGGGATATCACACTTTGAAGTTAAATATTTTCCCCTATAAATTATTGTACATCAAATAAGATAGCCATGCATTTTAATGGTGTAACCTTTTGCAATATTAAGATCTATTCAATTAGAAAAAGGTTACGTGAAATAAAGAACATAAGAAGCAATAGTGAAATGGAGGTCAGGCCTTAAAAGTCTTTAATACACAGGTAACCTTCATTTTATCTACTTGCTTTAATGGTTTTTCAAAAACTTGAGAAATTCACAAGCAGCTTTTTTTTTTCCTGTCACCACATTTTATTTGTAAAGACAGATGGAAAGATGTTTTTTTAAAAATTTATACCACATCCAAAATATCACAGATAAGAAATGCTAAGCACTGATGCAGTTTTGCATGTGGGAGAGCTGTATGTTGCAGTCTCTCAGGCTGATCTGATGATTCTGTGATGACAAGATAGTGATTAGGGTTTCAGCTGAGATGGAAGCCTTTTCCTCTCTTTTAGTGGAGTTGTTTACCTTATAAAACCAATTTTGGTTTCAGGTCTTCCAAGGTATCTAGAGGATGGATGATAGGTTTGCTTGATTGTTTTGACAAGAGCAGTAAGTTCATTTGGCTTGTGCACTGACAAAAGTGTCAGTTTTCCTCAAGTATTACTGGCAGTCCCTGCAGCACACACGAAGGTGAATGAGCAGTTCAACAGACTGATCTACCTCACATGAAAGTTCATGGAAAGGCTGAAGATAACTTTACTTCTCTTGATTTGAATTATTATTTGCGAATCCATAGTAACGTTTTTTTTCCTACAAATATCCCATCAAAGTGCTTCTCACAAGTGTATTCCTAGCAACACAAATATAACCCTAGGAACAACTTGCACAACACCCTTGATAATTATTTCAGAATGACTTGGACCTTATATTCTCCATTTCTTTGGCAAGTCTTCTGAACTAAAGAACCAATCTTCACTTTTGTAACAAGTTCGCTTTAAAATTATTATTTTTTTTTTCGTCTAGAGCAAGATATTTTCAGTGCTTTATTCTGAGACAGAGGTCTTCAATTTTTAGTACAGTAAATCTCAACTAAAAATTTGGAATGCATTTCAGCAACCATTTTTATTATACAGCCAAAACATTCTTCTTTCATTACTAAAAAAAGATACATTTAGAAGTTAATATTAAAACTGATATTAAAATATAATAGCAAAGGAAACTGGATAGTGAAGAGGAAAGTCAAGAACCAAACCCGTCACCAATACTTAAAATCATGCATATTTATGTGCATCTGGCTAAAATTATGTTATTTTCCCTTAATTAAATAAATTATTAATTTTCCCCCCTTTTTTATTGATATATTGTAAGGGTAAAGATGGTTATGCATGTATTTTAAATGACACAAAACAAAAGACAACAGCAAATTAAATAGGAAGCCTAAAGGGTCACAGAAAGGAACACAGAAATAAGAAAGAATACGAAAACAGAACACTTACAGAAAATAAGCAAGTAAAATGTGTAAATGTCAGATGGAGAGAATAATAGAAAGGGTTTAGGAACTTAAGGAAAGATGGAGAAGAAAGTATTTACCCAGGATTAAATAAGTATTTTTGTTTCACTTGCTTGGCCAAAAAAATTCTTAAGCAAATTAATTGAAAGAAGGAAGAATATTGTGTGATTCATATCTCAGAGAAACTTTTCACTGCTATAATTTTTTTTTAAATTGAATTTCATTTAACCAGTGGAGTTTGGGGTTGATCAGCATTTGACCAAAGCTAAAAGCAACTGTTTAAAATGTATGAGTAATTCCCATAATTTAATTATGGATTGTAACCTTTGTGATTGCCCATGATTTTCATGCCACACTCAACAAAGCTTTTGGGTAGCCAGTGAGTGAATTAGATAAGCTGCATCCCAACACAAGCTTTCTTATGATACTTATTGACATTGTCTCCAATCCCAGGTGGAGATCATTTTCAGGAGATAGATTTCAAGGATTTCCCTTACTATGTATTTCTGGTTTTGAAGCCACAGCCTATGCAGTATGGTCAGTCTCCACTGCTCTTTCCCTCTGTAGTCTGCTGTACCAAAGCAAGTTAACACAACAGCACTTTCATGTTCCCTGAAAAATTGCCAAGAAGCGTAACCATGGGAAAACATGGGGGAAAAATTCCTCTGTTAAAGGCTTTTGGAGGTTTACCTGAAAACCCATCCCTAATTTCAGTCAATCATGTGTATAGCCAATAGACTGGCAGCCCACAGAAGCAACTTTGAGGACTTAGTCAAATATTCCACTATGTAGCATCAGCAGCATTTGTTCAACTCCTTTGCAGTGTCAATACATTCAAAGAGAATCTTGAGTAACTCCCTATCTTAATTAATGACCAGACAAAGCCATTGACTAATCACTAGAAAAAAACATAAGCTTTTTCTTATCTTAAAAGCCTTACTGCTGATCCAGAAATGGCCAAAATCTTATGAAGAAATTACTGGTAATCCACACAAAAAAAAAAAAAAATTGTACATACAGTTATCACTGTTATGCTAGTATCTGTCTTGCCTGGAAATACCCAGAATTCTCTAATAGGTCATATTATTTCAGCTCACAAACAAATTATTCTGTCCCCTTTGGTTCTTTTAAAATAAATTGAAGAATAATACTGGAACAAATCCAATGAAAAGATGGAGGGTTGTTAAGGAGTGCATTTTTAATTTAATTTTGACAAAGCTTAACCTGCAGCTTTTAAACATGGAAGGCAAATGTTCTTTGAATTCAGTTCCAACTGAAGGACAATAAAGTCAAAATGAATAACACAGAATAAGATCTTTCTTAACAGCAAATCTTTAGTAATTCCTATTGTCAATTTTTACAGAAATACTTGAAAACAACTTTTCACACTTATTCTTCAAACAAAATTTGAGAAATATGGGTGTTTATCCTTCATAGTAAAAAGTACAAAATAAAGTAGGCACAACTCAAATAATATTTTAAGCAAGGTCCAAGAATGAGGAAATACTAAATACAGAAATAGAGAAACATATAAGCATTAGTTTTTTATAGAGAGACAGATTTAAATTTTATTAACAGAATTTTGTTAACAATTTACTACATTTCTAAAATCACGTGATGGTAACATCAGAAGAAAGAAATTACTTTTTCATTCAGTGCCAGCTCCCACTTATATTCTGTCACTAGCTTTTTTCCTCACATTTTAGTACTCACAAAAATGTTTTTATTTTTTATTCTAAAGCAGTTGGAATTTTCCGCATTGCTACTATCCCAACATTGCATGCATTAGGGGAAGGTTTAACATACTGTAAAGACTTGAAAGATGAGCTTAACCTGGCAGTGTCATATTTAGCCCTGTCCCTTCTCATCCATCACCTGACTTCACAGACTGCCTGTGTGATGGAAGAAGGGCTGTGTGCAGGGATGTGCAGATCTGTACCCAGCAGAGCTGGATCATCTGGTGGTGTGGCTTAACCCCAGCCAGCAGGAAAGCTCACTCCTTGCTGGCAGCATCAGGGAGAGAGTAGGAAGGGTAAAAGGAAGAGAACTGTGGGTTGAGATAAAAGCAGTTTAATATAGAAAGCAAGAGTGATGATGAACACAAGCAAAAACAAGGAATTAATTTCACTGCTTCCCATGGGCAGGCCGCTGTTCAGCCATCTCCAGGAGAGCAGGGCCCCATCACAAGTTACTTAGGAAGACAAATACCATCACGTCAAATGTCCCCCCTTCCTCTTTCGTTCTCCCACTTTAAATATTGAGCATGATTCCATGTGCTCGAGAATATCCCTTTGGTCAGTTTGGGTCACCTGTCCTGGCTGTGTCTTCTCCCAGTCTCCCATGCACCTACAAGTCCCTTGTCCACATGGCAGTACAAAAAGCAGAAAAGGCCTCAGCTCTGTGTTAGCAATGTTCAACAATAAAAAAAACCCCATAAATTTTGCAGTTAAGAAAGCTGAGAAACAGTCAAAGAAACATTAAACTACCTCAAATCCTGCTTACAGATTTAAACTTTCAAAACACTCAAAAAAGTCAGACATGAAGCTCAGCACCACTAGAACTGTGAGGATGGGTACCCTAGCTGAAGCTAGCTCAAGTTGAACTAATAATTGTAAAGTAAAATGAAAACATGCTTTTAGATCTTAAAATTAGAAATCTTTCTGCAACATATGGAAGACAATTTTTTTGTTTTTAATTTATTCACAGATTATTTAATTCAGTGAAGTAGAATTAATGCAAGAAAAAAGCTATGCTTATAAATACATTTCATTGATTATCATGATAGCTATTTTCATCCTTTTTACCACCAGAAATCAGTTTACAAAATGTCACATATAATTCTTTTTCAGAAAACATCACCATATTTCTTCACACCTTGTTTTTCTGACAAAACTGGTTTCTTTTGCCAAAGAGTCAGAAATAGTATTAGATACATTTGCTTCCTTGAGTTTATGGATAGGTGAAGACAACCATTTGATAAAAAAAAAAAAGCTAATTTTTCAGTCCCTCCAAACCAACATGCAGCAACAGTACAGAACCTCTTTAGCCTGTTGATTTACTAATCATGAGACCACGATAAGGAAGGAGTAACATGGGAAATTCATGAGTACTAAAATTGTGTCTTCTGGCTTTTGTTAGTATCAGATATTGAAATCACAAAAATCAAAACAAAACAAATAAAAATAACCACACAAAAAACCGCTTCCCTTAAAAATAACAAAAACCCCCAAGCAACAATAAAAAACCCCCCATACCTGCCACACACACACAAAAACTCAAACCCACCCTCTGAATGGCTGCAGCTAAGCACTGACTGCTAAGAGAAAAATAGTATTTTGGCAATACTATGAAAGTATCATTCTTTAAGTTCCAGAAAGATACAGGAACCAACCAGAAAAAACCTGCAATTTCTCTGAGCAAAGATAAAACAAATTCTTAGTGTGGAAGCAAATTTCTTCTTACAGAGTTAATTGCACGCCAAACCTGCTGGATGACATAAAGATTGGATGAATCAAAATAGTTATAATCTGTTTCTCTGTCTTGTGATAATGAAAAAAAAAAAATTACACTTTGAACAATTTCTTCCTTTTAAAAGTTTCAATTTTTTGCGAAGAATTACACTTCTGCATTCTTAAACACCATCATGTCTCAGAAAAATAAGAAAACTTCAAAATCTCCCATTGATAGATAATGAATATCTGGTATAAAAGTCCCAGAAGAATTCTCATGGGGATGGTAAAGAATTTTTATTACCTTATTTCAATAATTCAGATTAGGTTATTCATGGTAGACTGTTGTCAGCATGTTTCATTATTTTATTTTATTGTTGTTTCATAATTTTCCTGAAACAAATTCTCCATCTTTCCAGAGGACTTTTATCTGTTTTGCACATAACACTAAAACCTCAGTGCAATGTAATACACAGCAATTTTGATATCAGCTAAGGGAATCAATTCAAGGTGTTAATACACAAAAAAACCCAAAAAACCAAAAGAACCAACCAACAAACAAACAAACAAACAAAACCAAAAAACCACAAGCCACTCAAAAGTTCCAGAAAACTTTGTTTTACTTGTTTTTGGGATTTTTTGGCTTTTTTTGGAGAAAGCAATGTGTTTCTTATGGAGTAGGCATAATTGATAAGGCTTTGAACACAGCAGGTTTCTGCTTTGCTGAAACTGAGGAAACTGCATGCAAGAGACAGAGAAAATTATTTCTGGATATAAGACATCGGAAACAACCAAAATTAAGGCAATCTTAGATACTTCTATAATCATTAGGAGAAACTCAACACCCTAGGAGATCAAACAAATAGTAAATATGTGAAATCTGTCAAAACACATGTTCTCTCTCTGTTACTTTTAGCTCCTTTGTAATATCAAAGAAGTATAACTGTGCAGTACAGTGTAAAAAATTAAATGTGATAAAAGTAGCCTTTGCTTATTTTTTTAGGAGGATTTTTTTAGGATATGCCAAATCTATCAAGTTCATTTACAAACGTTATGAAAAATGCAGGTATAAACCATTATGGAAAATGCAACAAAAAGTATCTAAAAAATCTGAGTGGTCATCTGATATCACCATCACTCTGACATCCAAGAAAACATACAAGCATCTCTGGCTGAGCCAAACCAATGATCCATCACACTTTGTGCTGTGTTTCAAATAATGGGTAGTAGACCTTGTCTGAAAAAAAAGAACTGTAAAGTTACTACCCCAGATTAAAAACTTCTACAATTTGCAGCTCAGAGGCTTCCTGACACAGATTTGTATTCCATAGCATGATTTGATTTCTCTGCCATGAACAAATTCAGCTATTCTGTGGTGCCTGGAAAAATTTTGAGCTCCCATTCATTCTATTGCAAGAACTCCTACAGCATAATTATAGACTAGCATATTTATTTATTACTTACACAGGAGCTGTTACAAATTCAGCTATCTTTTAGAAAGCACATGACTTAATAACTTTGTCACCTTACTCTTCACCCACTTGCAGACCGTTTACGTATACGTTAAAAAGCACAAGTGTCAGGCAATGTGCCAGCGACTTTTTCCCCCTGAGAATGAAGAAAAAATATTTATATTCTTTGTTTTCCTTTGTTTTGTTTTGTTTTGTTGGTTTTTGGTTTTGTTTTGGGGTTTTTTCTGTTTGTGTGAAATTGTTCCTGTTTACCTTCCGGTTTCCCTGAGACACTTTGAAGGGAAAACCTTCTTTAATGTATTTTGGAAATACAAGCAGCCTACACTGAAATATACATATATCTTACAAACTATGAAATACTTTCTTCACACATATCTGTGCACCATGGAGACTTATTATTAAACCACAAGAAATGTAGTTCTGAGGACATCCAAAAGCAAATCATATGAAATAAAAGCACAATACAGTGCAAACCAAAGCCATGAGAAGCATATGGTGATTTCCCTTTGATTCCTTTAGTCATTAACTTATTTGTTAGGAAGCAGCTTGCAGGACTGAATGAACAAAGAGATCAGCACACATGGTGAGATTATTAATGCACATTCAGAAAAGTGTCCAGTACAATCCAGTCCCTTACATCCTACTACAAAATTGTCTCATGTTTGGAACCTTATCATAGCAGTGATCTTTGAATGAAACAAAAACTAATCTGTTTTCTAATATATAAATTATGAAGACACAATTAAGGATAATCTTTCCCTGAAGTCTGTCTTCTAAAATACAAAACTCTCTTCGCAAGTGAAAGAGTTTTGTATTTTAGAACTTGGGAAGAGAAAGAAAATACAGTTTATACACTTCTATATGCAGTATGCTAAGACATATTTGTTGACTCAGAAAAGAACTGATATAAGTGTAGTACAAATAATAGCAATATCACCTTTTGCTCTACAGTAATTAATGCCAGTGTTATTTTTTTATTGTGTAATATGCATTTGTATATTACCTGCTTCTTTTATCCCTGTGAGCTTTAAGAAGGTATGACATCAGTTTGCTTATTAATTAATTGATTGTAAAACACCTTTCCAACTTGCCTTTAATGTTAAATTTTGTTCTTCAGAGAAGATTTTCCAGGTACTCATCCCCTGAATATTGCAGTTCCGAATTATCTAAAAAAATTTATGTATTATTATATTTAGATTTTTCAACAGAACCATGCCTATTTTCAACTATGTTAGAAAAATGTCATGACTTGATTTTATGCCTGTAGGAGTTCTATTAGATGACTGTGTTAGCAATTTGACATTTACATCAAAAGTTGTTTACTTGCAAAGGAGTACATGTCTGTCTATCTGGTATAATAATATAAGGATCTGAAGACAGATGCAAACTCATTTTACGTGACTTTAGCCATCAAAATTACTGCCCCCCACCAGACAAAAACAGCTATTTTAATACAATTTAACAGAGATTTATTTTTCTGACAACTAGCAACTAATTTTGTAACAGCTGACTCTCATGATTATTTTCAATTCTTCTGTTACTTTTATATTTTTCCATATTGACACCAGATGTAGAATTAGTAAAGACTAATGAACATTCAGTTTGAAGTATTGATCTCCACAAACAAGCAAATTCTAAGAAATCCTAATTCTGTTTAATATTACCTCTTGAAAAACTCAAGTGGAGTTTGTGGAAGATTATTCAAGCTGAGACAGTGTCAAAGACTATGTCTGCACCTTCTTTTGCAGGCATTGTGATTTCATATTGATGTTACTGGGTTTAAACGTTTGTTGTTAAATGTACACAGGTCCTATTCACATGAATTTTACAGGGACTATTATTTTTCCTGAATTAAGTCATACTTTTCCTGGTACTTAATAATATATTATATATTAAGGAGAGGAGCACATAAGATGTAGGTTTGCAGCATGCTAGACACACACACATATCTTCCATTTTTTTTGCCCTCAGAATATACATAGGCACTTCCTGATTTTCAGAACTGGAATGACAGCCCATAAATAAAACTAAAAACAAAAATAAAGCCCATTTTACCAAAATCTTTCTATTCTTTCATAGAAGATATTTCATATTAAAATTAATAAAATTCATATTAAGCCAGTCCAAATCCTATGCTGAACAAAACATCAGTTGCAAAGGGTTTGTCAGATTTCAAGGGAAGTGTTGAAAAAAAAGGCTAGCCTGACTTTTTCAGCAGACAAAGAAATGCAGTGTGTGTATCAATCATCTCAATTATCACTGTAGTTAATTCCTGTACCCCAATGCTTTATTCAGATTTACCGAAAAGAAAAAGAAAACATTTTTTATGTGAATGTCATCTCTTAGGACTTTCAGGCACCCTTTTGTAAATACCAATTATCTTATTATGAGCCAAACAGAATAACCAAGTGCAAGTCATGAACTAATGTAAATTTCAATGTTTTTTTCAAAAGTATGACAAAAAAAAATATAACAACAGAGGCATACTTTTTGCAGTGACCAAATGACCAAGACAAATTTAAATAAGATAGAGGAAAATGAGAGAAATTACACATTTTATGAGAGTATCATTCCAATCAAATTACCATAATTGTATCTATAAGATTTATTATTACCTGAGTTTAGTCTCCTCAAAATCACGAAGTCCTAGGTAAATTTGAGAGAATAATTGAGACCTGACAGTGGTCAGGTCAAAGTCTGAGACTCTTAAAGCTGACAAAACAAAAATTAAACTCTCATAAAATAGCTTGATGCCAATCACACATGACAGGGAATCTCTGCAACTATTGAAAGGGAGAAAGCTTTGGACTACCTCCTGTGAATTTGATTTGTATGTTATATGTATCAAGATGGATGGCTGGTTTCCTCATCCTCCTAAAGCATTTTTATTTTAATTCTTCTAGTCAAATTTGTGTTTTGGACATATAAACTCTAGCTTCTTGATCTACTACTGTTAGAAACCTGATAATTTTCTTTGTCCCCACATGACCATGGTTTAAATTCTTCATACCCCTTGATATTTATTCTAGATCAGAAGTTTTTAAGTGTCCCTTATCATCACAGCAGATTTGTGGATAAAATATCTAGTGGTGCATTAAATGAATTACAAACTTTATACCATTAATAAAATTTATTCCACTTGATTTAAATATGAAAATTACCATAGTAATGTTCATATTTAATTGAATAGTTAAGCCATAAGTTCATCTAAATGTATATCCCATAAACAGTACTCTTGTAAAAGATTCATCAGAGGTAGAAATCTCTTTTATGAATTTTGGTGTATCAGTAGGATTTTTCCCACTGCTACTTGTAAAAATGATTATGTGCTATCATGGTAAGCACGGTTCCATGGAAACATGGCAAGAGAAAATGTGAGAAATGTGTATGCATTGATATATCTCAGATATCTCTGACACTTTCACAAGTTTAAAAGTATAACTTATACCAAAGATCAGGACAAGTTTACCCACTAGTAAAAGACATGAAAATCCAAAACGCTCTTGCAGTAACTACTACAAATGAAGAATTTAAAACCAAATCAGCCTACAACCTTTTTTGCCTAGACTTGGGCATTGGAATGGACTACATGACCTCTGGATTTTCCTTCTAGTCTAAAGTATATTAGGTTTCTATACAAAAAAAGAATTACTTTCCAAGATATTTATATTAAATGACACACCCATACTTATCAGGCTGAAGCAGCCCATGGTCAACCTGCCCTCAGTGCTTGCAACTCCCTCCATACACCTAAATATGTTGCTCTTTGTCAAATGCTACACACTGTGTGCATGGGACACAGGAGAAAAATCAGTAAGCAAGAGACAACAAGATTTAAATCTCTACTATGGATAGAAACAGATTTTAGAAAAGAATATAGGTTTTTAAGAAGTTGCTGACTATATATTTTTATGTGCCTGAGATTTTGGGGTACCTTCCTGATATTTGTTCTAGGCAGTGTCTCTCTTCTCCTTTGCAATGGAATTCTCTACAATATAAATACAGGCTACTAAAAAAAACCACAATAAAGTAAAATAATAATATTTAAAGTAAAAGAATAATGTTTGTAAAATCCACCTAAAAGATAAGAAGGTCATCTATTAGTTTGGGGTTGCACATTCAGCTGTGAGATTACTCTCACCTTCACCTTCCTCAAACATCTGAGAAAACAACTCATACTTCCATACTTTTCCAGATCCTACTGGTTCCCCAAGCAATGTGTAAGATTTCAGTAGGCAGCACCATACATCATCTATCACGTGGAAGTCAGGTTTGTATAGCATTCTGAAGGTCTGAGGAAAAAAAAACATGATAAACTATATTTGTAGATCATTCTGTATTTAATGGTTTGGAAGGCTATATATGAAAGGTCTCATTCTCAAAAATGTTTATTTAATACATGGTAAATTATGGTTTTACCACTTCCACAATATTTTTTTTTGAGAAATAAAAGGTCAGTTTAGCATCATTATTAAGGAAAAACAGCAGAGACTTTATGGATTTTTTTGATTGCTCTTATTAATGTCAGGTTCAAAATGGGTAGCATTCATAATTAGCTCTTACTGACTAAAAGGATCCAGTTCAAGAAAGAAGAAACTGAAAGGCTATTCAACCTGATGAATTGCAAAATCAGCCTTCCATCCCTGGAAAAAATAAACCAGCTTATTTTTACAGACCACACTGTTTAGCAAATGATGGATTTTTAAGCACTGTGTGCACTGTGTGCACTGCATGCTTCAATATTTGTGATACAGCACTCTGCCATTTGACAAAGCTTATGTGTTTTATTGCTGCATGACATCTTGGAGAGATCACCACCTGTGGTGAACAGTAAAAGATGTTCTAGATGTAGAACAACATAATAAAAATATTTGCTTTCACTTAGGGTATTCCATCCACTTAGCCTCTCACAAAAAAAAAAAAAAAAAAAAAAAAAAAAAAAAAAAGGAATCCTTACAGAAAAGGAGAAAGAAAGAAGTGCACAAGACATGGACCATTTGCAGAATCAGTGATGTAGAGTACATGTGAAGAGTTTATATTTTCTGAGTCCTGGTGGGCTTCTTATTAAACTGTTCTTCAGTCATACTGAAAATATGGCAGCAAATCTAATTATTAATGGAAGAAATTAGAATCTGCATTATAAAAGTGTAACCAGATCTTATTGCAAATCCATCTCTTTTTTCAGAATTGCATGGAGATTTCAAGTAGCCTTACCTTCCAGAAGAGAAGAAAGTTTGCTAACTTTTAAAATAATACACATATAAGAAATTAGGTACAAAAGAATTTATTAAACAAATAATTCTAGTTATATAATCATTCTGTGATTAGTTCCACTACTCACACTTAAAAGGCACATGATTTAAAATCTAATGTTCAACATATTAACTTGCTTATTACTTACATATTCTTTTGGAAAACAATGCTCCACCCCAGGATTTATTTACTTATCTAAACTAAAATCATTATACTTTTTTTTTTTTTTTTTAATGCATATGAGTAACATTTGTCTTCTGTATAAGAAGAAATTGACCCTTTCCTTCCTTAGTGCTTCGTGATATAGCAGAGACAGCCTGAATGGATAAGTAAAGCCTTTCAACAATGTAACTGAGTCAAAGAATTCCAGGTACTGCAATGTTTAGGCAAAAACTATGTAACCATTACTGAATACAGCACATCTTTATGTCTTTATGAAGAAAAAATATGAAATAAAACATACACAATTTAAGTGTCTCAACTACATTAATCATATGCAGCAATGTATTAACATAATCAGTAATGTATTATTTATACATATACATACAATACTTTCTCTTATTTTCCTAACACAAATTTTATGCATGGAACATGACCTTAGGTAAATTTGATTTAATTTTTTTTTTTTTTTTTTACAGGCATTCACAAACTGGCCTTTGGGCTGCACTATAAAATGTGGAAAAAAAGCCTTAATGCTTAATGGAACTAAAATTAAAGCATTGTCAGGTTTTAGTTCCTCTTCTTTGCTTTCAAGTGAATTTCATATCACAATTTTATGGCAGCTATAATTGAAAAGTATATATACATATATGAACACTAAAGTATTAAGCACCTTAAAATCACTAAAACCAAAAGAAGCTTTTTATGACAGTGTTGAGGCCTTTTCAAAAGGAAAAAGATGAGCAGAATGATGCTTTGTTTCTGCTTTACTTAGATAAGAGAACTTTGACTCCTTGTCAGGATGTAGAAACCATATATTTATATCAGCCATGAACACAAAAGTGTTCCTTCTCCTACATTTTAAAAAACCAATCTATTTCCCATACAAACTTGTCAAAAAAATCAGCCAAAGAAACATTCAGAAGGCAAGATTTTGATGCATGATGGCAGAGGAAGGAATATGGAGGACCAAAAGGGTTGAAGCCAATCCTCCTCAAATGTAATAATCTCAAATTTTAGCTCATCCTAAATCTAATGGCTAATCCTGCTTGTTTAAGAAGAAAGTCACAAAGACTAAATAGGGAAGTACAAGGATAAATGCAATACAGCTGGCTGAAGCTGGGTTTAACATTCTGCAGATTGGAAGCTTTGAAAAATGTTTTCTCTTTTGTACCAGACCAAGTTTGCCTTGTCATAAAAAAGCTCATTCTGCAAGAAGAAGCTTTTTAAAAAGGTCAAGATGAACAAGCAGATTAAAGAAGGAATAAATAATCATGGTGGAAAACAGCTAATAATAAGACCACATACTACATGCTTTGTCATTGTAGCTACAAGCTTCATTCCCCCCAGCAAACAATGAATTATAAATTACCTCATTGAATAGAACATTCACCCTCATCTATATGCTAATATTCAGAAGTAAATATGCACAGAAATAAGTGCACGTTTACAACCATAATAATGAATTAAAAGCAAAAGAACTCTAAACCTACTTCTCCAAGTCTTAATGGTGTTGAACAAAACAATGATTTATAGGGCTGAAAAATTAAAGTCTCCTCTATAATTCTCAGAAGATAGACAGAATGACTGAAACAGAATCTGTGCTGTTAATCTTCCCTGTCATACATATAATGTATGATAACACCTACATTAAATTTACTAATGGTTTAGTTTTTTTCCTTTTTGTCTAATGCACTGGGTGCTTATTTGAGGCTATATATTCATTTCAAAACATTGCAACATTTTGTCTAAGTATGTATAAAACTGAGTATTCCTTTGATCTCATAGCTTTTAAAATGATCGTATTAGCAAAAATACTTTCAGAAAATATGGGAAATTATTGAATCCACCATGTGTGAATAAACATTTTTCAAAGACATTTCTTCTAAGTTTTTCAAAAAATCATTTTTCTCCAAATAAACAGTGCATCCAACTTGTGGATGTCTTCAATGTATCTTGAAAGATTCATTCTAACAATTCAAAGTTATGCTTACTGACTGCACAGATAAGTAACCAGCATATGTCAGTACCTGTCTGCTAAATATGGCTTCACAAATAAAGCAATAAAACACTTCACTGGATATGATGCTGAAATACTTTAATGTGATTTTTAAAAACTACTTTAGGTTTCTATAAGTTTTCCCTTAGGATGATCTTTGATGCTATGGGTAATGGCTGTTCCTAACATGCAGGTTTTCATGCCTTGACAACAGTGAAATACTTTTAAATTTTGAGTCCTTTTAACCTGAATTTCCTGGTATTTGATTTCAGGAACAGTAGAAAAATCTTATGGTGTTTTATACCTGGGGTATCAATGTAAAATTCTTTTCATATTTGTGTTTTTTCTTTGCCAATGTGCAATGGACACCATCTAGTAATCACATTTAATGCCTTAGGAATCTATAGCAAAACCTTTACAAAGTTAATGGCTACAAGATTGAATTTATATACTTTAATGGGGGTCTCATATGTCTGTCAACAGAAACAGTACAGAAAGATTCAGATAATATGTAAAGACTTAACTAATTGGAGAATATTCACTATTTATAATTCTTCCCTTACAAAAGCTATCCTATAAAACAAATTACTGTTAATAATGGTATCACAAACAAAAGACCCTAATTTTGTTCAGGAGGAGTTCCTTAACAGCAACATATCAAGTGTAATGAGACTCTTCTCTAAGGTCCTAAGCAGCAAACCTGTCATTGAATATTATGGCAGTACACGATCTAGAAAATTAAGTTGAACTATATAAAACATGTATAAAAACCTTTTTCCTATTGAAAGAAAAAAGAAGAGACTAAAATCTTTCTCTTGTTACTAGCCAGTTAGTATTCCCAGGAAACTGTGTGTTAACTAGGAAAATACTGGAAATTGAAATGACCTTTAAATTAGAGAGTGGCATTTATATCCTGGTGATAACTTGCCTTTTTCATATCTCCTTCAGTTTAAAGTAGCACAAGTATATCTCTCAGTCTGACAAAATTTATAGCATCACTTGGAAGAAAAAAGCATTTCCACTGGTAATTCTTGTTAAGAATTACCATAACTTTTATATTCATCATATAAATAAAGATTTATAGTCTGATTAAAATCAGGCACAGCAATATCCTCCTTGCCATTCTTTGTAAAGATGCATAATGGGAATAAATTCTGATTTACAATATTAATTATTCTATGTCATAAAAATCAGTGTCTGCCTCACACACTGATACGGACTTTTCAATAAGAAATCTTCTTCTTTTTATTTATCACTTCTCAGCCTACAGTGGGGATTTTTTTAGGCTTTTGCTTCAGTTAAAGAAGCAAAATAAAGTAGTATCATAGACACAGAGACAAAGAATCTGGTAAAATAACAAAAACCACTCAAACTGTAATATTTTAAAAGATGCAATCTGCTTTAGAAGGAAATAAAAGCTGTTTCTTTCACACCAGTTGGTTCATTAATGATACAGCTCAAAAAAATTAAAACCACAACACTTAACAAGTGAGAAAGAAACCATAAAGTAAGTTGAAGGACAAGCAGATGGTGACTTCTACCATATTGTTTTGAAACTGGAAAACTACGCTGTAGATTCTAATGATGCCAATGCTATGTATGCTATAATTACCTTTAATCAAGGCAAAGGAGCTCTAAATTTGGTTAACAGGTTAATAGGTGGAAATATTAAGTTTAACAATCTGGGATAAATTTTTGTCTCAAAAATAACAGTTTGAAATACTGGATGAGGGTCAGAGATGGTTAGATCTAAGTTAGTCTTTACAGAAGAGGCATCTGAAATAGTTGGTTCCTCAAGAAATCCTGTGTTGGATACACCTATTAGACACTCCAGAGTAATGAAATGGAAAAATGTCAGACTAGGGAACATTTAAACAAGCCAAACACATACAAATCTGTGGGAAGTATTCCTAAGTGTTCATGTCTCTGCAGGTCCATACAACTATCTTTGAAAGCCCACGATGCCCAAAAGAGTTTCCTGAGGACTGGGAAAAGCCAATGTCCCTCCTATCTTCAAAAAGGGCAAGATGGAAGATCCAAGGATCTACAGGCCAATCAGCCTCACATTTACCTTCCAGAAGGTGATGAAGCAAATAATCCTGGAAACTATTCCTGTGCATATCAACAAGAAGTTGATTTGGTGTATTCACCATAGATAATAGAATTATTATGCCTGATGGCCTTCAACAAAAAACATTATTCATTTGGTGGGTGAGGGAAGAGAAGTTGATTTTGTGCATCTTGATTTTAGCAAGGCTTTCAATGCTTCCACAACATCTTCATTGAAACACTGATGGATGTGTAGACCAGATGAGTGGTCAGTGATGTGGACTTAATACTACCTGAACTTCTGGGTTCAAAGTATTATGGTCAAAGTCATGAAGTCCAGCTGGAGTTCAGACACTGGTTTGGCATCCCAGGAATGAAAACTTGATTCAATACAATTTAACCTCTTCATTTATGACCTGGATGAAAGGACAGAGTGCACCCTCACCAAGTTTGAAGGTGGTACAAAACTGTAAGGAGTGGTCAGTAGACCAGATGGCCATCCCATATCCAGGCTGGGAGCCAAATGGCTGGAAACCAACTTTATAGAAAGGCTCTGGGGGTCTTTGTGGACACCAATTTGAACATGAGCAAGCAGTGTGACTTCAAAGCAAATAAGAGTAACAAGATTCTGTGTTGCATTAGGAAGATTGTGGCCAGAGAGTCAGAGAAAATAATCCTTCCCCTCCCCTTGGCACTAAGCCCACATCTGAAGTATTCTTTTCAGTTCTGGGCTCCTCACTACAAGAAAGACACAGACTTACTGAACTAAATGACTTACTAACTTACTGAACAGCAAACGGACACAGAGATGATTAAGGCACTGGAGCACCTATCATGTGAGGAATGGCTGAGAGAGCTGAGACAAGAGAAAATTCAGGGAGATTTACCAATGTGTATAAAAACTAATGAGAAATGTACCAGAGAAGATAGAGCTGTGTGTTCTGTACCCAACCTGGTCCTCAGGCTTCTACGACGGGTTGACCTTGGCTGGAAGCCAGGTGACCACCAAACCACTCTACCATTCCCCTTCCCAGCTGGCCAGAGGAAGGAAAACAACTTGTAGGTTGAGATAAGCCAGTTTACTAATGCAAAAGCAAAATTTGGTGCATTTAGAAGCAAAGAGGAAAAAAAAAGTTTATTCTCTACTTCCCACCAGCAAGGGGTGTTCTGCCACTTACCAGGAAGCAGAACTTCAGCACATGAAGAAGTTGCTCTGGAGGGCAAACATTGTGAACAAAAAATGCTCCTCATTCTTCCTTCCTCCCTTAACTTTTACATCTGGGATGATATCATCTGGTATGGAATATCTGTTTGGTTAATTTGGGCCAGCTGGCCTAGCTGTGTCCCCTGCCAGCACCTTGCCCACTCCCAGCTCCTTGGCAGGGGGGAAATATCAAGAGACCGTGCTGATCCATCTCAACCAGCCCCCATACAGCTTCCCTTATCTGTCACTGTCAGAGAGAAGACTCAGGGATGGACAGATGTTTGGGCTAACTGACTGCAGGTAACCCAATATTCTTTTAGTGACACCAAGGAAGGACCAGTTTATTTTCCTGCTTTGGTTAGATGTTTATAATGTTCATTCGATGGTTAAGACAGTGGTGGCTAACACTGTTCTAACAGCAAGAGGATAAATAAGAGCTCCAGCTTCACAATATGTACATGTTGATCTCAATTCCTGGGTTAGTCATGTATTCTCCTCCTCCAAAATGTCAAAGATACTGCACCAGAATGTTGCCCTACCAGTATTAACTGCAAGGATAATGGGAGAACATGAGAATTCCTTAACAAAAAAATTGTTGTCCCTGTATGGTACCATGCACACACAGCTGTGACTGAAAATCCATATGTCAAACACGCAACTGTGACTTGTTTATGTCATCATCCCTTGCACTTTTTTGTGCTCATTACACTTGGTTTGGGATTAGAAACAAGAGGAAGATTTGTTTACTTGTTAAGAACTCTGTTTGTTTAGCTCAGGGCAAAATAACTTTGTATCTTTGTTGACTAAGTGTGACAGCTACTTAAAAAAAAAAGCTTTTAAGCACTCCTACTAAGCAACATTATCTGGGAGGCTAAATTAAAATTTACTTACAGTACAATAGGGTTTCAATGGGTTTTTAACAATTCTCTTTTTATTTGCTTTGCCACCTTGAAGACGAGTGATATGACATATCTAACCATTAGAGAATAGTTTTTTGTTTGGTTGTTTTGCTTTTTTTTTTTCAGAAAATACATTTGTGTCAGAATATGGTCTAAGTGTGATACAGCAATGTAAATTGTCTGAGTAAGTTCCATGGGGGCTGAAAATGCAAAGTTGTTTTATTTTTCTTATTTAGAGGATACATATTCAGAAAAAAATAAAATAAAAAACTTCCTAACTATGCTTTAAAAATGTGTTTGTGAAGTAACAGCTATATGTGTGGAACAAGAGCACTACTAAAACTTCACATTTGAAAGTATACTTGAGAAAAATTTAAATCCAAGAGTAAGTACAAGACTTACCTTGCACATTTTGCATTACAGACATATTCATCTTTTCCTTGAAAGTAAAAGATGAATATTTAATCATAACAAGTTATTTTCATTAGTTAGTTTAAACAACTTTGTTTATAATAGCCATATATTTTAAAAGACATTTTTAAATGAGACATGTCAGCTGATCAAATTGCTTTGCATATTTTGGTTAAATTAGTAATAAATATTCTTGAGAAGAATATTGGATGTGTAACCTGAGGGGAGAACATAGTCTCTTTATTCTCTTTTTCAGGGCAAGTAGTTTGGTAGTTTCCAAAGAGACTGAAAAGTTTATGTTGTTTCTGTAATGCAGTTTATATTAAGTTTCAAAAACAAGATGAGAGTGGTTTGTATGTCTTCGCTAAACATTTCCTTTAGGTTGTGTATTTTGGCTTCTGATGATGGCTGTTCATTCACACATGCTTATGCTCAAGAATATCACTGTTCTTTAGCAGAGCTCTATAGTATTTTCATATAGTGATCATTATTAGTGAAAGAAGAATTTGGTGTATCAAAGTGTATCAAAGTTAACGCTCCAATTAATGTTCTAATCCTGAGTTAGAATTTTCCTTAATCTCTTAATTGTTCTTTTTAAAATATTTTTATGCCAGATTTAAAAAATGCAACCAACAAGCAAATGGTTTTCACTAAATAATATATAACTTTTATTCTGGAACTTTTATGCAAACTTTCAAAATTTACATAATTTCTACCTAATGTTGATAAATTCAATATGAAACAATCTTCATGATTATTTGGTTTCCTGATTTAGAGAAGTTTGGTTTAGAGAGTGCTACTTGGAAATATGGGATTTTCTTCGGAAAACTTTCTAAAACCCTACTTTTTCTTCAATGCTGTCTGAGACAGTAAAAAAATTCCCTATTACACCAGGACACCAGGACATTTCAAAGAGAGGGAAAGCTTTCACTTAAGTCTGTGTCATGGTTTGACAGCAATTTACATTATTTTTAAAATAAGTTGAAGACCCTGAAGAAAATATTTTTTTCAACAGCATTATTTATTCCTAGGTGTT
Source organism: Urocynchramus pylzowi (assembly GCA_013397555.1). Taxonomy (NCBI): domain Eukaryota; kingdom Metazoa; phylum Chordata; class Aves; order Passeriformes; family Fringillidae; genus Urocynchramus; species Urocynchramus pylzowi. Next base: position 473,114 of record VZRH01001271.1, read on the forward strand.
TTCATGGCTAATTTCCTTTAGAATTGCACAGAATTCACAGAGTGACTAGGTTGGAAGAGACCTTCAAGATCAGTGAGTCCAACCCATGCCCTAACACCTCAACTAAACCATGGCACCAAGTGTCACATCCAGTCTTTTTTTAAACATATCCAGGGGTGGTGACTCCACCACCTCCCCGGGCAGGCCATTCCAGTAAAAATTTTTCATAAAAAACTATTCATAAAATACTTTTTTCTAATATCCAGCCTCTATTTCTCTTGGCACAGCTTAAGACCGTATCGTCTCATTCTGTCAGGTGCTGCTTGGAGAAAGAGAATTCATTAAATCAGAAAAAGAATCAACCATCTATATGCATCAATTGTCCTTCTCAAACATAGGGACATGTGAAATATAGTGGAAATCAAGTTACTGAAGACAGAATCCTTTTCAAAAAGGAACAGCATTCATAGGAAGCACTTGCTTCTCCTTTATTTGATCTGTATAAAGTGTATACATCTCGGACAAAGAATTTCCTTCTGCTGAGCACATGGAATAAACAGTATTCTCTGGGGTTGCATATACATCTTGCAGTTCTGAGGTAATAAAAAGTTCTCTGGAGAAGAGAGAAAAGGTAAGAATAGAGTAGCTATTAAAACATACCTCAGAAAAGGTATGTCAGTGGGGTTTGGTTATTGTGACCTTAAAACATAACCAGAGTAGCTTAAGGAATAAATGAGGTGACGAACTCTTAGAACTGATCCTAAAACTGACTCATTATGGAGCCAAGTTCTAAGAAAGGGGTAATTTGAATTATGTGTCTTAATGACATTTTAATTGGATTAATAATAAACCTTCAATTAAACTGTCAAGATATTAATTAGGCTAACAAAACATTATTGATTTTGCATATAAGATGTGTCTCACTTGTCCAGATAAACCATACAGACTGCAGTGTAAAAAGTGAATATGCTCAAAATAAGCTGTAACTTGGAAGCATGAAAATGGTAAAAATCATGTTTTTACCTTCTACTTCTGTGTATTAATCAGTGTTCAAATCTAAAAGATACATTTCCTATTTTCATGAGTTCCTGCTTACGTATTTTATAACAGACACCAGTGCATCAGTGTGCACTGATGTGCACACACACACTGAAGAACAAAGAAAGCTGTTCAAGAAGTTGCACTACTGTGAACTCACATTTGCTGTCTGCTACTGATTGCACTTAGTGTTCATTTTTCATTATTATAGTAAAGCATGTGTGATTTATATAGTTTTTAAATATAAGATTTTGGATGTCAAAATGGAAAAAGAAAATAAGTCAACCTTTTGACACATAAAGCATCTCTGTTAATTTGTTCCTATCACTACAAGTTCTTCATGCCAAAGTATGGACTTTTTTCCTCCAAAGTAATGTTTCCATTTTACTGTTACAATGTAACAGTTCCATTTAAAAGTACCTTATAATCTATAATTGGTTTCAGTAACCATGATGATGACATTTTGAATAACATCAAATAAAAATTCCATTTCCATAGAAATGGAAATTATTTTAAACCTTCCCCATTAGTATATAATTTTCAATAACATGGTTTGCTGTAAAATTCAGTGATCACCATCTATGTAATTTTTAGATACTCACTAATGTTAATTATGGATTAAGATTATTTCCTACCTTTGACAGGCTGAACAAAACATCAATTAGTTCAAAAGAAATTTCACTATATTCTAGTGGCTGTTCATGGACTAGAAAGACAGAAAATGGCTCAGAGCCACAGAGTGATGTGGTACTGTATTTTTAAATATTGAATGTCTAGTTCATTTTTTAAAAAGCCTTTTTAAGATGGAGATTGTAATATTTATGCTTTTCTTGGTCTGTGACAGTTTAAAATGCCAGAAAAATTGTTGTCCCTATTTTAGGTCATGTTTCAACTGAAATGAAAGTGGAGATAGAGTTGCTTGAGGAAGAAGCTTTCAAGAAGAAAGCTTTTAATTAACATTTTTATGTCCTAATAAACTATTAAAGGAGTAAGAACTTTAAAAATCTGTTGATAAAAATGTAGTCTTGTCACCTTAATCTGTAATAAAAATTCACAAAAACAATCTGCCATTAAATTAAATATCTCTAGTAATCATCTCACACCTTAAGATAAATTAACTTAAATGTAATTGAATTTATGATTAAAAGTTTTAGAAACCTTCAAATTTTTTCAATTAAAATTTAGAAGGTTTGCATAATTCCAGAAGATTTCATCAGTTTCAATATATATTGGGTTTTTTTCTACTTTTTGCTGTGGACAACAAACAGTAAGATATTTTAAGCTCTTATTAAAATGGCAAAAATCACACTTTTCAGACAGACTCCCAAGACCGTAACATCGGCAAGTGTTTCTGCAGTCTCTTAGCTTGGATGGGGCATGCTTAATTTGAATCCAGGAAGTCTGGATAATTTGGAAATTGCAGGATAAAATTCTGCTCATTCTGCACAAGACAATATCCTTGATGAGTCACCTCAAGGACCAAAGTAGGCTGATCAGATCCTGCCTCAAAGTCACCTCATATGATCACGACAATAATCCATCACTCTTGTGTCATGTCCCAGACAGCAGCTGGTGCCAGGCCTTGGGAAGGAGAAACTTTGTAATAAGTAGTAGTGAAAAAAAAAATTATTCAGAAGTGAAACAACTTCCTAATCTCATGCAGCTGGTATCTGACATTTTCTGAATATTGACTTTTATTTTCCTTTTTTTCTCTCTACCTCATAAAAATGCAATAAGGCATGCTGTAACTACAACTACATATCTTCTGGTTGGCTCAGAGAATGAAAAAAGTGACTATTTTTGGATGAAAAATGCCATGGAAACATACACTGAGTTATACTGATGTTGGATTGCAAACATTATGTATTTAGTTTTCATATATTTAAAAGAATGTATTCCCTTCACCCACACTAAATCAAATAATTTGTTAATATCTTTGGATATTTCCACATTTTTTAATTGGAAATTACTAAGCAGGCAAGTGTTTATTTCACATTCATGTTCATGCTTATGTGCAGCTCAGTTGCTGCATAGTTATGCTCTGCATAAATTCTACTTTCCACAAGAATTACTTTTGAGATACTACCACAGCGAAGGAGAAACTGAGAGTAGGACAAAATTAAGATGCCTAGCAGCTATGGAGCACTCAGGCTCTTTCACTGTCAAAGACAAAAGCCACTTCTTAAGTACCTAGACAACAGAGAGAAAATTAAATTATTATTCATGTAATCTAGCCTTTTGTCCATATAGATGTCTCACTTATTTATCTGTATCCATGTATCTGTGTGCATGAAGTTAAAACACAAAATCATATTTGAGTCATCACTTTGATATTCTGTTATTGAAAAACACAGTTTAGCATGCATCTTCCTCCAGTTCTATTAGCACAGTTTTTATAGCACGATCTCCTGAAAACTTTTAGAAAAAAACCCAAAGAACAAACAAAAGAAAAACACTTTCAGAATCATAAGCCCCACAATCTCAACAGATCCAAAATCATTAATGCAGTTATTTCACTCTACATGCAAGTGGAGGCATAATCATCTCTGCAGGATCTAGGACTTACTGAATGTGCAATGTTAACACAAATATATTAGGATTAATTTCAAGTAACAAGCAGCTAGAATATCTCTCTATATACACTCCATGACATAGGTAACTAAAAAACACTAAGAGCTACCACCTAAAACAGGGAATAAAACTGAGCTACTTCAAGATATCCAATGGAAATCACTAAAATTGAAAGAGAATCCACTGAAAAAGAAAGAATCATAATAAAAAAAAAGTCATAAATTCTTCTTCTTAGAGATTGCTAATATAAAATATCTTGTTTTTTAAATGCTTACCTGTAAAGATTGGGTAATAAGATAAACCAAAATAGGGTTCCAAAACACTGAAGTTATATTCAGAATTCTGATTTTTAAATTTTTTTCAGTCAGAAAGTCCAAAGATATGTGCAGTGAGCTTCCTGAGAAGGATTTAACTGTGGTGAAATTTTAATGATGCAATAGTTCTGCACTAAAATTCATTTGAGTAACCCAAATTTGCAGCAGTGTAGGTAAGCCTCTTCCTGGTTTATTTTTTTCTTAGGCTAGCCAATCATATTAAGGCATAGTCACAAAACATCTACACACATAAAATAGTAAAGTCTGCAATTAATATTAAAAACTGGTGCATTTGATTTAATTATCAGCCATTGTTGAATTCCCTCCAGAACTGGTTGATTACACCCATGTACAAATGTGTTTACAGTACAGGCACTCTAATTCTAAGACATCATCACTGACCTTCATCACGGATTGAGCTCATACATCATTCTTTATAAAAGTCTTGTTTGAAATGGACCAAACAGAAAAAAAAAAAAAAAAAAAAAAAATTTTTTTAAAACAACAACTTTGATGGCAAGCTCCCTGTAGGTTCTAGTTCATTTGAGNAAAAAAAAAAAAAAAAGTATTTTTTTAAAACAACAACTTTGATGGCAAGCTCCCTGTAGGTTCTAGTTCATTTGAGCCGAATGTGTTAGTCCCAGATATTCATAGATACACATGGATTGTGTTGGGACATTAGAAGATCTTCTAGTTCCAACACCCCAGATATGGGAAGGGACATCTTCCATTGGTGTCTACACTTGGCATTGTTGGCCAAAATAAGCTGTCCTTAGTGCTGTTGCTCCCTCAGGGGTCTGCGCAGACAACACAACAAAGGAATAATTTCACTTTGTGCTTTATGTTCTCTCCAGGTAAGATGAAGAATATTTTATTTCAGGACAATGGAAGAAATTAGCTGAAATAGTAGCTATAACTGTGCTGCCCACTTTAGCAAGTTAAGTTGAGGTCGACTGCTCTGTACTCTGGAGAAGAAAGAGATGCATGGAAACCATATTTTCTCTCTACCACTGGAGAGCTGCTAGATACAGCCTGTGTCCTTACAGTTTGGAGGCATGAAGAGTTCTTTATGTTGGATGCTTGTGTAACTCACTCTGTAACATTTTTTCTAGGTAGACAAGTATAGATCTTCCTGTATGATGGGATAATTCTTACCTAATGTGTCCTTGAGATTCCAAATTGAAAAGATATTAAAGAAAACATCTAATCCCATTGAAGAAGTTTATAAATTCCAAAATATGCCTAAAGTTCAGATGAATGGCAGTTCTTGTCAGAGACCACTTCCCCTCTACAGAACAGACTCACTTAGGCAGAGGCTTAATCAAACCTGTTATAGCTGATTTATTCTCCTGAGAGCTATCATTTAGCTTTAAGAGCCCTTTTTTTATATACAACTCTTCAAATCATATGATAGAAATTTTCTTACAAATGTCATGTCAGAAAAAAGTTTTCCTAAAAGATATGTTTATTTATGTCTTATTTCACTGAAATAAGGCTGATCATGAGGTTGAAAACTTTATTCTTTAGGTCTATCAACATCAAAAAACACTTGATTGAACAGATGTGAACTTTACAGGTTTGGGCTTTTTTTTTTTTTGATGTTCATTAAAGCCTGATATGATGCCTTCTGGAAAGAAATCTGAAAGAAATGTGTCAAGGTAATAAGGTCAATCTGATTTCTATCACTCTCATATGGTTTGGAGTTCCAAACAGATAATTTTAGAAATTCACAGGTTTTAATACAGCTATTCTGACAATTTGGAAGTGTTATCATCACTCAAGCAGACATAAAATTAAGGCAGTGTGGGTAAAGATGCATGAAAACTTCACTTCTGCATCACAAGTTTCCTTGGATCTGTTGTACCATAATAACTGCCCATTTGTCTGCTCTCAGATTATGCTGAAGTTGTTTGACATGCAAAAGAAAAGGATTATGGTGCATTTCAGAACTTTGCATTTTTACTTATCACATATGAGCTGATGAATATTATCTTGCCATGATGTTACAATTTATGACTAAATTCTGATAAATAAATAATTTTTCCATTTGACACTTGACTTTCCTTGAGTTGAGAAATGATTATGTAGTAGAACAGCAAGGTCCTGGCAGCCTCCACGATCCCAATGCTGTCTAGTTATTAAGCATTTAAGGAATATTATAATCTATATATAACTTTTGTAAATTCTTCAGTAAATCTATTTCCACTGAGATATTGGAAGAATAACACCTCCTTCTCATATATTGACTCACTTCTGAGTGAAATGAGGGCATAAGGAAATATATAATAGCAGAAATTTAGGGTTGTCATTCTTTAAATAATTTAGGTTTCCACTGGAGTCAAAATGTTTCTTCAAAACCTAATCTTATTACAATTTCATGGTTTCCATTAGTATTAACAAGAATTACATGTACATATTGACAGGACAGCAGAACCCTATGGAGGCATTAGCAAGCGGTATCAATCCTTTAATGTCTCTTTTGCAAGGACAGCAGCACTACTCATCCAGCATTCTTCGATACACCATGTGATTCTCTGTTTTCTGCAGTGTTCAATTCTGAATCCAGCACTTTGTAAGGATCTAGCAGAGGATGTAGGCATTTACTTTAATTGCAGTAAGCTTTAAGAGGTTTAAAGTGTAATACAACTAAGTTTATAATATGGATAAATTTTCTAATTTTGCTCACTTGCAGTTTTCTTAAAATGCACAGATTTTTATACATGTGATCAGGTTTCCTTAAGTTTTCCAAAAGCAATAGTAACAGTTGGATGCTTTATTGCCTTGGGACAACCCTTCTTGTTATGAAGAGTTCTTGATAATAATGAGCTCAATCCTATTTCTTTGGAAATAAATGCTCAAATGATGGCTAAATTTGGGAACCACTGGGCAGGATTTACCACAGGGCTTTAGGAACATTAGTTTGGGTAATTATGAAGGCAAAGGAACAAATATGAAAACTTTGAGTTATGAATTATTTCCAGGTGTGAAGAAAGGAATAGGTACAACCTGAAAATGATTTCCTGATTTTCATAAATAATATACCATCAATAGAAAAACATTTCTATAAGATAAAGTGTACCTTTTTTTTCCTATGAAAAAATATTGACGCAGTTAAACAATGTCATAAGTGAAAAGG
>VZRH01001272.1:0-15197 GCA_013397555.1 Urocynchramus pylzowi
CTCCTCTGGCATTAGGATTTCATCAGGACCAGGCAGAGCACACTTAGGATGGTATTGGAAGATGCTAAAGAGCAGTCCAACCAAACCACAAGTGCTGACCCTCTCTGACGGGGCTGTAGCAGTCAGTGAAGGTTCTGGTGAGGAGCTCAGGTAAATCTGTGTTTTGCAGATCAGTGACCTGCAGAAAGGTTCAAACCAAGTTTTCAGCCATTCCCTCCATGAAAGAGACCTGGAGATCGGGAGGCTGCGGAGAGAAAGTGAGAAGTTGAAGAGGGACCAGGCTTTGACTGCAGGTATTGTATCCCTGGAGCTTTGGGTCAGGGCATGAAGCAGTTTGGGACTGGCTCTGGATAAGGAGCAAGCATTGGCCAAACTGTACAGGCAACTAATTATTCCTAGTGCCTTGTAGGAAGGGACCCTAAAGACCACCTCATTCCACCCCCTGCCATGGGCAGGGACACCTTCCACTACCCCAGGTTGTTCCAAGCCCTGCATAACCTGGCCTTGGACTCTTCCAGAGATGGGGCAGCCACAGCTTCTTTGGGCACCCTGTGCCAGGACCTCCCCACCCTCACAGGGAAGATTTTCTTCCCAATATCCCATCTAAATGTCATGGCTGGGTGACCTCTCACTCAGGTCTGGTGAGCAACATGCAAAGAGAACTCCTGCAAAAGGAGCAGAAAATCCAGCAGCTCCAGCAAGAGACTGAAAAACTGAATAAGGAAAATCAAGAGAAGGACAATCAGCTGGCTGTGGTTTCAGCCCAGGTTAGTAGCACTAATTAGGGGCTCAGTAATTTATGACTCCCTGCTTGACATGGGGATTAAGGTGGGAAAGCCAGTGAGAAGGGTCGTGCTTCTCTCTGGTGAGGATGGTAGCAGTTGTATCACTGGGATATGGTGGTGATGGTCCCATGACCATGTCAGGGTGTGCCATGATGCCCACAGATCAGGGTCTCCTTCCCCAGCTGGATCTCCCTCCTTGCTCTGCATCAGGTACTGTGTATCCTAGACTCCTGTGAGCACAGTGGCTGTTTGTACACACAAAATATTCCTGCCAAGGTCCTCCCGAGGAGCCATGTAAACCCTGTCACTGTGCCATGGGCAGCTCCCCCTCACCTGGCAGAGTTGCACTGGGAGCACGATAAGGGCAGAGACTGTGTTGGCTGCAGTGTGCCAGGAGATCACAAGGATTGACTGGGAGTCCTACAATTGCTGAGGTTAGAAATGACCTGTAAGATCACCGAGTCCAGCCATTACCCCAGCACCACCAAGGCCACCACTAAACCATGTCCCCAGGTGTCTTTTAAGTCCTTGCAGGGATGGCAACTCAACTGCTGCCCTGGGCAGCCTGTGCCAGTGTTCCATTCCCAGCAGGAGCAATGGTATCACTGCCCTGATGGGTATTTTCCTTGGTTGCCATTCCTTCTAGTGCTCAAGAATTAAAGAAGAAACAAAGTGTGAACTCAGAGAGCAAGAACTAATCTCCTGCAGAAATGTGAGTCAAAAGTCATTTTGGGTAAGCAGTGGCTGCAGGAACGCATCAGCAAGGGAATAATTAACTGGGCATTGTAAGGGAGTTGTTTGGAACTCAGCTCCTCTCCTGAAAGGCACGTAATGGACATAAGACCTGGGGAAGTGTTGGATCTGCAACACTGGTTTGCAGTGTGAAGGGGAGCGTGGGGGAGAGGGGCTTGGGAGGGATGTGATCAGAAATCAGATTGAATTCCACTTCTAAGCTGATATAACCACAGTAAATGCAGGTTAGAAGAGAATTCCAGTAAAGAAAGTGAGTTAGATGGGCAGAAAATCTTGCTGATCAGTGGCAATCATCCAGAGGGGCAATGCCCAGCTGCCCTGGTGAGACCCCCACCCTCCCCGGGGTCTTGCAGAGCATCGAGGAGCTGGAGCGGGACCTGGAGGGGCTGCAGGGGGAGATCCGGAAGCATGAGAGTGTCCAAAAGCAACTGGCTGAGAAAGCCAAGGTACTGTTGGCTGCAGGGGACACACACAGGGCAGGTCCCATCATCCCAGAGGGGTGGGACGGGGACCAGCAATCCCTGAGAGCACAGGCTGGGTGGGCAGGGCATCCAGCTGTCCACCATGGACCCTGATGGAAGAAGAAAAATAGATGGCAGAGTGCCCTGTGTGGGTGTTGGGTGAGGAAATCAAGGATGGACAATATCCCAGGGATGAAACCCAGACAAAAAGTGCCATGAAGGGCCGAGGCTGCAGCCCAACTCCCTGCAACAGGTTTGCTGTCTGTCTCCTGGTATTCCAAAGGCACATTTGGACTTGTCTGATGGGAACAGTGGTAGAAATGCCTGTGGCATGGTTTTTGATGTCACTCTGAGATGCCAAAGCTGTCGTTGCAGGCAGAGGAGGAGCTGAAGGCAGCCTGGTCCCAGCAGGCAGAGCAGCTGCGGGAGATGGGGCGCAGGGAGCGCCTGCTGCGATCTGCCGTGCAGCGAGCTGGGGAGCAGGTAGGGATGGGAACATCACCACTGGGGCTGTGGGCAGCACAGGGATGCAGCTTCCCATGGGGAAAATGTGCTGTGGAAACAGAAATGCAGAGTCCTGAGCACCAAACCCTGGCACAGGTATCTTGTCATTGGGTGAAGTATAAAAGGCTTATCCACAGAATTTGTGTGGGCAGCATGGACAAGGTAGCAGTTTAATAGCATACAGAATAAGAATCTCTAATCTTAGTTATGCTGTCTGGGAGCCACACCAACCTTCCTCAGTGCCTAGGTAATGCTGCTCTGGGCAGGGACAGTCTTTTGCAGATAACATCATGCTAGATATGGACCATCAGTGATCAGCAGAGCGGCTGTCAATGGTTGGTGGTGTTTGTTTCCATGTGTTGATCCCTGCTGCAGCTGGAGTCCTTCAAGACCCAAGTGATGCAAGTCTGTTCTCCATCAGCAGCTGGCAGCACAGGGAAATCTGTAACAGAGCAGCAGGTGAGTTTGGACACCAGCTCACAGAGATGTTCAGAGCCTGCAAAGCCCCAAGTGGCTCACAGCAGCTGCTGCAGAACAGCTGTGGTGCCTGCTCCATGTGCAGTAGGGCTGCAGCATCCAGGCTTCTCCAGAGGAGGATTTGTGCTGTGGCTGTCCCAGGTGAATGGCACTGATCCATTGTTACAGCAAACCAGCCCCCAGACAGGTAATAATTGTCATAGGCTCCATGAATTCACAGAAGGCTGATCAATAATCTCTATTAAGAAACCCACTGCTCTTTTTATACCCTAGTTTGCTACAGGTAGAATTGATTGGTCTTTTAATTAAAACACCATCACCATTGGCTAATTAAGAAACCACCCTTTGGTAAACAAATCTCCATAACATATTCCACATGTTCACAACACCAGGTGCAGCAAGTTAAGCATTGCTTCTCATTCTTTTCTTTGATCTTCTCACAGACTTTCCCAGAAACGATGCCTGGGAAAGTTGTGTTTCTGTCTGTGGCCAGAGAGCTGTTGCCACACTCCATGACATGAAGGGGACTCAGTTCTTTTTGTCTCCAAAAGCTTGGAGGGAATCCATGGTCTGCAACAGGGACAAGCCTAGGAGTCTGACGTGGCTGCCAGTTTGCAGCAAGTCTCAGTTGTTGCTCTTTGAGACTATCTCTGGCCCCTCATCTGGAACACAGTATGAGCCTTATCCTCCTCTTTCTTCACCCACTTTTGCCAGGTGATAGAGAAGGTCAGGCAGATCTCTGATGAGAACCGACAAAGTCATGAGAGAGAGAAGAGTCTGCAGAAGGAATTAAACTCCAGGCTCTCAAAGGAGAGGGAGGTGTCTGCAAACATCGAGGTGTTCAAGAACTCCCTGCAGAATCTCCAGGTCAGCCCTTTAAATACTGAGGACCAAGTGACAGCTGGGAGATAGTGGCACAAGGTGTTTTGTTGAGGAAAGGTCAGACTAAAGATACAACCCTGAAACAAAGCATCATCCCTAAGTGTTCATGTTCCCAGGAGTTTGTCACAGATTCTCCATAAAGCTCCTCCTGTTCCACCCCTGCTATGGACAGACACCTTCCACTGGACAAGGCTGCTCCAAGCCCCATCCAACCTGGCCTGAGCTGTCCAGAAATGTTGTGTCATTTGCCAGTCCCTGAAGGCCACTGACAGTGGAGACTCCCCACTGGTTCCATTTGTTCCAGGCTTGCCTGAGGAGCCCCTGCAGCAGTGCCAAGCTGCGAGGGGAGCTGGGGCAGCTGGAGGTGTTGTGCCTGGATCCCTCTGTCTCGGCCATCAGGACAGCAGTGGTGGACATGGCACGTGGTCCCCTGTCCTGGCTGGAGGGTGCAGAGCAGCTCCTGGACAGCATGGGGATGGACCTGCACACCTCTGGCAAAGGTCTGTGTCCTGTTGGGCGTCCCTGGGAATGTGGGATGTCGTGGCAAGCCAGAGGTAAAGGAGAAAGACCAGCCTGAGCTACTCCTTGGTGAGAAAATCACAGAATCACAGCAATTTTAAGGCTGGAAAATACCTCCAAGGTCACCAAGTACAACTATTACACCAGCACTGTTCCCAAGTGCCACAGCCTCACATTTTTTTGAACACTTCCAGGGATGGTGGCCCATTCCAATGCCTGACCATCCTTTTCATGAAGAAATTTTCCTGGATATCCATAATATGGTGTGTGAGCACCCCACATAGTGAGGCTCCGTTGGCTTTTGCAGGACTGTTGGCTGCTCTCGGGAGCTTGTTGGAAAAGAGTCAGGAGACGGCACAGAGGAATCAGATGTTGCAGGTACAGAAATATTTATGCACATAAACTAGGTGGATTTGGACTCTTTCTATGGGTAAATATGATGGCAGTCCTAAGCAAGCCAGTGTGGATTGGCACCTGGATTGGGGATGTGCAGTAGCTGAGATCTCAGCAGTAGCTGAAATCCCTGAGTCTACAGAAAATGTAAGGTAAGGCAGACAGAGCCCACTGTCAGTGTGTCCACATCCCTAATGCAGTAAGGATCAAAAGGAGATCTCTTTTATGCATTTTTTGTGAGTGAATGTACACAGGAGGTTTATTTCTTGCCCTGCTGCTGACACACTTCCTTTAATACCTCCATGTCTCCCTGTAGGAACAATTAGAGAAGCTCCAGGAGCTGCAGGCAGAGCTGCTGCAGGAGCACACAAAGGAGCTGGAAGCAAAACATGAGCAAGACTTACAGATAAAAATCCAGCACATTATCCTGGAAAAGGACAAAGAGAGCAAACAGGTACAGTGACATGGTTGGTGTTTCAGAAAAGGAATGTTATGCAGGAAAAATGGATGTCTGTAAGAGTGTTGGGTAACGAGAGGAGGAACCTCTAGCTCCAAACTGAATGCAGTCCCAAGGGACTGGATATGCTCCCATATGGATTCAGGTGATGTAAACTCCCAAAAGTATCCATGATGGAAGTGGGAAGCACCTGCAGGTAGCATCTGGATGCACAGCTGCCAGTCAGTCACCAGGAGAAAGGGGAGAGCAAGGAGCATCATGATCCATGAGCTTAGGGAAACATTGCATTGCTTCCTCTCAAGCCTTCTCTCCCTCCCTCCCTCCCTCCCCATGCTGGGATCCCGTTGGCTCCTTTTTGCCTGGAAAAGGATATCCCTGTGGAGCCGGGGGCAGCAGTCCCCCTCAGCCCCAGGGAAGCCCAGGCCATCGCACCAGTGGCTCTGGTGTGGGGTGCAGTGCCAGTGAGGGTGTGAATGGGTGTTTTGCCATGTGTGTGCTGTGATCATGGTGGCCTTGTAGGACAGTTTCCAGTCTGCTTCTGTGTCTGGCACCTTGGGAACGGCGGTTTCCTGGTGTTCAGTTTTCAAAGGATTCAGGCAAGGAGCAGCCAAGCAGCTCCTACCCAGTCTCTCAGCTGAGCTTTTCCTCAGGTGCTCCCATCCTCTCTTTCACTGACTTACCTCATGTCCTGCCAAGCTTTTCTCCCATCACCCACCCCTGCTGCTTTCCTCCTTGGAGCTGAGGTCTTTTTTTACCTGAAATGAATCTGTGGTGTGTTGATTCACAGATTCTGGAAAGCGCTGTCACTGAGGAGAAGGACAAATGCAAGAAATCTGTGGAGGAAGAACAAAAGAAGATCCAAGAGTTGGAAAGCCACCTAAGAAGCATGGCTGAGGTGAGCATGGGATGTGAAGCAGAACAGCTCACTCTTAGAATGAAGAAAAGGGAAAGTGTAGTGTAGTGCTTCAGGGGCTCAAATCAGTGGACAAAGGGGTTTCCCTGCACCCCCAAAAACACAGAGAGCAGCTCTGTAGAAAGAAAGGTGGATTCCTGGCTAACCTAATGACTGCCAATTTCCTCTGGCAGGCAACAGCAAAGAAGGCAGAGGAGCAGGAACTGACAGAGGGAAAACTGAGAGAAGCTTTGCATGAGCTGAAGAAAATCACTGCACAAGAGGTACTTGCACCGACCTGTGCAGGTGGAGGATGCAGTCCTCGAGAAGAAGGCTTCCCCCATCCCTGAAACCCTTCCCTTCCCCCCATTCTTGTGACCACCATCCAGGAGAGATGATGCTGATTGTGATCCCAAAAGAAACCCCCAGTGCTTCCAACCAAGCTCCCATGTCTTGTTTCCCAGGTGGTGTTACAGCAGCAGAACCAACAGCTCAGGGCTGTCCAGGAGGAAAATGAGTTACAGAGGCAGAAACTGCAAGAAGAGGTAGCAGGATATAGGGAGCAAAGCAAGCAGCATTCCCTGACAATCTTGGCTTTAGAGGACAGGCTGCTAGAGGCCACTCAGCAGCAGAAGGTGCTGGAAGAGGAAAAGGCAGCACTTGTGAAAAAAATTGAAGGTTAGTAAGGGTTGTATGGGATGTGCCTGTGCCAGGAACTAGCTGGGTTAACATGAAATGTGTTGGAGATGGAACAGTAAATTTGCTGCTATAGAAAACATTGGGAAGCTGTTGAATGAAGGTTATTCCACCTGCAGGACAAGCTCTGTGAGGCCCTGCAAAAGCCATTTCGTTGTTTGGTGGTTTTGGAGAACATTTTTTCAGTTTGGTGGTTTTGTCAGGGCTTTGCCACTGCACAAGGCCTCTTTGCTCTCTAAAAATGACAAGACTGGTGTACTTTGGGCTGCTCCAAGACAAGCAATCCCAAGCAAGGCTGGATGTCAAGAATTGTCTGGTTGGCCTTGAAACTGGGCACTCAGGAACATGGGTTTCCCAAAGAGACAGTCCTCAGCCCTCAGAGCTGCCACATGAAGGAAATTATTTGTGTAGCAGAAGCAACAAGCATGTATGTGTTCTATAGCATGTTACAAAGAAGTAATTGGCCTTTTTATCTTGTGTCCTGTAGGACTTCAGTGTGATGCCCACAGCTCAGCACCAGGAGCTTGGCTGGAGATTTGTCCTGCCATGGAGTCTCATGTTTGTCTGAGGTGAGCAGCACTCCCTGATGGTGATCAGAGAAGCTTGGGAGAGCCTAAGGAAGCCCAATGCCACTTGTCCCAAGATCTTTTTAATCTGAGATAGGACTCGAGTCCCTTTGCTAGGCCGAAGTGATCCTAGGGGCATAGAGAATCAAAGTGATGCCAAATAGCACATGACAGTCTGCCACCATCCCATCTGGATGGTTCCAAGTAAGAGCAACTGGTGTAGCCAACCCCACACCACAGGGTGACCCCAGGGGACCAAAAGGCAGGTAAAAAAGGAGTTAAATAATAAAAGATTAACCAGGAATGCAGCACAGAAGGCATGTATGGGCTCCCTGCAATGAGGTTTCCCAACGGCTGTGAGGTCTGCACTGATCTTTCCCAGGAAACTGCAGGAGGAGCTGGCAGTGGTGAAGGGCACGCTCCTGGGAAAGAAGGCAGTCATCAGCAGGCTCACCAGGGAGCTGTCAGAAACCAGAGCCAGGATGTCGGACATGAGAGGTGGGTGATGTGCACTGTGTGGCTGCCATCGTCCCCATCCTCTTCCAAGCACACACAGATCACAGGAAACTGATGTCACCATTCTCAGGCAATGCTTTGTCCTGCTGGGAGCAAAGCAGGCAGTTTGTTCCCTTTGGGAAGGTGAATTTCTCCCCATCCTTGGCTAAGCAATAGCAGTGACAATGAGAGAGCAGAGTAATCAGGGGGAGAGCAGGTAGACAAAACTGAGCTTAAAATTACACTGGTGAACTTCTTGGAGCTGAAGATGTTCCAAGCCAGTGGACTGGGAAAGCCTTGCCTGGGGTTTCTCCATGGGCAGGGCTGTGAACATGGGGACAGAGCCCATGAGAAATGTGTGGAGTCAAGAAACACAAGTCAGAAAATGCTGGTGACCTGTCCTCCTTCAATTTGAAGGAAAATTGCCACAGCAAGGAATTGCCTTGGCTTATACCTCCACAAAGAGAATGGGATTTAGTAAACCAGGATGTCATGTTGGCATGGCCCAGGATCTGAGGGCAGCTGTCAAGGGCAGGGCTCTGCAGGGATGAGCCCCATTGTTGCTTCCATGAGGGTGCACCAGCTGCAGATCCGCCAGGACTGGGTGATGAGTCAGCCAGCATCCCACGAGGCTGTTCTGTGCTTAGGGGAGCTGAGTGAAGAGCAGAAGGTGGAGCTGGAGCACAGCCAGAGGCAGCTGAAACACCGGGAGTGGGAGGTGAACCAGCTTAGGGAGAAGCTATCCGAGATGTCCAGCCTTGTGGAGGAGAAGGATCGGGCCCTGAAAGCAGCAGCTGAAGAATTAAGGTACACTCTGACATCACCCAAGGCTTCACGGATGCCACTTTGTGTGTCCCCAGCAGCTGATGGTGTTTAGGGTTCTCCCCAGAACAAAAGGCACGTGTGAGAGTATCAGGATGGAGCTCAGCTCTGAATCCATGACACAGGAACCAAAATGGGGGTTTAGTGGAGCTCATGCCAGTACATATGTAACTCAGGCACTTGTCTCTAAGTGAGTGTTCCCACCCACACCATGGTAGTCATCAGTGGGTGCCCAGGGTGCTGCTCTCCACAAGCTGTTTGGGTCACCTTCATCCATCATGGGGTCCCACATCTCGTCTCTCCACGCAGCCAAGCCCAAAGGCGCTGCCAGGTGCTGAGGGATGCTTCCCAACAAACACTGGAGAACAAAGAGGATGCTCCCAGGACACCAGTGCAGGTGAGTGAAGCCTCCCAGAGGGTGAGTCCTCATGGAGAGCACCAATGGCACGTGGTGTTTCTCGGCATCACGGTGAGAGCCAAGCCTGGGGCTGCTCCACGCTGGCCCGAGGGTGGGATGGCCAGACACCCTTCCCGAGCCAGGGCTGCCTGTGATCCAGGGAACCCACAGCCCCCAGCAGGCTGCTGCTGGTTAATGAGCTGATGTTTGTACAGCACTTTGGAACCGCCAAGTGTTGTGTGTGCTAATGGCTGCGTTAATTGCCAATTAGAGGGAATAGCGACACGCTAGCATTCCTCCCTTTTCCCGGCTTGCCGAGCTGTGGATGCTGGCTGTGCAGGTAATGCAGAACCAGTTCTAGGCTTGTATGTGCAGAACTAGGGGCAGCTTGTTGCACAGGACAGGAAGAAACGCTCCTCATTCTCCTGTGCCAAATCCCTGTTTGATTTTCCCGAGGCTGGAAAAGGGAAGAACTCGCAGGTGGTTGCAGCAGCAGATGGAGGGACTGTGGGAATTGTACATTCTGTACAGCGATGGTGGCAGCCAGCAGCGTGCAAGCGAGGCCGGCTGGCTGCGGGGGCCGGCAGTGACTCACAGCCAGCTGATGAGCGGGCGGGAGGCACTGCCCATCCTGCTCCACGTTCTGGGATGGGGAGGGGAAGATCCCAGTGCTGGGAGTGGGATGGGCAGAGATGGGGGGTGACAGCAGCCAGACTGGAGCTGGGGGGGCTGCAGCCATCATCAGCCTCGTGGCCCTAGCCCCATCACAGATTTTTGGATGTTTGTCATAATGCGGGGATCTGGATGGGGCTGGGAGAGGCAGTGCACGTGTAGAGAGTAATATCCAAGTCTGTGTAGGGACACAGTCTCTGAAGTGCACTGGTGTTTGTAGATGGCAAATGCTCTCTGGTGGTGCAAAGGACAAGGGAAAACCGCCAACATGGCTCTTCAGAGCTGTGCACCAACCTTCTCCTGGCTTTCCAGAGCATTTGCAGGGTTCATATCCTGACCAGGGCACAGCAGAGCAGGAAAGAGGTCTCTGACAAGTCTCTTATACCCCCCCAAATCCCCCCAAATCCATGGAGATGCTCCCCAGGCTTTGTTCTTGTGCCAAGTGCCCAGTGTCTGCAGCAAGGCTGTGCTTACACTGAGCTTGTGCTGTGCCAGATGCAGACTGGGCAAGAACCTGTGTTCTTCCAGGAGCCACCATCAGACTTGGCTGAGCTCGGTGTGAAATGCCGAGGCCTCAGGCACGAGGAAACGATCCAGCGCCAAAAGGAAGGTTTGGCTGAGCTCCGGGAGAGAGTAAAGATGCTGGAGAAGAGACAATGCTCAGGTGAGCAGGGCTCTCCAAGAACTATGAAATGGTTTGGGTTGGAAGAGACTTTAAGGACCATCTTGTCCATCCCTGCCGTGGGACACCTCCCACTATCCCAGGTTGCTCCAAGCCTCGTCCAGCCTGGCCCTAGGCACTTTCCATGGATGAAGCAGCCACAGCTTCTCTGGGCAACCTGTGTTAGGGCCTCCCTACCTGTTGGAACCCAGGGCACAGGGAATATTTCTCCACCTGTCCTGAGAAGTCCTGATCCCCAGGAAAACACTGCTTTTAACCTTCGTCCATGGAGAAAGTTTCCAAGACTTAGGGATGAATTGGAATCTAAGAGTGCGGGAAATAGATGGTAGTATAGTTTATCACAGGGTGAAAAACTTAGAGCTTTGGGTTTTTAGTATAGTGGTAGGAGACAAGATGGAGAATTTTGAGTGTTGTCTGATCTCCTTCATGTTCTTCATCTACTCCATTTTCTGCAGTGTTGGGAGCACAGAGTGATTGGTTAGAAAGAACCACAATGCAGGTGTTGCATGGACAGACAAATAATTAGTTACTAGAAATAAAGTACATTCTAAGAGTTAATTGGACAAAATAGCTTTAAGAGACCTTGAATCTGTGTGTCTTGTGACTTTTGGTGCCCTCTCTTTGTACACTAAGTCTGAGATGTAGGCGGCGTGCAGAACTTCTGATAAGAGAAAAATAAACAACAACCTAAAGACCGAAAAACCAAAAGTCCCATCCGTCTCTCATTCCTGGCACAGAACTTTTTAGGGGTCTCCCCGTCAGGGGGATCCATGAGGGAGGATTCCACACCCACCCTCACAGGGAGGCTGAGAAAGCTGGGCAGCCTCAAAGCTGTGTGGAGAGTGGAACAATTTGGCATCTGCTTGTTTGCCTCCAGGTGCTGTGAAGATCAATTCAGAGCCACTGGTGGTCTGGATGAAAGATTTACCAGAGAAAGCAGTCCAACAAAGAGGTCTTGAGCTGGAACCTGCTCCTGTGTTGGGAGAAAAACTGAAGGCTGGCAAGGTAGGGAGGCAGTGTGTGGTTTGTAATGCTCATGACTTTGTTTTGAAAGTACGCCCTGAGAAAGGGAGAAATAGGTTTTCAGAGATGCTCTGTAAGAAGTCAGGGTAGGAGACGCAGCCTGATGGATGGCAGGCAGTGCTCCTGCAGAGTGGCAGCTCCATCAGGACCAGCACATTGCCTAGTGCTGTTGGAGTAGCCCATGGGGTGCCATGGGCTAAGTGGGGTGGGAGACTTGGGACCACAGAAATACTGGGGTGGTTTTTCCATGGGGTGAAAGGGAGGCACAAGCCACTTGACCAAAATCCAGGCCCAAAGTGGGCTCCATGGATCCTTCCCTGTCTGTGCAGGCTCCTGACCATGTTCCTAATGGAAGCTCATTCAGGATCACCAAGAGCACAGTGAGCTCAGAAATGGCTGAAGCAACTGACTTGGGTGAGAAGATGGTACGTCAGGGATAGATGTGGTAAATCATGTAGAGTGTGTGTACATGCCCAGTGTGTGTGGAGTTTAGATGTTTTTTGGAAACATTTCAGAGGTATGTCACATCAGGATGCTGCAGGAATGTTGAAGATGAACTGCTCTGTGGTCTAGTTAAAGACATCCCTGTCCATGGCAGGTGTGATTGGTTTGATGACCTTTAAATTTCCCTTCCAATCTAAACTATTCTACGGCCCAGAGCACATTGTGTGTCTTCCAGGACATCTGGGGACCCCCGAACATGCCATGGTGCATCAGAGAGGCTGGGGAGCAATGGAGAGAGCTGCCAGGAAAGGGGTTCACAGGTAGCACAGCTGGTGGGTTGTGCAAGGGGGTTTCTTCCCTCCAAAAATGCAGGGAAACACCCAGCAGGGAAAACAGTCATCTTAGAAAAGGAAGCAATCCAATCCCAGTGAGCTGTACAGCTGGGAATGAGATGCAAACCTACTTTCCTTGGGACACTGTCATGTCCTCAGGAAAGCAGACAGAAAGCAGATGGCTGAGCAGCATGATGGAATGCAGCAGACCTGGTAAATAATGCATTCCCTCTTCTTTCCACAGTACCTTGATGTAATTGGTGATCTGGGAAGCCTGGTAGAGATGAAGGAGCTGTCAGGAATGCAGCCTCTGCAGCACCTTCCTCAGGAGAGAAGGGCAGAAGTGGGACTGCAGAGACAGAAGGCTCTGGAGCTGTTGTACAAAAAGATCAGGAACCTCCAGGTTTGCCTGGAAAGGAAAGAAGAAGTGCTGAAAGATTATAAGGGAAGTGTGGAGCAGCTCAGGTATGGAAAGACAGGGTTCTGAACAAGACCTGGTCCTTGGATGCCAAGTGACAGGGGGCTTGGGGCAGGAAGTGACATGACACTGCTGAGTCCTGTGTCTGTCTGGGACAAGTCTGTGTCTATGGCCACGGTACAAAAGTCAAACATCAAGAGGAGTGGGGAAAGGTCCTCCCACTTTTCTGCAGTGGTACCTTCTGCAGCCTCACACAGTTGAGCAGTGTCAGAGCTGGGAAAGCCTTGACAAGTTCCCTTGTCCTGGGTGGCTGGAGCCTGGGACAGCAGTGGCTGGGGCAGGGGGACGGTGTCAGCAGGACAAGGAAGGTGTGGGAGAGCACAGCTGAGGGTCAGGGGGTTGATAAGGGCAAAAGACTGACAGAATCCTCCCCTCCTGTTTTGCACAGGCAGAGCCAAGCTTCCCTGCGAAGGTGCCAGGAGGAGATGTCCAACATGGAAGATGAAGCCCACAGGGAGGCAGAAGAGAAGGCTCTGCTGCGAGAGGCTCTGGAGAGGATGCAGCTCCAGCTGGACCAGGAGAAGAGGCTGTGGCAAGCGGCCAAACGGCACAAGGTGAGAAGGCAACACCCAGCTCCTGCTTTTTGTACAACAGCCAGCTCCACCTGTTGGGAGCCATCCACAGAGTGGTCAGTTGGACCATCCCAAGAGGCTGGAGGTCCCAGGCCCCCAGTGCTCAGCCTCAGCATCGTGGCAGCATCCCTTGATGAAGCTGGTGGAGGTGCAGACACCTGTAGCGATGGGTTTGCACTACGTATGAGGGTGAGGGATAAGAGCAGGTCATGCTGAGCTCTCATGGTCAACACTGTGTCTGTTGTCTCTCTTCTGCAGCCTGGAGCCACAAAGACTATCTGCTCAGGCAAGCCGAAGGCCAAGGAGTGCATGGCAGGTGCTGTCAAATCAGGAAGGTCATAAGAGCAGCACCACGGGGACCTTCACTAGGTGGTGGTTTGCAGTAGGAACAGGTGATCACTGTGGACTCTGTGAGGGTGGAGGTGGCATGAGGTGCAGGTGCATTTTGAGGAGCCCTTGTTTGTATCCTGTAGCTCCTGGGCACACTGGTGTGACTGTACAATGTAGGACCTTATTTTCCCACAGTCTATGTCCCATAGAGTGTGGCAGGATTTATGGCAGTGGAAAAGGTGGTGAGGATATATCCAGTGTGCACATGTGTGTATATTTGTGTGTCTGAATACAGCCCAGTGACATGGGAAGTCAGTTGTGGGGGGTATGTCCTCTCCTTGCTGAAATGGCCTCAAGCACATGAAGCCAACACGGCTTGAAATATCCCTTTCAACTCCTGTGTCCTCTGGTCTCCATCGTGTCATGGGGAAACTGGAACATAAGGCACAATGTAGTATGGAATTCTACACTCCTGGAACACTCCAGGAATGCTGGACCTGCCATCTGGGAAGGGAGGAGAAGAGGACCTATGTCAGCCACACCAGAACTGCAGCAGCATGACAACAAGCTGGGGAGATGAGAGCTGTGCTGGTGGGGTGGTGTGGGGTGATGGCACAGGCTCACTTACTGATTCTAGTCCTTAGCAAGGGTGAGAGTCCCCTGGACTCTGGGGAGCAGCAGTGTTTTGGGGAGGAGGTCCCTGCAGGCAATAGGCAGCTCCAGCACATCATCCCTGCAGCTGCTCTGCCTCAGCACCGCTCGGAGCAGTCCACGGGCCGAGTCCTCTGCAGACCTCTTCAGCTGAGGATATTTTGGATCTGAGCAAAGACCAAGAAACTGTGGTTTCTTGGTCTTTATTTTTTAATAGGATAAAAAAAGTCTGGAAGCAACACAGAGGGGTGCAGTGGGCTGATGCAGGGCTGCATCATCTCTGGGCATGTGAAGCACCCACGTGTGCACTGAGGCCGATCCCTAGTGGGCGTCTGGGCATTGGTGTGGCTTGGTTGTCCTGCTCCCTGTGCTGGGAGAAGCCGGATGCTTCCCTGTCTGGATGCCTGGGTTTACTCTGGGGCAAGGCATGACCTTGTATGCTTGTGTAGGTTAAAGGTGCTGCCGTGGGCATCCTCTGCAGGTGTATCTGGACATGTTGGGCTGTTCCATGACTCTGTGTGTCCTCCCCATGCCACCCTTGGCAAACTCTAGGTCAGGAATGGACAGAGATGGCAAGAGCTCAGGTGGTTGTGAGTGATCAGACTCCCCCGTACCCTCCTTCGAGGGTATGGACTTATAGAATCATGGGTTGGTTTGTGTTGAAAGGGACCCTAAAGATGGTCGCGGGGATCCCACCGCGGTATGGGACCCACTGGTGATGCCGGGCCGTAAGGATCATCCCAGGCTGATCCCGCCGCGGGATGGATGAGCCCTGCCTATGTTGCCGGTGGAGGGGAGGAGGTCTGAAGGGACGGTGATGGCTGATGGAGGGCGGCGGGGAGGGGACCCCTCCGGGGTCGGTGCGGGAGCCGGGCGGGCGCAGGCGGGGCGGTCGGCGGGGACGGCGATGTGCT